>VYXF01004972.1:31684-44331 GCA_013397295.1 Polioptila caerulea
CTCTTCTCTTCTCTTCTCTTCTCTTCTCTTTCTGTATTTCTGACTTGGAGTCTCTCACTGGTTTTGCTTTCAAATCAGAACAGACATAATGGTTAGAAACTTTTTTTTTGTGAATGAGCTATCTGTTTTTAATTTTAAGGGTAATTTCTATAAAATTTTGAGATACTACAGCAAACAAAGGAGGAATGAAGATTCAAATAAAAAAAAGGATATAATTAATAGGTAACAGCAGCTCTAGGTAGCTTTTACAAGACTTAAATAAGAGCACATAATGATTACATGCCAGCACAGAGATAGCAAGAAAGAAGGCTTTTATAGGCTTAAGATCCTTACAATAATAAAAATTAACACTTTACACAAAACAGAAAATGGAGAAAGTGTCAACATTTTTTCTTATATGTCAAAATGTTTTCACTTGGATTTTGTGAACTTCCCAGAAATTCACGAAGCCCTACAATTCAAGTGGTAGAGTTTAAACAAAATAACATACTTGCCCAAAATCAACCACTGTGCTACCACCTTTATAAATAACCTAAGATCATCAAAGAACATCCATATTTCTTCAGTATTTTACTCTCTCTTAAATAAAGCATGTAAAAAAAGATATTGGAGAGAAAAGCTTACATTATTTCTTTCCATAAAATATTAATTCTAAGATGTCCAGATGGGAGAAGAGAAAAATTATTAATACTATTATTATTATTATTAATAATAATAATAATAATAATAGTAATTCATTGAAGAATTATGTATCAGAAGCATTTCTAGATTAGAAAAGGCATCTACAGTTTTAAACAACATCAGTTCTATCTGGAAAGTAAGGAAGCATATGCAAGTAGTTCTCACCTTAAATGAGATATAATAGACGACATTGAAAGAGGTGCTATTCCAGGTACACTGGCTTATCTATATTACTTAAATTTATTACTTCATTCTATTTGAATCTATTTCTCTGACTGTAAAAGCTGAAAATAGGGTTTATATTTGCAACCCAATTTCAACAGGGCTTATCAGAGACATTTTTCTCAAAATAGGTGGTTAAACTCCTGCTCAGTTCCAGCTTCTCACTTATGCCTCTAATGACACCTTGACACTACATTTATCCAGTAAATGGATATGTTTTATACGCAAAGCTGTAAAATAATCCCATCCATTCCAAATGAATGATAAAAATAGATTTCCCAAAATGTTTTTTTCATAAATGAAACTGAGAAGTTTCCTGTTGATGTTGATTCTGTTATTTTCATCCTCCAGCAGAAGAAAAAAGTCTGGAAATACTTCAAAATTAAAAAAATAATACTAGAATTCAATTGAAATATAACATACTGCATAAAAACATGATAAAGGAAGGATCCTGTTTAAAAAGAAGCAATTCACTTCTCTGCTTTTTGATCCCATCTTTCACAGAGGTTCATGTGGACCTTCACACTCGCAGCAAGCAAGGAAAACATTGCTAGTTGAGGCAGACCATTCTATCAAACAGAAATGCAGAAAGGAGGAATTGCCCTACCTCAAGACACATGGGCACAGCACACCCTGCTGCCTTGCAGCACTGGCACTGGTGACTCACACAGCCAGCCTCCTCCACCAGAAGCCCCTTCCCCAAATCCTCCCATCCACCACACCCGGGCCTGCTTCCTTGCATTTTTTTCCCCTCTATGTATTTCAAAAGTCTTGTCACAGAACCTGCAAGTATAAGCTTTTTACAAACAATATATCTTCAACTCAAATATTTTTGGGGAAAAAATTAAATGGTTATCTAGCTTCTGACAGAAAAGCTGCCTAAGCGGGACCTCAGCAGTCCCATGAGGCTGGTCTTGCCTGTCACTTGAGAAGTCAGAACACAGGTCTGAAGGAAGGTTCTCCTCTTTCTCCCTGAAAGTTGCAGCTATTTCCCAACAGCAATTTGATGCACCATGCATTCTGCAAAGTTCATTTGGAGAAACAAAGGTTTTGCAAAACAGAGCTCATCCCTCCTGGGCAGCCTTGCTGCAATGCATGTGGGTAGGTAGCTGAAAGGAGAACTGGATTGTTCTCAGAGGCTGTGTGCCCTAAACTTCAGATATGTTTCCTTGGTTACAACAAAAGGGGAGGTTTTTGCATTCCCTTGGAATGGCCTAACAGTCACTGGCACATACATTCAGAATACATATTAATAAATGGCAAGAAAACATGTTTGCCATTATTCTCTCCAAGTTGCTTGCCTGTTTTTCCCCAACTACAGGGAACTATATGATCCCCTCCAGAGTGGGAGTTATCAGCCAGCCTCATCAACCACCTCCAAAGTCTTGCCATTTCAATTTCCTCTCTTGTTTCTTGATATACCCTGGCACAGCCACTCAGAGCAACTCTGTCTGCAGCCTATGTCAGCAGCTGCTGTGTGCAGCAGCACTTACAAGTCTCAGAGTCAGTACATCAGATTCAAAAGGAACACATGCATACAAGGGAAATTCTTAATTGTGAAGTTGAAGCACTTCATCACACTATTCCTCTTAATGTCAGAGTGGTGGGTGTTACAGCTTTCTTTAGCAGCTGGTAGTCCACATTGCTATTTGAGACATCACTGGACAGTGACCATAAATGTCCAAAGGCAGCTGACTAGTCAGACACATCACTACACAGCACCAGCAACCTCCACACATCTGGAAAAACAAGCTATTCTACACAAACACCTATTTGGTACACTCTACTTGCTTCTTTCCAGTTCCTTCAGAAACATTAGCTGAAGAAGAACAGCATCAAACTTGATGGGAGATAGGAATAGGAATTACATGTGTCAAAATTACTGTGGGGAAATATAATTACATTATTCTCTTGCACACCAACTTTTTGTAGTGGCAATTTAGTAAAATAAAGTTTCAAGGATTCACTTGTATTTAGTCCACTTGGCTTGTAAGAATAAATTCATAAATTATTATTCCTTTGCTAGAACATTCTGTCAGTTTTCCCTTGCAAATTAATACTGGGAAATGGATGTTTGCATTATCATTAATATGTACAAGGATGCAGCTTAAAGTTACCGTTATTAAATAGCCATAGAATAAATAAACACAACAATGATTCATTTCAGCATAATTTTCTTTCCTTGTTTATTGTTTATAATTTCATTTTTTTTTTATTCTCTGCTGTCCTTTTTGGTTTTCATTAGAAAATGAAACTATATTTTTATTCTAATTAAGACATTCTATTTTTTTTTTACTTTAGGAACTGCAATAATTAACAATGAAAACAATCCCATGTAGAATTACATCCTATGACCATGAAAGATGTTAGGCATATTCTGATTTGTTTACATTCTCAGTGGTTTTGAGTGCTATCCCACAGCCACAGAAATGGACTCCAAAAACAAAGAGAATATCTCATGCATACCACGTGAATGATTTTGCATTGGCTATAGATTTTTCAGTGTTTGTGAAATTGAAATTTTAGCTGAAACTAAGTGTACAAAATAGTGTTGCTTTATGGGTAGCCAATTGCTTTTATTGAGCCTGACAAAAGATTCTTATCAGCATTAGCTGTATGTTAATTCCAGAAAGCATACAGTACTCATGAACAAGCCAAAGTAGTTAAATTTCTTGAACTTATGTATGGTATAAAATCATAGGAAGCAGAAACAGTTATTTTCCTTCCTTCTGGAAATCATGGCTCTCGTGGTTAGCCGGCAGAGGGCCATGTTCCATGCAAACTCTGTTTTCCTTGTGGTCCACGAAGCATTTACATCTTACCTGCCACACACGTCTGCAGCAGGACAGCTCAGTGAGGGTGATGCTGCACTTGCACTGTGATGTGCGAGGAGCAGCAAGTCTCTCTGAAACTGCACAAATAAATCTGCTCATTTTCCTCAAAGGAATTTTATTATCCCCGCTGAATGAAATGATTTTGGGTTTTTTTTTTTTTGGTTGGTTGGTTGGTTTGGGTTTTTTTTTAAAATTTTTATTTGTCTTATTTTAGGTTAAATAACATCAACAACAGAATGTTGTTTGTTGGAATATCAGAACATCCTCACTGATCAAGCATGCTTGTGCTATGAACATTAGGGGCTGTAACATCTGCCAACCAAAGCATTAAACTCTGACTAGCTGGTGCAGGATTTTTTGTTGCTATTTTTTTATCCTCATTACACAGCTGTTACCTGCAGTAGCCATACTCTGTATCCCACATAAATCCATGATAAATTTAAACCAGAACTTTTGGTCTAATCACAGAAACTCTGCCAGGACCTTTATTCTAAAATCAATTCAGGCTGTGTTTAATGTAGCAGAAAGCTGTAGTTCACACTCTATACCAAGAATCAACAGGGAATACAACATAAAAATAAAAAATACCTCTAAAGAGTTTTTGAAAAAGAATAGTCTTAATTATATGCTTTCTGCAGAGCTGATTTCATTATTGAGACTAACAGATATTGTCTGGCCCTGTTTTTTGTATACAAGTGCAAATTAGCTCTAGTTTAACTGCACTAAATGTAACTGCATGTGGAAAATGGATGCACAGTTTTCTTCATCACTAAAAATGTGAATATGAAGTATATTAGTAACAGAGTTATAAGAAGTTTACTGTAGATTAATCTGATGAAAACCACAAGAATCTGACTTTTTTCCAAAACCTCTCTACAGACATGTCAAAATGTTGAAAATCTAACATTTATTGAATTGAGAATCTCAATAAGAACATCTCCAGACAAAAAAAAAAGTGATGAGGGAAACAACATAAAAGTAATAGAAGGATAAATGTTAATTTTGAAAAAAACCTGTTCAAAGATATGAGACCTAGAAAATTAGGAGAGGTTTAAATTTTTCTGAAACTCTAGGCATTAAAAACTTCCACATCCAGATTATACTAAAATAATTTAGATCTTCCTGGGAATTCAGGCAGATTTGGACAAAGTTCAAGCAATATCTGTTTCTTACATGGTCAGTTTTAAGTCTTTACTAATAATTATTTCTGAAACTGTAACTATTAAACTCTGGAAATTGGGAATTCCCTTCTAAAGTTGAAGCTCTTCAAATTTTATGCCTTAATACCATGAGATGTAACAATTACCAAGAAATTAACTTCAATGTAACAAGAACACCATTTCCTACAATAAAATTTACTCCAATTTGATCAAACCAATACCTGCCTTATTTCAGGAACATTTTTGTGAAGTTAATATTAAGTTTTTTTATATGAAATGGTTATCGGTCTTCTTTCATGGCTGATAAAACCCATCAGATTACATATTATCATACTGTGTTACCATACTATGAAGAAACCACAGATGGTTTCAATTACCACTAAACTCCATCTCACTTTTCAGAATTGTACTCTCTCCTGTGGGCTTTTACTAAAACCAGTTTTACTAAAACTTCTACTGAAGAACCCCATTTCCCATCTTGTATCCTGCTCATGTGTATCATCTCAGAGCTAATGGGTACTTTGTGAGTCAATATAATAATTAGCCTTGTGAACAAGGTGCAGAGACAACTGAAGGCAAATATTTAGTTGCACATGCCAAGTTTTATCACAAAAGGTGTCCCTAGATTTAAGCACAGTTTGCAGTGACAGAATATTAAGGTCTAGCTGAGCTAAAATGAGAACAACATAAAAGAAGTCCTTTGCACTGAAGACCTCAACATCTCCATTTATCTATCTTTCTAGAAAAGCTATGCTAAAGCTAACTTTCTGTTAAATTCCATATCATGCACCATCTTACTTTATTTCCATCCTTTATCCTTCACAATGATTAGTGCACATCTGCTGTTGATCACAGATTTCTACCCAGGTACTTTGATTCAGGCTGGGTAAGGAGCAACAAGACTCATGTCCTTGGAGTGACCTGACAAGCTGGGAAATCCCTGCATCACATCCAGGGGAATGAAAGTGTCTTGAAACGTATTTTGAAAGGTGGTTTTGAGACCCAGAAGTGCAAGATAACCAAAGAACAGAACAAACTGCCAGAGCTAACATGAGGACAACTATGTTGTCTTAACTCTGTAAATATCACCATAAGGAAGGGCCCAGTTTGAGCTCTCCCTGAATTGCATCTGGGCTGCACATCAGGCGACTCACCCTTTGAGCAAGGATGACTCTCAAAGTTAAGATTCCTTACCTGAGACTAAAATACATTTCCTGAAGGTGGAGAGATCCTCAGTAAGTGACTGATATAATACTGAATTAATACTAAAATATTACTAATTAAATGAATCATTCAATCTTGATTCTAATTCAGTTTTTCTGTCTACGTTTCTTCCATACGGTAACTAGTAAGATGAACCTTGCCATCAAGCTTATTAAATCTTTTCAAACCACTGTTAAAATTTCATAAATTCTGTTAAATTTATTGAATTCTATCAAATTATTATTTTACCTTCATAAAACATATTGTTTCTCTCTCTTTGATTAAGGTGTATTCCACTCCTCTGCAAAACCAGGAAACATGATGTGACCTGCTTTGAACAGATTATAGCTGAAGCAAAAATTCAGTAATGATTGAAACATTTGCCCAGATGAAGTAATTCTGAATTCTGTTCCATTTTTCACTTTACTGAAAATTTTAATGGCTGCACTGGTTTTGGGACTCAGCCAATTGCAGAATTATTCACTTTTTTTTTTTTTTCTCCAGAGACATATACCTGCCCTGTCTTCAATTGTGCTGCTCCTTAGATAATATGCCAATGTCCTTCCCTTGGCTACTTCTTTATGTCATGAAGTGTATCCTTCAGCATCACATACCAAGTGCAACTAATATATCTGACAAACATTTACACTCATCCTACGGAATCATACATTTAGCTGAAGGCTGACAATTCCCAAACTGCTTTTGGAGACAGAGCCTTACCTTCTTTGTTTGGAAATGTATGAAATATGGAAATAGTTATCAGCAAACTTATATTTTTTTAAATCATAAGATATTTTTATATCATATTATCATGATTATATCATGTGATCTATATATCTTACCAATACCATGTGATATAAAGGTCATGGGATAATTACTCCTTAATTTAAATTGGTTGGTTGTGCATGCTTAAAATCATTTCCACTGTCTGCAGCAAAATTTATTCTGTTGAATATGCAGAATTTCCTTTTGTCTGTATTTCAGCCTTTTCTTTATTTTCTTCAACTAAAGTCTAAAATGTTGAGTCAGACAAAACTTACACAGGTGTTAGTAGAGGCTTTGTAAAGCTTCAACATAAACACTTCAGCACAGACCTGAGAATTATTTGCACACAGTTTCATCAAAACAAAGTTCTAAGGATGTCTTTAGTCTTTAAAATCATCCTACAGTAACAAACAAAAAAGACTATCCCCAGTGCAGGAAAAACATAATATGTGGAGGATGGTTTGGTAGTCTACAAAACACTTTACCTAATGTTTTATTATAATATTGATATCATTCATTTTCTCGCTTCCCTTTACCTGCATACTGATCTGGAAAATAATCACTAAATCCAGTAATATCTAAAGCAGACTGTTTAAAATATCTGTATCTGAACTGTGAAACTCCTACAATGATAAGCACAGCTCTATGTAGGCATTGCCACAAATGAAGAAATTCAAGAGGCAGCTTTCTATCCAGACACAACTGCATGTTCCTATGGTCTTGCTTCAAAAACCTGCAAATATTCTTTCCTATCTTTCCTTCCTCCAAAGAATCTGTGACCACACCACGTAATTCCTACAAAATTATGTAACTATTTCATTCTGTGGTTCAACAAAGATTCAGAAAAAACTTTCTGTTTGTTTTTTTTTAAAAAAAATACACATCACTACTTCATAACAAGTGTTTCACATATTATTTGAATAATGTCAGTCCTGGAAAGATCATGTGTTGCTCACATGAGGTCACAATTAACAGCAGGTTAATCAGCTTTCAATTTCCCACATGCCACACCTCCTGTTTCAGTTCCTGTATTTGTTCAATTGTGACAAGTGATATATAAGTATATATTAAAAATCCATTTGTAATTTTTTCCTTTGCCATTTTCCCCCCAATAACAAGACAAATTCCAAGGCATAAAACAAAAGCCCTTAGTAAAACATTTAGAAATCTCTATAAAATTATCCAGGAATTGTTTATAGCTATTTCTTGCCTTGGTAATCAAGGATTTTAATTACAAATTTAATATCAAAATAATAGCTAAAAAAAAGGTAGATGGGTTTCGGTGATTTTGGTGCATTTTTTTACCATCAGTAAGGCTGTCATAGTTTTTTGGGCTTTCGGTTTTATTGGCAAAAGGAGTCCCTCGTCCTCTGATTTCACTGATTAGACATTTTAACAAGATAACACTTTTATTTGAAAATGATTGATCGCTTCATTATCTGACTTCCACGGATGTTTATAAATTAAACAAAAAATAGACTTAAAATAATGACTGTTGCTTTCATTAGGACTCATATTTCAACTCATTTCCTGACGACCAGCACAAAGCAAATACTAGCCATGCTTTGGAGTGAAACACAATTAATGAAACATTAGGATCTGATCAAGAAAGACTCCACATATACATCTATTTTCATAATGTGTACAGCCAAGCATGTAAAATGTTTTCTATTAATAGAACTGCCCTTGTCTCAGGAGACCACAGCTACCAGCTTGGGAAGGCAAACAGCACCAGAGTGCCCAGGGATCACAGTAAGACAGAGACTGGATTTCAGCTGAACACAATACAAGGAGGGGCAGGAAGAGTCCAGGACTCCTGACCATCACAACATTGTCCTTCAGGCTCTCTCCATCATTTTCCATTACCCTGGGATCTCTACTAAACAGTAAAGGTATAGCTCCAGCAGCAATGAGTTTCAAGTGTGCCCAGAGCATTCTCTTTGCTGTGATTACATTGCCAGTCATCCTCCCAGCCACTTCATTTTACTTGCTTCAGGTCTGCACTCCCAGATGGATACAGCACAAGGATCAAAGCTTTTTTCTTAGCAGGACACTTTTCTGGCAACTGTAGAAAAAAGCCCAAACACTTTAAATAATTAATAATTTTGTCATATATATACAGGAAGAGATTTGTGAAGAAAAAAAGTCAATAAATTGAGAAGTGCTCTAAGGTGGCACCATTTCATTCATCTATCACTCTCTGATTTTTTTAATAATGTCTTATAATTTGTGCCTTTAAATGGAGAACACAGGCAAAATAGTTATTTTAATTCCCAGCAGCTTCCGAAAGCTTGCTTTCAAATCTTTATTCTCATTTTAAAATCCTAAACCATATTTATGCTGAACACAGAAACGTGTAAGTTTTTTCTCTGGCATACATCAGCTGAACTCTAGCTGGATCAAGTTTAGATGTCTCAATTTAGTAAACATTTATGTAGTAGAATAACTTATAATACATGATAAATAATAATAATTTTTTTTTTAAATGCCACTTGAAAAACAAGGAGACCAGAATAGTGGTAACCTACAGTCTTCTGATAGCGTTTACCCTTCTTTCCACCTTAAAAAAAAACAGAGCTAGAACAGACATCACAAGACAGGCTGAGTCAAAAAAAACCTTGAAAAACTACCAGTCCACAACAAGAGCAAATTCAGCTATCCCTTATCCCCAGTTTTTTTGCAAAAAACCAGAATTTGTGATGTACCCTTAAGAGTTAATACTTTAATGCCCTGAAAATAAATGAGCCATAGGACTGGACGGTGAAGTCTGTCTTCTGTGCTGTTTTACAAGTATAAAATCAATCAGATTAAAAATTAGGCAGATATAAAATATCTGCTTATGCCATAACAGATAAAAATGAATAGTGATCATGTACCAAGACAACAGTTTAGAGGACATCAGAACCTCCAGCATGACTTGTCACAAGATCAGCAGTGTTTTTTAAAGTGGGTTCGTTACTATTCACACACTTTTAAAGGTATTAGCCATCACCCCAGGTGTTCTTTTTGGTTAGACAGGACTATTGCTGACAACTGAGAGACTTAGCATTGACTATTTCAGGATTGTAGTACCTGAGCATGGGGACTTAATGCAATCAGTGTAAGTATGGCAACACCTACTCTGTCCTACTAATTGTCCACTACCATTTCCATTAATTTAAAGGTCGACCGTAAGAATTTTAAGTGAAATTTGACAAAAAATTTAGAAGAAACACTCTATACAAACTGTAACCCAGAGAAATTGATCTCCCCTAATTTCAGAAGTTACAGTCTATAGGCATGTACACCTTTAGTAGATACAGAGGACTACCCACCCTTATAAGCTGTTTTTGATCAGTCAGACTCTTTCCAAACCACAAAGGGAAAGCATGTGAGATGTACATGAAACATTTGCACACGTTTATGCACAATTATTCTTAATTCTTGAAAACAAAGCCAAGTCTATTGAATATTTGTACTGCTGAAATCACGAGAAAAATTTTCAGCTCTGCATGGAAGTCTAACTCCTAGTGTGTTAAATACCATGCACACATACAATGGCACACAGCCTCCAAAACAAAGCTCATAATCTAACAGTCTGATCCATGGTGAGGAGCAATGAAGTTCTAGAGGAATGAAGAAAAGATTAAAAAAAAAGAGAATAGCTAAGCACTTCTGAATAGACAGTGCAGTGTCTGTACTGAGAGATGGCCTCACTGTGAAATGACATTAAATTGCACCCAGAGATTTTCCTTGTCATTAAATGCAGCCTTTTTCTGTATACTGACCCATATCCATGTTTTTTTGAGGAAAACTTGCATTCTGAGACTCTTACAGAGTCTTTCTGCATATTTCTCCACCAAAGATATGTTTTCTATTCCTTGAAGAATTCATTGGTTATCATGATGACAGGAGTAACTAGATCATATTCAGCACTTACAAGTGAAATTTCAAGGAAATTCCCTTTTATTCTTTTTAATTTATACATGAACTTCGATAAAAAATTTGGAATGTAATTGCTTTTCTCCTGAAGATGTTCACTGCTAGGTACAATAGTAATTTATTTTAAAAACAAAGACACAGATATCCATGGAAAAGTGGAGATTTGTTTAACTATTCTATGTATTTCATCACTTAGAAGATTATAATAAGGGTCCTTAATTTCTTCAGAAAAATTAAGAAAGCCAAATTATTTTCTGGAGTGCAAATCATCTTCTGGAGTGCTGACCACTTCAGCTGTCTACTGATGTCAGCAGCCTTTTAGCTGGCAGTGCCTGGTCTTCACCATGGAAACAACTCCCTTGTTTGCTCAGCACAGAGTTCATCCTCTCTCCTTACCCAAATTTTTCAGGTACGTTAATGCAAAACAGAGTTTAAAAAATTCTATCCTTGAAAAATGGACTTTGAAAAATCTCCTTTGGAAGATAAATGCTTTTAAGTAAATAATAAGCTTTAAAAAAAATCCCCAAAAATCAATGACTGAATTATGCACACCCCAAGCTAGGGTTCCAGAGGTGAACTCTGCTGGGCAGCATCTTATCCTAGCACACTGCTCAGTGTCTGGGGTTTAGCTTTACAGACCATGTGTGCAGATACTGCATGAAATGAAACTTGTGCCCTCTCAGTTTACCTTTCACAAAGGCTGGACAGGCCAGTGATTACACTGTTCCATCTTCTCAACAACAGACACATGATTCCTTGGTTTGTTACCATGTTATGTTCTGCAGAAAGTGTCCGATTTAGCAATCAGTTTCAAATTAAAATAAGTGGATTAAATTGACTATAAATAAAATTGCAAAACTGGAAAGAAAATTACAAAGCCATTTCTTAATTTTTTTTTTTCTTATCCCAGCCTGGCTGCAGCTGTTGCTGGCCCAACAACCAGGTAAGATTTAATCTTCTTTACAAGTGAACCCTGAAGGGATGTAATTACACCTAATTTGTAATAAATTACAGAAAACAGGGCATTAATTTAAGCCTGTGCCACAATTTTTATTTTTTAATAACTACTTTCTAGGATAATGGTTTTAGAAACCTTGGAAAGCAGAGTTGCTCACTTAGCAACCACAAAACCAGATTTTAAAAACTATTCTTGCAGGATGAAAACAGCTGGGGGAAGGGAGCTTACACCTCTTCCTCCAAGCAGGTTCCATCAGAGTCCTGGCAATCCATCATTTGCGCAGCACTGCTGGGCTGCAAGTGCAGAAAAACCAGAAAGCTGGAAAAGTATTAACTTACCATACAAGCTGATGAAAAATTAGTTTTTGATAAGTTCATGAACATGAAAAAACAACTGCAAAGATATTTCCACTTTTAAACAAGAAATATTTTCTTTCCCCTCAAATATAATGAGGATTTGGCAAGAAGTAATTTTTCCTCTATAAATTGGTAACATATCACATGGCAGTCATGGTATTCAGAAGTGTGGAGAGCTAAACTCTGAGTCACTCTGCACCAATACAAAGCTCTGGGAAAGTACCCAGCTAGGATGTTATTATACCAGGTTCATGTGCTCTTTTGTTTGTGTGGGTTTTCTTGTTTGTCTTGGATTTTGGGGGTTTTTTGGTTGGGGGTTTTTGCTTGTCTGTTGGGTTTTTTTTTTTTAAGTTGGGATAGTGCTACCCCAGTAGTTCTGTAGATGTCCTTTAGAAAATAGTTAACCTCTATGTTCCTGGCCCTAGCAGACCACTACCAAGAAAAACTAGAGTTTAGTGACATAGGTGTAATCACCCTCAGGCTTCAAATTTTTTACTTTACCCAGTGCAGAGGAACTCTCTTAAGGAAAAGAGAACTGACTCAATTT
>VYXF01004973.1:0-22559 GCA_013397295.1 Polioptila caerulea
GGGCAGTGCTGTCATTCCCTCTCTGTGGCACTGGCAGGTGGCCATAGCTGGAGCCCCCGTCACGCTGTGGATTTTCTACGACACGGGATACACGGAGCGCTACATGGGCCACCCGGAGCACAACGAGCAGGGCTACTACCTGGGATCCGTGGCCATGCAGGCTGAGAAGTTTCCTTCTGAGTAAGTTTCCTTCTGGCTTTTGTCTTCATTTTCCTATCAGGAAAGTTCAAGCCCCATAGACATGTTTTTGTCTCCCTGTCCTTGGTATTTCTGTAATCACAAATGCTCGCATTAAATAATATTTTAAAAAAACAAACAAAAAACCAACCCAACACCCAACACTAATAAACTTAATACTCAAATGAACACTTACATAATCACAGACCATTTCATGTAAGCCCTTTTATCCTATATTTTGTGTCTAAAGAAATGATAAACATGTCTTCAATTTGATTAGCACTTTAGAGCCACATTAAGCTAAATAAAAATCAGTTGATTGGGATGTTTTTGTATGTTCTGAAGCTGTCTCAGCACAGCAGAGCAAGATGGGGCTTTCTTGTGAAAGAGCTGGCAAACAGCAAGGTTTAAGGCCACATAATGTCCAAGCCAGGAAGCGTTGCTGAGAAATAAATAAGATAATTCAGATAAAAGATCTGACTGTAATATGCATATACAGGTAGAACTTTCAGAGGAGGAAGAAATGTGTCTATCCAGAGCAATTTACAGCTGTGAAATTACTGCTTTCAATGCAAATACCCTTTTCTGGGGAGTGTTCTTGTAGGGATGTGTGTGGACTGTGCAATGAGTGGGATGCTGTCTAGAGTTTGTCTCTTGCTTTTCCCAGACCAAACCGTTTGCTGCTGCTACACGGATTCTTGGATGAGAACGTTCACTTTGCACACACCAGTATTTTGCTCAGCTTTTTGGTGAGAGCTGGGAAACCCTATGACCTTCAGGTAAGGCCAGAACCAGGGTGTAAAGGTAACATGTGTGTCTTGGAGGAGTCCAGAATTGGAACTTGTACCGTGGCTGTGCTGGACACCTTGGAATTCTAGGATAAAATTGCAGCATTTGAGCCAAGCATTTTTTAAATGTTAATATGTTATGAATTAAAAAAAAATAAAAATTGGGCAAATAGGTAGTTAAGGCTGTTCCTGAGGAGATCTGCAGCTGGAAAGGAGTGCAGCAGTGTTCATGCAGCTTGGAACAGGGTTCTGCATTTAATTAAACCCTGCTGGCTCAGTGCAGGTGGAGCCCAGGGATCCCACAGCACACTGCAGAAGTGGGAATGTGCTCTGGCCAGGAGCTGCCTCTGCTCAGCCAGGCTGATCCCTTCCAACACAGCTGGATCTCAGTGGGTTCTCCTGGGTTCAGGCAGTGGAGGATGAGGTGTGTCAGTTCAGGTGCAGAGTTAGTGCAGGGACATTCCACGAACATTTGGAATGTGGCTCTGGGACTGATTGAAATACTGGCGCCTTCAACTCCTGTGGATATTTACAAGTTTATTTTCCATTTCAGATCTACCCTCAGGAGAGACACAGCATCAGGGTCCCTGAGTCAGGGGAGCACTACGAACTGCACCTGCTCTATTACCTGCAGGAGAACCTGGGCTCTCACATTGCTGCCATGAAGGCCATGTGACTGACCTCAGAACTCTGCTCCACGGCTGCTCTCCGGACAGGGAGGTGTAGAAAACTAGAGAAAATAGGATGGAACGTTGCTTTCTGGTGCCTGCCACACGTACACACACGTACACACCCTCACAGACACTTTTTTAAAAGTCAATTTGGTGCCATATGGGAAATTAAAGTACGGTGATCTAATAACTTCAGTTATTAAACTTTTAAGTTTAAGCTGTAAATAAAATCCAATGTCTGTGGTATAATACAGTACCATGGGTGTTGTCTTGGGGAACGAGCTGAAACTGAAAATAACATACTTCTACAGCACCAGATCTTCACTTTTTAAAAGAATTATGGCATAATTGATGTATTTTTACAGTGTGTTCCTTGGTATCTTATTACATTATACTGGATGATTTACTCACTACACAGCAAGAGTTTACCTGAATGGTTACAACTTTTATTCATTTTAAATGCTATCATATAGCTTTTATGCTTTGTGAAAGGGATGTGTCTCACTCCTTAGAAGGTGGTCACAAGTTGGACACATCCCCTGTTTAGATGTTAATTGTTTTTCAAGAAGAAAGACTTTTAAGCTGCCTCTTAACATATTTTAAAGTTTGGATTCACATCAGTTGATGCCAGGTTCTTTGATTCCTTCTCCTCTAGGATAAATCATTCTCTTCCAGCAGCTTGAGAACCTATCCTGATTGTACTTGATTTAAGTGGAGAAGTGAATTGATAGTTTACTGTGATACGGGCATAACAATCTTTTATTCTGAGGTGCAGACTAACTTAAGTTAAAAAGCAGAAACTGTAAACTTTCAAACAAGCTTCAAAGTGCATCCTGTTGAGACTTTTCCCTGATGTTCACTCTGGAGCTGAGTTTGCAATACTCCTTCCTCACCCTCACATCAGCATGATATAGGCATATGCATCCTGTTACAATTTAGAAATTTAATACTCTGATTCCAAGGTCTGCAGAGGATGTGTGGGGAGACCTTACATGTGAGGCAATATGAACCATTCTGTTGAATTTCCTCATGTATGAGGGGCTATTTCCCAGGCTCATGCCCTGTCCAGTCCCCTGTTCCTGGGTCCTTTCTAGCACTACTGTGCATGATGATGATGATGCTGTCTTTGAGAACCCCTTTCTGTACAGCTTCAGGTAACCCTCAAGGAACTGCAGTCCCAGTTGTGTTTTTGCTACTGAGGTTTTAACTAAGCAGCAGGCTTGGCTGAAAAGCATAAGTGTGTGAAGGCACTTTTAACTGGCAACAGGTAATTTAGGATAGAAATCCATAGAAAATTATTCTCTTTAATCCAGAAAATTCTCCCTTTGGGACTTGCCTCTAAGACTCTGATAAGTTTTAATGGTTTTCTTAGAAACCTAAGAACTTCCTTTCCTTTCTGTTTTGGTGCTAGAGAGAAGCAGAGCATGATTTTCTTTTCATCTGCTGAAAATCTGGACTCACTCTCAGTGTTTACGCTCTTAGAACTCCACCTTGTACTTTCCTTGGTTTTGTACCGTTCAGCTTGATCCCAGAATTCTGGGATTTAACAGAGTCTGGCTGTATCGGAGCAAACTGCATCGTTTTTCAGTTAAACTGCTGGGCATGTGCACCAAAGTAAGGGGAGCTGGGGCAGTCACACGGCTGTAAAAGCCGTGTGTGAGAACAGGATCTGGTTTTTGGGATAACAAAGGAGCCAAAGCCAACAGGAGTGCAAGGAGTGTTTCCTCCGCTGTGGGGAGCCTTGGTTCGGGCTGTTTGCTGGTTTTCAGATCGCAGCGATTACAAGTTAAAATCGGTTAAAACACCATTAGCAGGTCAATAACGGGTTGATTTTTGGGAAGGGCGTGGTAGGGAAGGAACCCAGCTCCAGGAATGTTTTCTCTTAGTGGTTAATTGTGGCTGAGGCAAAGGCAGCATCCCTGGGGAATGTGTTACAGTCAGCACCAAGAGAGGAGCACATGTGCAACACAACAGTGGGTAGAGACGAAAATAAGCTGTTCCTCTGGAATTCCATTGTGTTCCCTACGTGTTTATGCTGTATTATATATACATATATCTATATCTGTTCATATATACATATATGTATAAAATTACCCATGGATAGTATTCACCTTTTCCAAAGTTGTTTATATTTTGTTCAATATTAAATTAACTTGCTTTTTTGGGGTGTTTTTGTTCTTTTTCTAGAGGTGATTACCCTTGAATGTAAATGTATGTGATTTTTAAGATGAAATTGATCCTTTTGTTTAAAAAAACAACAAAAATGGCCTTCATCAAACAGTGCTTTTTTAGGGGACTGAAGAATTAAACATTACATGAGTAAACCAGGCTGGATTTGGATTTGAGGCAGGATGTGATTATAAGTGCTGACATAGAATTTTTAATAATGCATCCTTCCACTGTTTTAAATATATACATCAAAAAGCTATTAAAGTACAATATACTGTAACTGCTCTGTTTTGCAACATAAATTATGGATTCTTTTCTTTCCTACCATTTTCTTTTACTGTAGTTAAGCACTTTAGGACCCCGTGCTCTCTTATCCTGTGGAAGTGCTGGAAGGATTCATCACCAGAGTTTTGTAGTTCTTGCAAAAGAAATACCTTAGATGAAGTCTGATTCCAGCTAAATTCCCAGTGAAGAAAGGCCCTGTTGTGATCGAGGCTGCAGAGGTAGGAAGGTGTTAGTGCTGAGGGACTCTGCATCCTTATTTTGGGGGGGAGTGGTATTCCTGCACCTTGTATGGTGAAGTGTTGGTCTGGCCAAGGACCAGGACAAGGCTGTACCTTACAGTCCTGAAGATGGGAATGTCACTCAAGGAGGTTTCCAGCCTGTTTGGTATTTGGGATTGTACTTTGTCACTTCCTGCATGTTAAAAAATCTCTCGGTTAACGTGAGTTTTAAGCAGAATTAGTGAGATCCTGGGGGGGCACGTGCAAGAGAGGTTGTGGAGCAAAAAGCTGTGAGGAGGAGCCTCTGCCGTGGCTCCCAAACCAGAGGTTGGGATGTGCCTGTGGGAGGCCCCTCTGCCTTCCTGGTGTGTCTGCCCAGCAGGAGCCCTGCTCTGAGCAGGAGCAGGACCGAGCCTTCCTTGCATGGTGGATATTTAGTTGAGCAGGTGTCTTTGAGATGAATGTTTTCATATGTTTAAGAACATATATGAAATATGGGGATCTGAGTGCTGAGATAGCGAAGTTGTTGCGTGTTGGTGCAGGCAGTTTCCTGTCTTTTGAGGTGGTTGGGTTTGGTTGTGTTTGTTCCTGGTGAAAGCACGTTCTTTCACCCCATTTTAGTGCAGCTTCCAGTGATGCCTCGTGAGTGTGGGATGTGCAAAGCTGTTGGGTTTCACCCCCAACTCCCTTTGTTCTCAATGATCACTTTTTATTCAGAACACGGTAAAATTAGTATCTACCCAGAACTGCCTGATTTTTACAAACTCAATGGAAAAATGAGCTCAAAGCACCAAGCAAAGCTTTGAAAATAACTAACATCATTATATTAGAATGGAAAATGCATTCCCTACTTACTAGTGGCATTTGGAAATAGGCTATGGAAAAACTTTCTGAGTGGGATAGTGTAGTAATGCTTTAACCCTGGAGCACCTGTGCCTGAACCTGGGTAGGAAATGATGGAGGATTCTCATACTCCGAGTTCCAACCCGTATTCCCTGCTGGGAGAAGTGGGTTGTGCTCCTGCTGTGTGTGTCCGTGTGTCCGGCTGTCCCGCTGCTGCCGTGACACCCAACCCCAGCCCGGGCAATAGCAGAGTCTGAGTGAGTGAAACATGGGCTGGGTGAGGCCCCTGCACTGGGCTGCCTGTTTCCTTGAGTGCCAGAACCCTGCAGAGACTTTCCCTGTGCCCCTTTGGAAGGGGCTGAGAGCTCTTCCTGCGGTTTTTCCTTGGCTGTTCTGCGCAGTAGAAGTTCAGGTGTTTAATTTGAGAACATGAAGTGCCTGCTGTTTGCGTTAACAAAATTGCATGTCTCACTCCAGTGGGTTTATTGGGCTCCCTCCCTCCCCCTCCCGAGCTCCATGGCTTTTAATCATGTAAAGTGGAGACATTAGTTTTGCTGCGTTTTATTACAAAACCTTTGTTGCAATAAAGATGCTGCTAAATAAATTGAATTAAATGTTGGGTTTTTTTCCACCCTGTTTTCAACTGTCTCTCTCCTTGATTTAGGAGAGCTTGTGTGTAATTAAATCTGTGCCCTCGTTGTGCTGTGGAAAGCAGCAGCGATGTGTGTTTGATGCACGTCGGGTGTTCCACAAAAGCATCTGCCGTGCTTCCTGTCCCTTGCGGTTTGGGAGATGGATACCATCAGGAAGATGAGGCATTTCCTTGGCACAGCCACGTTCCCTCTCCTGAGCGTTTCATGTGAATGCTGTTCACAGCCGTCGGCAGCCACCAGCCGGAGCTGTCGCACCGGGGACTGCAGGACGCAGCCTCGCCAGGGCGGGACGAGTGCCCCGGGGGAGGAGGTGGCCCCGGTGCCCCGGCAGGGGAACCTGTGTGAATGGAATGGGCAGTGCAAGAGAAGAGACTTCCCTTCATACAGGCACCTTGTGCTCGGCCTCCTGTTTGTCTCTCTGGGCAGAATGGGCTTTGCAGGCACTGCAGTTCCATGTAGTGCTATCCCAGAAGGTCTGGGGTGTGGCTCAAGGCAGATCCAATTCATGTTTTTACTCATTCCTGATTTTTCACCCACAGAGAAGCATGCCCTGCTCAGGAGGGGAAGAAGCACTGGCCTATGCTCTGCTCCATACCTGTACAGGGTTCCCAGTTTGCAATCCTTAGTGTGCATCCATGGAGGCTTCTGAGACCTGAGGCAAAAGAGTGAAGATTTAGCAAAGTCCTTTCAGGCTAAAGTCATGGTATATTTTCAGTATTTGGGGTCTGGGACAGCATAACAGGAAAATCTTTTCCTGGAAGAACTTACAGACTAAGTGCAATTAACCCTCCCATCATCTTATGGGATTAATAACAAAACTGCAAATGGCAGCTGGGATTAAATGGCTGTGTTTTCCTCCCCAGCATCAAGTCTTTTCTCAGGATAATAATTTTCCAGACTGCTCCTGCCAAACAGACCTATGGAGCACCAGTGCTGGTTCCGTCGAGCTCCTCAGCACAGGCAAGCAACACCACTGGGCTGGCCCTGCTGGGCTGCACGTTTCCCTGGGAATTCCCAAAATCAGAATTCCTCTAGTAAAAGCAAACAGCAACAGAGTGCTCCAAGGTGAAAACCAGCAGCAAGGAAATTATGACCTAAAAGCAGCAAGGTAGGGACCTGTGGGAGGAAGAAGTGGTGGTGCAGGGCTGGGACTGCATCCCCTCCCTCAACTCTTGGGGCCATGCTGTTTGCTTCCTGCTGGAAGAAAAGCCCTTTTGCTTTTCCAACAAAGATAGTTTGAACAATTTGCTTTCACCATTGCCCTCCCTCTTTTCCTTTCCATTCTACTGGCAATTTTCGTTAGAAATAGATGAGTAAATACTGTGTACGTTTGTGTAGGAGCTGCAGTGGCTTGTGGTTTTATGATTTTCCCCCCAGCTGTGATTCATTGCTTTTTACATTTTTTAATCTATTCCCCCACACCCCCTCCTGCTCTCCCTGTCTCCTTGCAGCCCAGCAGCTGTCGTTATCAGTGAAATGACTTGACATTATTTTGCTGTACTTTGTTTCTATTCATTGATTTGTTGAATGAAAACTATTTATCTGGCACTGACACGCAAGATTGGAGCCTTTCAAGAAGAGGCAACTCTGCAGTATAATTTTGCTCCAAAATGAGCAGAGCAAGAGCTCTGTGTTAAACCAGCCTAGCTGAAATCCCTGGCCCCGGGATGGAGCAGAAGCAGCGGCTGTACAGCCTACAGAGGTGGTGTGTAGGAAAAGCATCTTTCCTTATCCTGCCTGCCCCCTGGGAAGGCCTGCTGGGCTCTTGCCAGAGGCAAAGGAGGGATTTTTCTGGAGCTGGGGATACAGGGAGGTGCAGGAGGGGAGGAAGGTGCT
Organism: Polioptila caerulea; assembly: GCA_013397295.1. NCBI lineage: Eukaryota > Metazoa > Chordata > Aves > Passeriformes > Certhiidae > Polioptila > Polioptila caerulea. The sequence continues at coordinate 7,641 of VYXF01004973.1, forward strand.
GGGCAGCAGATGTGCAGTGTCTGACTGAGGCTCCCAACATCAGGAGGATGTGGAGCGAGTCCAGAGGAGGCCATGGAGATGCTCAGAGAAGCTGTGGCTGCCCCATCCCTGGAAGTGTTCAAGGCCGGGTTGGATGAGATTGTCACATCCTGGGATACTGGAAGGTGTCCCTGTCCATGGCAGGGGGTGGAATGAGGTGATGTCTACAGTTCCTTCCAGATGAAACAGTCTCTGATTCTGTGACTCCGCGATTTTGTCTGGGTGTAGATGAGTTGTTCCCCTCAACGTGATGAGCACTGCTGTGCTGGAACAAAATCCAGACTTGCTCCTTTGCCTCCTCTGTCTTCTCCATCCGCTGTGAATTCATCCCCATTTCAATATCAGGCATCCGGGGAAAACCACCTTCTGGATCCCTCCTGTGATCCAATAAGCCTGGAGAGAGGGTTGCACATCTCCAAAAACAGGCGCCAGTGGCTGCTGTGATTTTAGTTTAAAAAAACCTGAACACTGTCACCTCAGATGCCAGAAGCTGGTTCCCTGCCAGCGCTGCTCAGAAAAATCCCACCTCCTTGGCTCCATCAATACCATCCCGCAGCTTGAAGGGCAGGTTTTGCCTAGGGAATACGCTCTTGTTGGAGGGATTCAGGATCCCTTTTTCCCACAGAGCCCTGGCTCCTTTCTTCCTGGCACAATCAGCCTTCTTGCCGCTTTTCTTGCCTTTTCTTCCACCGCTTTCCCACATTCTGTTCACACCTTCATGAATATTCAGAGGCCATTGGCCATATGAAGCTATTGAGAGCTCTTGTTAACACTCCTCCTAATGACATGCACCTTCAATAGAAAACAAAAACACAGATAAGAGCTTGTTAGCGCAGACCCTTGTTCCCCACCTAACAAGGTTTCCATTGACTCGGACACTTGTGGTGACACATTGCTTGCTCTCACTGTTGCCTCTTTTGATTTGCGGCTGGCTTTTACCGAGAGGTTTTTTCCTTCTATTTTTTTTTCCCTTCCTTTTTTTTTCCCTTTTTAGATTTTTTTTTTCCTTATTGTGCGGTTTTAAGCTAATTAAGAAAAAGGTCAGGCTCCCCGAACAATGAGGAGCGGCGGTACAATGCGCCCCGGGAGCGGCGTGCGCGCAGCCCCGAGCGGCGGGCGAGGGCCGGGCTGCGGAGCCGCGCGCCTGGGAAAGTTGTGCCGCGAGTGACACAGGAAGAGCCCAGCTTGGGTCAAGAGGTGATTAAAGCTCGGCGAGAGGCTCTGAAAAGGGGCTTGGGACCACCCGCCGCGGTTCCCAAGGGCTCCCCGGGTCCCAGCCTGGCTGGACATCGGCGGTGGCCAAAACATCATCCCCAAGGCCAGGCAATGGGGTGACTCTTCCAAAACACGACCGGGCTTCTGTGAGATGCTCCCAGTGATGCTGCTCCAAATTTATGGCCGATGTACACGGAGAGCAGAGCCCCCCAGGCGCATCCCCAGTGGCACTGTCTGCCGCGGGGCTTTTCCCTGGGACTGGAATCCCATCCGGCTTTGGCGACTTTTTTTTTGCCTCTTCCAGTTGTGCTTCGCCTCCCTCCCGCCGTCACGGAGATCTGCCAGGCTTTCATTAGCTGGGCCCACCCATTCGATACCATGAGATGCCTGGCTTGTTGTCGTTGGGTTTTTTTGGCCACACCTCATTATTCCTGCTATTATTAGGCTCGCACAGCGTTGTTTGTCATCTTGTCAAGGCCCTGGAGTTTCTATGGATACTGGTCCCCTAAGTGGCCATGCTATCAATTAAGACAACTCCACGTCTGAACTCTTCCAAGGGACTTTGTGAAGATCCACAGATAATTTCCCTGATTTCCCTGCAGTTCTCTGTTCCTTATGGAGCTGCCTTTTCCATAACCACCACTTGGTCAGAGCTCAGGGTATTCAGGTTTTTCAAGCATCAAAAGGCAGGATTACCTGCTTGGCTAATAGAATTAGCTAGAGGGTGATGGGGGTAATAATAAACCACCAGATTATATATATATATATATATATGTTTATGACAGGCTGTAATTCCTAAGTAATAATGAGATAACCATCATAGTGATGTAAGTAGAAGCACCAGCAACAAAACCTTCCATGCAATAAAAAAAGTATGTGCTTTATTATGCTCTTTTTGGACTCCTTGGGAAGAGGAAGAAGCCTTTTTTTTTCCTCTTCATGCTCAACTTAAGGACAGACAACTGTGCAAAGCTGAGAGGATTTTCTTCTGAAAATAAGGCTGCTGAAAGTCTCCAAATAGAGCAATTTAAACTTGTTTTCCTTATGAAAAGCAGCATAAACAAGCAAAATAAAAACATAGCACTTCCAGTGGGAAAATTAGACAGAAGAAGATTGTGCTGGGTTGATCAGGACTTTACTGGGAATAGGCTGAGCACAGGGAGCAGCTTTGCTGAGCACCTGACAGTTTCTCACTCTTCTCTCGCTGTTCTTTGAACACCCAGTATGTTTCCTTGGATAAATTTGCTTCACCTACTGATTTTCTTTCATGGGTGCTCTGTCCCCATGCCTGTACCAGCTCATTTCCTGCTCTCCCTGTGCAGGTGAGCACCACAGGGACATGTTGCTGGAGCTCCCCCACTCTCAGTCAGCCACTTCATTTTTCTCTATCTAACCATAAAATGTAGGTATTTAATAATTTCTCAGAAGTATCAGGAGGTTTTCAGCCTTTCAGCCAGAGAGGCTGAGCACTGTTTGCATTTACTCTCTGGTGAAAATTGGTATCTGGGGGCAGGAGGCAGCAGGGAAAAAGGCTTTGATTTGGATTTGAGTTTTGGCTGGTGATTATGATTCTTTATATGCTCTAAACCAGTTTATCTCTCCCTAGGTGGATGTGTGCTGCCAGCAGTGTGATAATATCCATCGAGGGCCGCCCAGAGGTACAAGGAATAAACTCATCCGTTATTAGCTAATACAGGGAAGTGATTCGATATGGGTCTCAGAAGCTGGAGTAGATAAATAGGATGATAAATGTTGGCATTAGCAGACGTGACTGACTCCTCTGTCTCTGTGATTTGGTAGTGCCCAGTAATTAAATAGTTGGAGTTTAATGTATTTTAAACTAGAGCTGCAGCCTGTAAATCACGGAGATTATGCTCTTCCCTGCTGTGCACTCTCTGGGTCGGCAGGAATTCCCATTCCTGTGCTGCAGCTGTCCACGGCTCCGGCTGGGTATTGCATCAGTCGGGACCAGGAAAGGCAGCACCAGCCCTGCTGCTGGCCTTGGGCAGTAAACACATTCCCAGAGCCTTTCCAGCCCAGCAGGGCACGTTCTCCAGCCCTGGAAGGATCCCAGCCCGTGTCCTGTTCTGGCTGGAGCACCTTCATGCCTATGTACACAAGCAAACACACCCCAGGCCACGGCAGAGCTGAAATTCCAGGGGGCAAAGCATCCCAGGGGGGTCATTTCCTCCCCAAACCTGTGCCTTGTCACTGTGGGAGCATCAGCCCCTTGGACTGGTTTTTTATTTCAGGCATGATTTTCAGGATGATTGTTTTCACTTACCCCAATTTCATCATTGTATTTCACACCAAGGTTTACTTTTCTTTGCAGACAGACTATGACCTTGTAAATTAAAGTGATTGTCTTTTTAGAAGGAAACCCAACCCTTTCCAGTGCAGCTTGAAACTGTACTGAGCTAAAAGTTACTTTTTCTCTATATACACAACTATTTTTGTTTCTCATCCTTAATTGGCCAGACCTAACTCTTCTGCTGGAGATTGGTTGTATTATGCAGAGCTTCCCCATTAGCAAAGGACAAATTTAAACATTTCCATGCAATTCAGCCATTTCATACCTTTTAACACCATTTCTGGATTAGTTCAGGCTTTTACTCAGAAATTTCTCTGTGATAACTGGCCCCACATTCAGACATGGCTTTACCACAGCCCTGCTATGATGACCCTGAAATGCTGTCTGGAACCACAGACAGCATTTAACTACAGGGATAAAACCTGTCTCTGCTCTTCCTGCATAGTAATTATTTTTAATAAAATCTATTTGTACCTCAAATTATTTCCTCTTCCAAGCATTTTATAATTAAACAATTAATTTTGCTATATCATTGCAAGTTACAGTCTCTGAGGTCTGCCTGCTGCTCTGCATGGAGTGGTGGTGAGTAACTTTCCTCTGGGGAAAGGATAAGAATGAGTTCTGCTTTAGCTAAAATAGATGTTTCTTTACTCTTTTGATGAGCAGAAGCTGATGATTGTCAACCCACAGCCCGAAGCAACAACTAATATTGCTTTCAGCAAGATCAGCAGCAGTTTAACAACTGACGAGCAGGAATTATTGGAGAGGAGTTGTGTTTTGGAAAGCATAAGGTATAAACTTCCCCACTGGGCTTTGCAGGGAACTGGATCATCTGTAAATCATCCTGTGGCTTGTTTTTGCCATACACTGTTGCTGTTTTCCTTCCAGATCACTTTTAGCCTGCCTGTTCCTTGTGATGCACGACCCACACAAACCCAGGGGACTTCACCCTGTGAAGGGTGGTGTGGGAGCTGCCACCAGAAGCTGAAGCACATGGGGACCTTCAGACTCTCCTGGCTCCATGGTGTGGTAGGGTTAAGGATCAACCCCCTTTTCCCATGCAACCCCTTTCTTTCCATGCTGTTGTGCCTCCCTGTGCCCCATCCTTTGAACAGAGGCTGTTCTTCAGTTGCACAAGGGGCTGTGGGGGTGGGATACACTGCAGGTTGCCCATAGACCAAAGGGATAAACTTTTACAAGCTCTTGCTGAGATTTGGAATGAAGAAATGTGTGAGCTTGTTGGACCAGAGAGGCTTTTTTGGGTGTGAGCATGGAGCCAAAGAAAAAAGATATTGATAAGTGTTGGTATAGAGTTGACAGAGCTGCCCAACAGCAGCTGGAAGATTTCCCTGTGATGAAACACCTCTGGAAGAATGAATTCCTAGCCCTGGGTGACCTACAGTCTTAAGTGTTGAGGAGGAATGAAAATGCCCAAGTCCTCTCATCCTTGCAGCTGGAAGTTAAATTTCCTCCTGTCTGGTCCTCTACCAAGCAGTCCCTGCCCTTGCAGCTAATGGCACCTTTGGTTGGTAAAATTATTTCAGCATAAATAGAAGTGACTCTAAGGAAAGTGGTGTGTGGAAAGCAGTAGAAGCCACCTGGTCTGATACAAAAGGGATCAGGATTTTTTTAGCCAAGTGAAGTGGTAAATGGAAAATACAGCTGGATGTTGACAAATGCAAACTAGAAATTATGGGCAGTGAATGGAAAGAGAGTAGAAAACAGCAGGAGCACATCAAAGGTGGAACAGCCAGAGAGCAGGCAAGAGGTACTGCAAAAATCCTTCAGTGTGATCCAGATCACCCTGGGTGGAATGGACCAAAGTGCCTCCACACCCTGCTGTACATGAGCAGAGCAGCCAGGGGGGCTGCAGAGGTTTCCCATATTGACAGCCAGCCCATGGCTTAGCAGCAGGGACAGCGAATGTGGCCGTGTCTGAGGAACTGCTCCACACAGCACCTTTGCTCTGGCACCTCTTTTAAAATAGAAATAATGGGTCATTACTGCAAATTTGCTGAGTTAATTCATTGGGTTTGTGTGTGTGGAGTGGCAAAGAGGAAAGCAAAGGGGTCCACGTTTGCCTGCAGCCATCTTTTATGGTTCGAGCAGCCAATTTTCTCTGTAACTATAATAAATCACAGCGACAGACACACAGGATGGTGCTGTCTTTATATAATTATTCCATAAATTGCCCCATTTTCTCCCCCAGAAAGGCCTCCCAGTCCCTTCTCTTTGCTGGAGCATGTTGTTATCCTCAACACAATAAGACAAATGCATTTGAAGAACTTACTTTGTAAGCAAAGGGTAAAGAGAGGGAAGCAGCTCCTGTTTCCATCATGTGGCTGTTTGCTCCAAGGGGATTTGCAAAGCAAGGGAAACAACCTTAGAGCTCAGGAAATCGAGCGTGAACTCCAGGACTGAAGGGAAAGCATGGCTGAAAAGCCAATCAACACAGAGCCCAGCTGCCAAGGGAGTGGGCACAGCTGAGCAGAGCCCTGCTCCTCCTTTACTCCACTCTTCCTTCCACTGGGCTGTGGCTTGGAGGTGCCTCCTGCATTCCCTGGAATTAACTCCCATGATGAATTCTGAAGTCCCTTGCCGTGGTGACAAAGGGAAGCTTTGGCATCTCTAAGCTGCCTCTGTGCAAGTGGCACTTGAGTCACTGCTGCAGACAGTGCAAGGTCAGCCCAGCAAAGTCACCTTGAGGAGCAGTGCCTTCTAAACCATCCCAGCTCCTTCCTGCTCAGATTTGCTTCTGAGAAGCTTTTAGTTCTCTTCGTAGTCCTTTTGCATCCTTGTTCCCTGGCTAACTGCAGTTTCAGGCTGCTTAGCTGGAAGGCAGAGACCCGGGCAGGTTCTGCCTGCAAGAAGTCAGATAAGCTGTTCTCCTGTGGGCACTCTCATGTTTAAAACCCCCACAATTTGTGTACAGCAGGACTTTGGGGACCTCTTAGCTTGGCTGGTGTTTTGATAACTGAGCTTGTGTTGTTTTTATTTCCTTCTGCCCTGCAGATTATACTTTTTAAAATTACAGCAAGTGGCAAGGAAAAAAAAAAGACCTTTTCCCAACAAGGATATAAAACTTCCATCAAATCGGCTGTGTCACTAGGGACCCAAAGCTAATAAGTTGATCTTACAGATGTATAATAAACTCATTTATTAGGTTTGTATTTTAGGAGTTGGTCATATTAATTAGATTGATATGGCCCATAAATCACTTGATTTGGCTGAGCCCCTCAGATACTTGTAATTTAAATTAATACAAGTGCAGCTTAATTAATCTGATTAAATCCTGGGACAAGCAAGGCAGTGTTTGCAGTATCCAGGAGTACATCACAAGGAAAAGGAGTATTTTAAGGTAAAGCAGCTTCTTCACTGCAGGGTCAGTTTTGTACAGCTGGTGAATCAGAGGACAAGAATGGAACTACAGAAGATGCAACCCAAAAAAACTCTGGCTTTGCTGAGACCTGGAAGCTGGACAGAGCTCATTGAAGCTTCTGGACCAGGCATGGGGCTGACCTTCACAAATTCATGGCAACTGCTCTGGTTTTGGGGAGTCCTGATCTTTTTTCATCATTTGGCAGCAAGAACTGAATTCTCAGAAGGTGAGTTTAAGACATTGGTGAGCACAAGCCACAGGTTGATCTCTGTTGTGGTCACAATCTTGAATTTTTACTCCCTTCAATGCTACTGAGAAGAGATAACATTTCTTTCCAGGAGGGAATAATCCAGTAATTGGTTCTTCCTTGCTCAAGGGACTGAGACCTTTCCAGACACAAGCTGCTGTATTCCCCAGGCCAGGAGCAGACCCAGAATGGGAGCAGAGTAGGCAGAGGTGGAGATAAGTCCCATCATGTCCCATCTGAGACTTACCTGCTCTGCACTCCTTTCCCATCCTGAGTATTCCTCCTCAGGGACATTTCTGGGTAGTGGATGATGATTTTATTGTGACTTGCCTGTAGAGAGGATGGAATGCACCCTCCTGTGGGACACACTTTGCAGGATGCCCCCATCTGCTCCCTAGCATTGACAGTTCCTAAACCTTTTCCAGGTGAATGACACCAGACACTCAGTGTTCCCATCTGTTTTTTTTCCCCAGAAAGCTCTGTGCTTACAGCTCTTAAGACTGATGTTCCAAGTCTGTAGAGCCCAGGCATTTGCTGTGTAGCCTTTTCCCTACACTCGTAATTTGCCTTAGTCTAAGTGAGCTCCCCTATGGATAGGAGTGAAATTCAGACCCTGTGGTCCACCCTAGCCTTGGTTCCTCTGTTGTCCACAAGCTGTCCATGTGGGATGGAGGTACAAGTTTGTTATTTACAGCATCTCCTCAGAAGCTGGATGAAAACCCCTTCCAGGGCTCCCATGGTATGTTTAGCAGCAAAGCACCAGCCCAGGGCTCGTGCAGCCGCAGGTTGTTTCTGTTCGAGTGCGGACGCCATAAAATATGTTTTCTTTAAAAGCAGGAGATAATGCTGTTACAGCAGTTGGATTAATCTAATATTCTCCTTCATCTTCAAAAGAGAATTGCCTAAATAGCCAGAGAGAGGCACATTTTATGAGTCCTTCTTAAGGGCTATCAATCAAACCTTCCAAGAAAAGCACTGATGCCCTTTTGCTCACAAGAGGGAAATTGGATTCCCCACGGCTTTGCTTTCAGTCTGCTGTAGCCTTGCCGTGTAATCGCTGCATCGCAAAGGGTCTGGCCATCATTTTCTTCTGCTGGTCTGAAGAAAAAACCCACATGGAGGAGACCTGTAAGAAGAGAGAGAAAACAGCCCAATTAAAGGCAATGATCTCTCAGCTCCCTGCCCTCTCTCCCGCCTGGATGAGGCAGATGTAAAACAATAGCTTTATTTGTGCAAGTTTTAATTGGGTAGTTCAAAGGAAGCAGCGGAGGCTCTTTTGATCTCTTGGTGTGTTTGAATGCCACGTTGCAACGGTGCCTGCTGGCCACGGCAGTGACCTCTTGTGTTAATTAGTGTTTATCTGAAATCGAATTAGCTCACGATTGGGAGAAAGCAGAGTGAAAAGCAGGGGATAAGCAGAGATCTGTGCCGATCGCAGTTAGAGGTAAAAGCAGGTCTGCTGAAGTTGGTATTAAAATAACTCAGAGAACATTACATTTTTGCTTTGTTTTTCTAACACTCTTGGTCAGATGGTCCCATTTCTCTTCCTAATACCCTGTGCTGCCTTCATCTTTGCTGAGTCTGCTGGTCTGTGCCGCTCATTGGAACTTAAACCATAAACCAACACCGAACAATGATGCATTATTTATAGGAGACCGAAGGCTGTGAGGTTGACAATAGTGCAAAGCTTCTCTTTCTTGTGGTCAGTAATCCATAAATAAATACATAATCTATTTAGGTTTGCAGAACTGTCTGATGGATGGGAATAGCCTGCATTATACTATGGGGGCACCAGGGACCTTGTGAAAGCCACCACCTGCTTTTGGGGCAGATTGGCCATTTCTGAGCAAACTCTTGATGGAGACAGGGGGTGTGAGAGCTGCCCAGTCACCTTTCTAGTGCTCATCTGAGGAATTCTCTGGAAGGTAAAAGTAAATAGGGTTTAGAAATGCATAAAAGCATCAAGTTCTCTGTGTGAAACATTAGCAAGGACAAAATTTTATAGCTAAAAGTACCTCACTGGACAGGTATACAGTCCCAATTTCTGAGCAGAGAATAGCCAGAGTTGTGTAAATCAGACATCTGTCCAAACATCCATGAACATCTGCAGGCCTTCAGCACGTTGGACTGGCTGAAATCCCATCTTCAGATCAGATCCAGATCTCAAGGTTTTTCAAGTGCAGGAATGGTTTTATTTCAACCTTGCTTTTCACTCCTAAGCCTGTTTCAAGTGTCACCAGGCTGGACTTTCCTGCTTTCCCCCCTAATGAGCTCATGAGTGGGGAGCAAGGCATCCCAAAAATGCCGTGGTGGCATTTACTCCGTGCCCTTGGGTGTACAGCACTAAATTTTCTGGGATTAGCCACAAGAGGGTGGCATGAGGATGTGCACCAGGCAGCCTCCCTGCTTCACTGCATGGCATTTTATAGCCAGATCTGTAGATCCAATAAAACTTCAGATCAGATCCTTATTTTTGGCACATGAACATATTTCCCACTACAAATGAGCCTGCTGGGTGTTTCTGATGGCAGCCTGACTGAGAGTATTCCTTGATGTTACACGTGTTCTTTATGCTTAAACCCAGCCTCAGTTAGTGGGTACCATAGCAGCATATAAAATTTAGACTATTTAGGATCAAAACTTTTATTGGACCATGGTAACTGCTGTAGGAAGAAGTCCACAGGTGTTGTTTATGAGCAAATATTATTTTTCCTAGTCCTGTATGTTTACAAGACAGTGATGTTCCACACGACTGCTTTATGGCTCATTGGGATGGTTCTAGTAGGTTTTTATTTGGTTGTAGCTGACAGGGAATGAGCTGGTTAACAAATACAAAAGAATCTGTGACAGCAAGGGAGAATAACTGAAATGAAACAGATTCATTTAAAATCTCAGCCTGGATTGTCTTGGTATGTTTTTTTCTGAATTGGACTGTCAGCAATCCAACTCGAATCACTTGTCTCAAATGATCACAGAATCACAGAATGGTTGGGGTGGAAAAGGACCTTAAAGATCACCTCATTCCAACCCCTGCCATGAGCAGGAACCCCTTCCACTCGACCAGGTTGCTCAAATCTCCATCCACCCACCCTGGTCTTGAGCACTTCCAGGGACAGGGCAGCCACAGCTTCCCTGGATAACCTAGGTCAGGGCCTTGCCACCCTCACAGGGAAGTTTTTTCCAAATACCTAGTCTAAACCTACTCTCTTTTAGTATTAAGCCATTCTCCCTTGTCCTGTCACTCCATACTCTTGTTAAAAGTCTCTCTCCATCTTCCTTGTCAGCTCCCTTCAGAATCAGTGTCTCTGTGTAAGGCAAATTCGCATTTGATTTAGCAAAGCCTCACCCAGGGGATAAGTCCCAGGAAGAGCAAGAAACAGGGCACTGGGACAGCAGCAATATAAATCAGAGAGAATAAAAATCCACTCCAAGTTTGATGTGCCAAGTTTTGTAAATGCTAGAGGATTTTTACCTTACTTTAACATGATATTTTTCCATGTGCAGGCAGAGGGATGATGGTACTTAGAATCCCCTCTACTCTCATTCCTGCTCCACAGCCTGGCACTGTCTACATCATAACTCCCCCATCCTGGATCCGTGCAGGTTTTTTCAGGGTGTGAGTCCCTCCTCACCCGTGGCTCTGGCTGTAGGACCAGGGCCCTTGCACACAGAAATCCCTTTTGCCATGAACACATTTTAAATACAAGCTTCCGAATCTCATTATGTGCTGCCTTTTCCATTCGTTTTCCTCCTAACAATGCACCTGCCAATATCTGCCCCTGAGCTCCATTTTAAGCAGCATTTTCCATAGTTAATGTCACACTCTTGCTCCCAATCTATCTTTGGCAACTGCTGACTGCCTGCAGCAGGGCAGAGGAAGAAGGAAAGCCCTCCCTGGGTATAACAATAACACAACACCCATTCCTGGAAGAATGATGAAATAGGCTGTGTAATAAATATTTATAAGAGCAAGCGTAATGAAATGGATGTGTAGGATGCTGAGTCTCCCTTAGGGTTTGGTCACCACATGTTTTTTTCCTCTTTTCTTTCTTCCCTGTGATGCAGAATTGTCCTGATGTCCCTGGGTTGTTGAGCAAATTGCTCATTGTGTTGCTCACTTACACCATGCATGTTATTATGTGCAGCCAGCTGCTCCTGTTTGGCATTGCTCACGCATACGGAACAGGAGGCTAACGGCACTTTCCTCGTCTGGAAGTCAACGTTCCCTCCAGCAGAAGTTGCTGCCAGACCAGAGGAAGTCTGGGAACAAAGTGAGTCCTGGTGGTAAAGGTCCCTGAGAGAATTCCTTTTCTGGGAAGACCAAGGTTGAAGTCTTGCAGTGAGTTTGCGCTGATCCAGCTTTGTACTGCTGTTGAAAACTTCCTCATGTCTCTGTCTGGCTATTCCCATTGCTTTCCTCGTGCTGGCACTAAGTCCTGAGTGATTGCACGGGGAGCTGGAGCCGGGCCCTGATTTTGTTGTTAATGTTGTTGCCAATTAAGTTTTCAGCACCATCCTTTCCTCTGTCCAGCTCCAGGCTCATTCAAGCACTAATGCCGTCACAAAGGAAAGAGCAGCCAACTCTTCTGGTAATTAGAGCTGCTTAAATCCGTCATAAAATGTCAACCTCAGCACTGCAGACATGTCAGGGATGGTCAGAAAATGGAGCAAGGCTGTATTTGAGACTGGAAAGTTTAATCCTGCTTGGGAATGAAAGGACCTAAGCTGTGAATCTTCTTGCTCCTCACTGCTTTCTCTCTGAAATAGCTTCTCCCTGTTTGTTGTTCAGGTTTCTTTTATTTTAGGGTGTCCTTTGTGGAAAAGGTGTTGTTCTTTACCTGCATTTGTGTAGTAAGTCATACAACTAGATCCTGGTAGTCTGAATCCCACAGCTGCCAGCTGGAAGTGGACATGGGCTGCTTCAGGTGGGTTGGATTCAGAGGCTGGAGAAGTTCTGATTTAGAACTCGATCCAGAACCCTCTGTAAAGTGTTGCTGTGCTCCAAGGTCTCTTGCACTACTACAGCCTTTCAGAAGCATGGATCCCCCTTGACTACAGGCTGCCTGCATGGGAAAAACCCTAAAAAATGGGGCTTTTGACCCTTAAAATGGGAATTTACACTCTAAAATGTGTCTTTGGATGCTCAAAATTACTGCTGAGCTAGATAAATTTATAGCATCTTTTGCTGGATTTCCCTAGTGGGCTGTTATTCCTGGGATCTTATACAAACCACGATATGAGCATGATACACTGTCCATACACCTGACTCACAAAAAAATTTTTTGTAGCACAGAAATAATGTCTCTCAAAGGGGGAACAAAAAGCCGAACTACAAAACACCTGCCACCAAAAACTTGCCACTTACTGCTGCTGCTCCACCTGTCCCACCAAAGTATCAGAGGTTTGCAGCTATCGAAAGGCAGAAATGCCTCATTGACAGGAAGGGGAACACTGAGGAGTCTCAGCACATAAATGGGGAGTTTGCTGCCCTAAGTATTGGGGCAGAAGTGCCATTGTCTGGGAAGGAATGTCCCTTCTGTTGCATGGCTGCTGTCACTTTGTTCTTTACAGACTGACAACCAGGGTCAGTCTGAGCCTTCCCAAATCTACTAAGTGGCTCTTTAGCCACTCCCTCTGTAAGTGCCACAGGGAATTATTTCACCTCTGTGAGCAGATGCTGACACTTGGTGTTGCTCCTGCAGAGCACAGGTGTTGTCAGTGTGAAGGAGCTGCTGCTCTGGGTGATGTTTCTGCCGCTTTCTCACTTTGGGGGCTGTTTGCCAAGTTGCTGTTTTTTTCTTTTCCCCAGGGACAGATATTCAAGGAATATATGTTGCAAGCTTGGGTTTGTCGAAGTACTGGTTTCATTCCTGTTTCCACAGACATTCAGGAAGACAAAGAGGTGCCACAGAGGAATCAAGTAACACTAAGATCAGGTAGAGAGCTAAGACAGGGGTTAGACTTGGGTTTTTCAAAGCCTGGTCTAAACCTAGCCTGCTGACATGGAGCTCAGTCAACACCTTAACAGAGGCAGGTGCTCTTAGCCAGAATGTGCAGTGTTTAGCAGACCACTAGCAATTTTCCTTATCTATATTAATGCCAGACTTGCCTGACTGCAAGATAATTAGTTTTTTCTTGCTTAAAGAGAGGGAGAAATGTCTGGGATTTGAAGAAAAATGGGCAGGGGTGTGACTGAAAGAAACCACTTGCAGACACAGATATTCCTTTACAGCCTAGTTAAAGCAATTTGACAGTACCCTCAATACCATGTCACGCAAAAAGGAGCAGGTGAGAAGGACTCAGGGAGAAAGAAGCGTTTGTGGATATTGTTAATCTTTATCTCCATGCTGGACCGGTGCAGAAGGGGATGTGGGTATTACTACCCAATTTCCTTTCCCTAGGGAGGTGAGATGCAGCAGGAATGGGGCCAGTGGAATGCTGTGGCCTTATTACGCACTCCTTCCCATCAGTGTGTGCAGTGAGTGCCCACCTGATGCCGGGCAAAGCCCCCTGCACGTCTCTTCAGAGCAGGGAGCTGCTGCCACCCAGGGCTTGTCCGTGCTGGCAGTGCCAAGTATGAGCTTGGAGTTGCATAACTCACACTCATGGGAAACCTGCTTCCCACTACACAGCATTTCTGGTTTCATTTAAGTTTTTATAGTTCATTATACAAGCTAATAAATAGGAAGGTCTGGATTAAAAAGGTTTCTCATATTCTGCATAGCTGAAGCCCTCTCCGCATTCCACACTGCTGTGATAAAACATGCCTGTGTGCTGGGCAGCTTCTGGGCAAAGCAGACCCACTCTGGATGCGGCTGCCCTTGTGTTTGGTGCCAGGTACCGCTGCCGAAAGAAGGACTTGGTGTCATTTGCCCCCAGGATTACACCTGCACCTGTGGCTTTACGCACACACATGTGCTGCAAGTTTGTGTCTGGGACCCAGCCAAGCCAAACTGGGAAGCAGCAACTTGGGACTCAATCTCTCATCTCCTTGCCTTATTTCCACTACTTGGCTCAGCTGGTGGATAAGTCCTGCCTCTCTCCTCAGCGATGGGGTGCAGACGTGCCACACCACGTATTTTATTTGCTTTATTTTTACAGTCGGCTGAGAAGCACAGGCTAGGCTTTGATGACTGATGAACGATATACATCTGAAGGAGCTGTGCCCCGAAACTGAACCCCAACAAAGCCATGGCGATGCGGTCTCTGGTGTCCGTTTGCCTCCGCTGCCCGGCCGGGCTGGGCGCGGTGAGCTCCGGCAGCCCCGACGGGCAGCGGGGCCGGGGAGGCGTCCCCGGCAGTCCCGTGAGCGGAGCGCGGCGGCGGGAGCTGCGCGGTGCCCTCCGCGCTCACCCGTGCCGAACCGGGAAAGACTACCCCTGAACGGGTGGGGGTGTGTGTGTAATTTTAATTTAAAAAGCCACATAAAATGTTATAAATGTTTGTGGTTTGTGGAGCTGCTGGCGGGCTGAGGAGTCCCACACCTGCCGTCCACCCCCTCAGGGAGCGGGGCCGCTCCCGGGGCCGGCTGAGGGAGCACCGTCCCCGGGCAGCACCGTGAGGGGAGAGCCGCGGCTGGAGGCGGCCCGGTACCCTCCACGCTCACCCGTGGCAAAACCGGAAAAAATACTAAAGACATTGAAGAACAAAATTATTTTTAAAAAACCCACATAAAATGTTATAAATGTTTGTGGCTTGTGGAGCCGCCGGCGGGCGGAGGAGCCCCGC
>VYXF01004973.1:28925-42066 GCA_013397295.1 Polioptila caerulea
TTTTTTTTTTTTTTGGTGCATGTGAGAAAGCTTTTATGTTCTTTTGGAAATCTTTGTCTCTTTTTAGCTGATGGTCTAGTGAAAATGTGCTCTTACCTTTCTGGGGTTATCTGTGCTGCTTTAAAGGAATGATGAGCGTAGTCCTCCTAATTACATAGACCCAGAGGGACTGAGCCAGTTTGAGCTCATTTCTGTGCCCTGGGAATCCCACCTGTCTGTCTGTCTGTGGCAAAGCTTTGAAAGAGCTTGTAACAAAGGGACAGGGAGCTTTTCATGGGAAGAAAAACCAAACCAAGGACTGGGGAGGGCAGAGAATTAGCAGGTGTTCAGGCTGATGTCAGGGGGCTCAGCACATGGTTTGGGATGGGACTGCTCCTGTGTGGGAGATAAGGGGCTCCTTGGAGGTTATCTTCAGCAGAGGGGTACAGAGTGTGGGGTGGGGTGGAGGAGCTGGGGCTGCTGGCTTGGCTCCATTGTTTTTCTGCTTGATAGATCTTTCCCCTTGTCTCAGAGGCTAGGGCAGCCCTGCTGTTGGAGAATTCAGGCTGTGACAGGAGGGTGATCATATCCCCCACGGCTCTGTGTGCCTTGCGAAGACACTTCTGAAGGCACTTTGTGTTGTTCCATAGCAGGGCATCTTGGCAACATACCCTCAGATAAGATAAAAGGGGAAAAACAATCCCAGGATCTGATCCAACACCAGCTCTTTACTGGGTTGGCAAAAATTGTTTAGATTTTCCCTCCCGAGAATGGTTTTGTAAACATAATACTGCCTATTAGCCATGTAAATTACTGTCATTGGTGGCAATTGTTGTGATGGAAACATAAGTATCTTGAAACTCTGGTTTTATTTACCCCTCCTGCCCCCCCAGCTTGCTAACCAGTTGTTTGTGTCAGTGCTGATTGTGGCTTTTGTCAGAGAAATCAAAATACTGATCAAATTTATTTAGCTCTGTGTTCCCTAGGTCACAATAAATGCAACTTTTCTTTCTTTTCCTTTGTACTCTTTTTCTCTGTGCTGGAAACAAAAGGAACCATTCCTCAGGAAGATGAGCCATACGTTCTGAAAGTCAGAAGTCATCCACTTGAAGAGGGTCCTTAGGAGCAGACTTCCTATCTAGAGGCTTTCCTCAAGAGTCTGTCAGTGGAAAATCTGGCGAGCAGCATTACCACAAGTACTATTGTGGAGTTTTCTTTACATGCAAAGTGGGGAGAGATGTAAGTTTCTTCCAGCTGCTGGCAGAGAAGAGCTTCCCATTTACTTCATGCTTGTGGCTGCTGCCAGCATTTGCTGTTTAGCAGCAGAGTTAAGCAGAAGAGTTAAGTGAGAGGTGAAAGGCTTCAGCAGCACTTAAGCATCCGGGCACGAGGCTGAGCTGTCAGATCATTCTTTGTTTTTTAGCTCAGTGAAGGCACTTGGGATAGTTCGGTGTGTTTAAGGCAGGCAGTGTATTGTGCTGTCTTCTTGTGTGCTGTGGGAAACTGAGATGTATCTTGTTCCAGGTTTAATGGTTGTGCTTGAGAAAGAGTATCTCTTGAAAAGCAACACCCACTTCTGACTTAAACATTTGCTGTGGGTGTTTGTCCATCGCAGTCCCTCGGGAGGCTGGTTTGACATCCTCACTCAGCAATGTGCCCCTTCAGTTTGAGTTCACCCAGCTGGGCTTTACAGGCGTGTGTGGAGACAGGTACTGGTCTGAAGGGCCTCCCTGTGAGGATGTGTGCACTCACTGAATTTCCTGATAACCTGCTCTTACTGAGCCGAGTGCATGCAGGTCCTTGAGTCTTTCACCTGTTTTCCATCCGTAATCTCAGCCCTCTATAGTAACAGTAATAAGTAAGCCCTGCTTTTCTCAGCCATCAAGTGTTTGCTCAGCTGGGGAAATCTTTTACTGCTTCAGTTCAGAGCCTGCCTTCTTGGATCTGGACCGTGCAGATCCCTAGGGCACCAGTTCCCCCCAGCTCGGTGCAGAGCTGCCATTCAGCTCAGACAACCAGTGCTGGATGTGGCTTTCCAGATGTGATGGAAAGATCAGAGCCAGCCAAGAAAAAAGTAAAGAAACCTTCAGCTCCAAGAGTGTCTCTTTGTGGGGTGGCTGAGCTGTTGCTGAGGCAGATTTGGGGTGTTGCAGCAGGATGCTCACATGCAGGAAACCAGAGGAAGCATCAGGATTGGGCACATCTGTGTAACTTCCATTTAGATTTTAAACAGAAAGGCTTAGTTGGTATTTGGTATGTGGTATGTGCAAGCTTGTAAATAACAATCCCTGAGTACCTCTTCGTGTAGTTTAAAGTTTGTGAGGTTTAAAGAAATGCTGCCCTCATAAGGAGTATTCTCATCAGAAACTTGTGAGTCCAACTTTGTTGGACTGCAAATTTGACAGAACTAATTTTTATAGCATTTTCTAAGCTGAACTAATTGTGTATTTTGGAAGGAGGAGGATAACGATGTGGATGTGTGTTTTTATATAGATTTCATTAAAAAGGTGACTTGCATTATCCTGCAAGTTATCTGAGCAATGTAAAGGTTTCTGCTGGAAAATGCAAGTGATTACAGGCTGGTGGCTAACAAATAATCCTTGGCTAATGCGGGTTGGGCTCAATTAATGTTAATCCCTGCTCAAGAGTAGTAAAAGTTGGATAAAGGAGATTTTGCGTGGTTGTTGTTGACCTGAACGTGAGAATGATCACACAGCATTCCCTGAAATAAAACTGGCTCTCTGGAAGAGACATCATTCTCATCATTTGTTTCTAACAGCAGAGAAGCAGCTATTCAGAGTGGCCCAAAATTGTCTGCTTATGAAGATGAGGATTTCTCCTGTGCTAGTGTTATGTGCTGGGGCACAACATTAAAGGAGGAGCAGCAGTAATTAGTCTAGATTAATGGAAATAAATCTGGTTTTAGTAATAAATGAGGTTGGATTCCTTGGTCCAGAGCAGCCACCATTTATAGCGCTCATCTAGCAGTCAGATGCACAGAGGCAAAACACTGTGGAGAAAAGTGGGTGATCTGCAGTGGTTTTGTTGAAAACTCAAGGTAAGTCCAAGTGTTGTTTTTAGATGTGTTTAGGTGAGATAAGCAGAAGCCAAGTGTCACATCTGACCTGGACCCCCATCGATCCAGGAGGGCCCCAAAGTGGTGTGAGGGTCGTATTAGGTGAAAAAATGCTTGGATACCGTGTGTCCAAAGCGTGTCCTTCACCATTTGGAAGCAGACCCGGGCCTTTACTGCTTTGTCCTCAAACTGCCAGGTTTCAGCTGGCTGCAGCTTTGGAAAACAGAAAGATTTATGTGCTTTGAAGAGGAACTAGCACTGACAGTGGGTAAAAGCACTGTGGCTGCTGGAAAGTTAAACAGCCAAGTAGGTTTGAGGCATTTTTGAAATAGATGGTGAAATGTATTTTCCTCCTGTTGTTCTGATAGATGCAAGTTTAAGTTTGGAAATGAGAGGGCAGATTTCCACCCATTCTGACACTCTGTCCTAACCATGTTCAAAAGTTTGTACTGCCCCTTGTTTTCCTTCACCTACACATGCATCCCTGAAGCCACAGATATGGATGTTATGTTGCTATTTTTCCGAACACATTCCCTGAGCTGTAGGAGGTCACTTTGCTCTTTCAGTGATAACTGAGTTTCCAGATCACAACCAGATACTGTCTTTTCAAACAGGACTAGGTAAGAAGTTAAGCCAGGAGGATGAAAGTCCCAAGGTGATCAAGTCCTTGGTAAGATCATGCATGTCAAGCTGTGAGCACCCCTTTGACTTAACAGTTTATCATCTCCCATTTTATTATTTTCTCTGTCAGACCTGCTGTTTTATCTGCTATTGTCCCAGCAAGGCTGGCTGGCTGCATTGATAACATACCTGTGGGGTTGGGTGATAACAGAAAGAAGCAGAGCAGGTCTAGATAAAGCAGGGGTGGTCCACGCCCATGGAGGGAGCTGGTGTCAGACCCTGCAGCTGTAGCCAGGCAGTGAAGCCCAGATCGGTTTTGTGACTTCCCGAAGGACATGTGGTGGGTGGTGACAAGGCCGTCCCTGGACAGCCTGGTGCTGTCAGGACTGCCCACGCTGTCCTCTGCAAAATTAACTCCTGCCCTAAGCCCCCCTCACCTTTGCCTTGTGTTCCTGTGCCGTGTGGGTGGTGTGTGTGTCCTTGTGTCCTCCCAGGAAAGTGACACCTCTCTTGGGGTGACACAGGCTTGCAGAGACAGTCGTCTGCACGGAGCTATTAAAATGTAGTTTTCCATTAGTTCTCTTTGTTGCTGTTCTGAATTGTCTTCTCTTCCCTGTGTGCTGGCTCATTATTTCTTATTAATTCATGGTTTGTGCAATTACCTGGGAAATGCAGGAGAGTTGGCAGGAATTTGATGGGCCTGACTTCTCTTCTTGGGAGTAGACGACTTTCTTCCGATGGAGCTTGGGAGGGTTGGTTCTTGTCCTCTCTGAGTGACAAGTTGCACATCCTGGCCTTTCTGTGGGGGCTCTGCAGGACAAGTTGGCTGTTTGGAGAGAGCTGAGGAGCACAAGGAGCAGGGAAGAGGGTCTGTATGTGCATTTCCTTGTGTACCTAGTAGGATTGAAACCAGAGCTGTTCTTTGACATTCTGTAGCTGCTCTGCGTTGTGGCACTTTACACCCTGCCCTGAAGACACGCTCCAGACTTGAGCCCAAGACTATCAAGAGCAAACAAGAGAGGCTCTTTGCTTAGCTTCAGAAGACAGAATTGTACAATAAATAGTCCTAAATACATGCCAGGGGATTTTGTCTGTTGTGAAAGCTTTCAAATCAGTCTGAGGAGTTGTATGTGTCTTGGGTTGTCACTGAAGTGACACCCCTGCAGAAGGGTTCTTTGCCCCTTTTCTTTGAAGAGACTATTTCAGGTAAAAACAGAGATGTGATCTGGTCTCTTTCTGCAAGGAGAAAGCCATCACACAGCAAGATAAGAGGGCTGTCACTGATTAAAATGTGGCAGTTTGGCTGCTTGTACCTTGTGTTTTATCGGCAAATCTGTTGTGCCCCTGGTTTTGCCATGTGAATGCTCCTCTTTTTTAAGGGTTGTATTCATACATTGACTTCCCAGCTGCCAGGAAGGACCTCTTCTTGATGGAAGCTGGACTAAGCTGTTTCCTGGATGGCTTCACAACTGGACTTCAGGCTGGTGGTAGAGAAGGAGCTTTACCTGCTCTCCTTCCATTTTTATTTTCAGGTGAACTGCAGCATCTCATTACCCATGGCAGTGGCAGGGCTTTGAAGAATTCTGGCCTAATTATCTCATTTGCACTGCGAGTAGCAGCAAAATCCATGTGCTGTTGGGGGGACATTGCTGTTGAGGCAGCAATGCAGTGGTGGGACAAAAAGGCCTCAAGAAAGGGCTCGTGCAGAGGGTTTGCTTCCCACAGTGCAGCCTGGCTCGGGCTGCCTGCACATTCCCAGCTGAGCAGCTGCTTTCCTGCCAGACCTGGATGGGGTGAATGAGGTATAAGTGAGAAGTTACCGTGTTCTGGACTCCATGTGAGACCCTTCAAATGCCTTTTTTGGGTAATGTTTGTGAAGGTCCAGCTCAGAAGGGGCTGGACCATTGTCTGTGGAGGGGCTGTTCAGCTGTGGCATGATGTGCAGTTAAGAAAGTGGTTGGGTTAAATATAGCAAGTTTCGGTGGTACGTGAGAGCTGGGATAGAGCCAGGTATTTGCATGTCATTTCTGAGACTCTCTTAGAGTCATGTCTCTGTATTTATGCCTGCATATAAGGAATCTTCTGCCGTTTGAGTGAAATGGATCAAAATATTAACTCGAGCTATTCCCGCCCTGCAACTTTAGCGAAGTGTTGCTACATCTCTTGTGGGCAAGGAACTTGTGAGGTAGACAAGGTCTAAGTAACACTAAACTGTGTAGCAAGAAGGCAAGAAAAAGGAGTGTGGGAATATTTGGTGCCTTGATCATCAGTTGAAGGCAGAGGGATGAGAAAGATCTTTGATGATTAATATCTTTGATCTTGAAGATGATGAAAAATTCAGTAACATTAGAGTGTGCTCCATCCTGGTATAATTTCTTGTGCCTTTTTGGGTCAGTATCTCTGTGCTTCCCGTACCTTATGGAAACAGTAAAAAACACAGCTAAAAAGGATCAGGGTGACTGTTTGTTTTCAGATGCTACCAGTAGCTGTCCCCAAGGGGTCTGTAAGAGCTGTTTTCTCTGACCTCCTCTCTAAGCTGTTGTTCAAAGTCATCTTCCAAGTTTCTGTGTGGTTATGGCTCAGTGGAAAGCAGCGGATCAGTTCCTGTGGCAAATTTGGGACCTGTCACAAAAGCTTGGCAAAATGCTGGTTCCCCCTGGCATGGCATGAGGCTCTGAGTGAACCCTCCTGGTACTGCTCTGCTCTGAAGCCAACCAGTCTCTCCAAGGCTTATTCCTTGCCACCCTCCTTGTGGCTTGTGTAGCCAGACCACTGATTGCTGAGTCAAACGAGTACTGTGCAAAGTCCTCCTTGTACATCTTGAGTATTGCTTTCCCTTTCTGTAGTTCCAGATAGCAGCTGGGAGAAAGTTGGTTTGGAAAACAAAGCTGTTAGGAACTGTTTGTTTAGACACAAGGCAAAATGAAAGTGAAAAACATAATCTGTCTGTCCCCCTCCGCCTCCCACCTTCTTTTTGTTTAAAATGTCCACATGCTATTTACTTTCAATAAACAAAAGATGTTTCTTATTAGCTGGTGTTTACTAGTAGGGGTATGTGATTTATTAGAAAACAGAAATCCCTGCTCGTGCCTATGTTTTCAAATTGGAGCAAGAGTTCATAATTTTATAGATCTCTCCAGAATAGATTTTCTAAAGCAAACATTGAGGAACTGTTAAATTGTAGCCATGTAAAACAACAGTGTAATACTGTGATTGCTCAGTAATAATGGCTTTATTATTCTGTAACAAGCAGGAGTGTTTTGGGCTGCTGTTTGGGAGATAAGGTGGCTTTTCTGAGGTAGCTTTGGAGCTGATTCAGAGGGGAAGCCCATTTTAGATTCTTCTTTTCCTCATGTTAAGGAGATAAGGAGTGTATGGATATTCCCTTACCCCAGCTTTCTTCCTGGATCAGGGAAGGCGCAACTTCCAGAAAAGCAATTCAGAGTTTCTCTCTAGAGCCTGGGAGCCACTGGAGTCTCACATTGTCCCTCTGAGTTAGACAGAGAGTCACTGCACCTTGGGGTGTCTTTGTGGCTTGTTTTCTCTTTAGAGGGAGTAGGAGACAATTCATTCTCCCCAGAATTGTGGATGATGGGGGCTGTGTCCATGCCTCTCATAGCCCTGTCTGAGGTCACAAACCCTGCTGGACTCCCAGGCAGTGCAGTGTTGAGGCCAGGGGCTTTGGCAATGAGCTGCTGTGGGTGCTGCTGAATTCTTCAAACCCCTGGGCGTGAGCAGAAATGTCCTCAGAGTGCCTGCCTCTGGAATGTCTGGATCTTCTTTGGACCTCATCTGTTCCTTGCTTCTCACATGAAGCTTGAGCAAGTTGGGGTGCCAGATGCCTGGCCTTGCCTCTGTCTTCCACGTGTGTGTCACCTCTGGATGTTGAGGGTGCAAATGGCTGTTGGAGGATGGTTTGTGCTCCCTCGTGCAGCTCTGCCAGCTGTGTCTGTGTCTGTCCCTTTGTCACTGCAGGTAGTGAGTGTGAGGCACGAGAGGCTGGGTGGTCTCATCTGGAGCTCCTGATTTCTCCAGCCTTGCAGTTCCCGTGTGTGTGAGGATGCCTGCCTGGAGCCTGGGTGGGATCCCTGACAGATGCATGCATGGTGCCCTGGCCCTCCTCCAGCTCCCACTCATTGCAGTGACCTCTGCTGAGACACGTGTGTTGAAAGGGACTCATCTCCTGTGTTTATTCCTTTCTTTCTCCTGGTTCTCAACTTTTGCCTGGTATATTAGGCTTATTTCTGCCTGCTCTACACATGTGCCTGCTGGAAAACCTTGTAACAGCTTAGTTGGGCTCTTGGAAGAAATTATCTGTGCAAAGAGAGTTGTGGTTTGTAATGAAGTGGCTTTACAATGACATGGTTTTAGTGCTGTGGTGTGTCTCTGCTGGTTTTTAGGTTATTCCTGGACTAAAAATGTGGCTCATTAAGACTTCTGGAACAGGATGTAACCATATTTTAAAGATATTTCTGTGTGTCATTACAAAGTGATTTAACTGATACTGCGTTTGGAGACCTACTTTGTAGGATCCTTTATCTGAAGAGGAAGTTGAGGAGAGAATTAAGAGTTTGTGTGTGTGTGTGTTTCTGACGGTGAGGATGTGGTGCTGCTGTGGAAGGCTGGGAGGGCTTGGGAGCTGCAGCAGTGCCTGGTGCTGACTGATCAAAGCCACTGGACCAGCTACTTCCATTTCTGGTCTTCCCTGCCCCCAGACAACAAGAGAGTCAGAACTGCATGGAAAAGTTATACTACCTATTTCATTTGAAGCTGGATGCACTTGAGATGTGTTGAACAAATGGACAGTAGCCTTTCCTCTCCCTGGGGACAGCTTTTACATGGATGGGAAGCTACAGATGGGGCCCAAGGCAGAAATGCAAATAGGCAGGGCTGTGATACGAAGCATTTGGCAGCATCGCAGGCTTAAAAGCTTCGTCCCCACGGCTGCTTGATCCTGCTTTCTCAGTTGTGCTGACACAGCTGGTTGTGGGCTGTACTGTGAACTGTGCGAGTGGAGCTTTGACCTCCAAACTGTGGGACTGGGGCCGGTGCTGCTGGCACCGTGAAGCTGGCCCAGCCCCGGGCCATCCCAGAGCTGCTGCTGAGAAGCCCTCAGAGATGCACTCGCTGTGGTTACAGCTTTGCAGAGAAGAGCAGCAGTGAGCACAAACAGCTAATTAGTTTTTATAACCCTCTTTTGTTTGCTTTTGAAGACACGAGTGCTTCGTTTGCTTGCCTGGCTCCCGTTCAGTGTGGTGACAATGTCAGCGCGGGTGTGTGAAGCTCAGGTTACGCGGGGAGAGTTCAGACAGGTTTGGTTTCAGCACAGGTCTTGTTCCTAAGCTGTTCCAGCACTTTCCTGACGGGAGGAAATCGGTGTCAAAACAGGTTTGGCCCTGAGACTGTGAAAAAAAAAAAAAAAAAATGGGTTTGAGGGCCAGATCTACCCCAGTAATGAGTTCAGTGGTGGGCTGATTGTTTTTTGTAAATGAAAAGGTCAGATCTGTTGCCTAGGTTTTGTAGAAAGGTTTTGTTCTGGAACAGCCTGCTCCTGATGAACTCCTGCCTCTGCTGAGCTGCTAGGCACTGCTCTAAACAGTGTTTTTCCTTCATTTTCCTCATCAGTGAATGTTGGAGAGGTCACTTTTTCCTAAATATTCCATTATTGGGTGTTGAAGAATTTACTTTTTAAGCATGCTCATTTGAGACTGTGAAGTTTTGAGTTCATATCAGCAACTTGGATAGCTTTAAACCCCCCTGGTTTTGAGCCTGCCCTACTTGGAGTTTGGTTTTAATCACAGGTTTTAACAAATTGAGTCTATTGAAAACATTCTCAGTGAAACACCCTCATTTTTTTTTTCTCAGAAGCCGTTAGCTGTCTTCAAGAAACAATATTTTAATTGAAGCCATGATAAAAGCAGAGCGGCAGTGGTTGTTGTAAAGCTTAATTTATTAAACAGCCTTGTTTTTAATGCAGAAAAAATCTGTAAAGAAAAAGAAATCTATGCGCTTTAAAACTGTCAAAATAAAACCTACAACTTTGAAGTCTTAAAATACTTTGGGAAATGCTGAATGTTTTTGACTGGTTATATGGAACAGCTGAACTGACTTAACTGGAACAAAATTAGAGGAACAAAGAGGTTTTGTTTCCAGAGTGTATTCTTTGCCCTTTGACAGCGCTGTCTGGCTCACACTCCGAGTTAGATACACGGAGCAGGTCGCTGTCAGCTTCCCCTTCCCCCCCTTTGGTTAGACTTTCCACACAGTCAGCCCCACTGGAACAACAATAATGTGCT
The DNA here is from genome assembly GCA_013397295.1 of Polioptila caerulea. Classification (NCBI taxonomy): domain Eukaryota; kingdom Metazoa; phylum Chordata; class Aves; order Passeriformes; family Certhiidae; genus Polioptila; species Polioptila caerulea. The sequence continues at coordinate 38,898 of VYXF01004973.1, forward strand.
CATGAAAGAGCAAAAAGTACAGGAAGATTCAGGGGCAAGAGCAGAATCTGAACCTGCTGTAACTGTTGGGTTGGTTTTTTTGAAGGAGTCTCATTATGATGGTGCCACAGGTCAGTGCTGAGTTTGAGGGTACCCCAGGCTAGCAGGGCTTTTCCTGGCTGGTGATTGCTGTTGCATCCCACGCAACTGGACCTTCTCAGCATGGACTTGAAGTAAGGTACTTGTTTTCCATGGAAGATGCTCTGAAAGTGTCTCAGTGAACTCTTCCCATGTACCCAGCAGCTTTCCTCACCAAAAGGGTGAGAGGCTGTCTGTGCACGGGGGATATCCCTGGCTTGGTACTGGCACTCTGGCTCTGGGAGGTGTTCATGTGCTTTGTTCTTCTGTCATTCCAGGCTGTTTGCCTGAAAACAGCCTCTCTGAAAAGTCTGTCTTCTGTTAAGGAAGGGCAGACAGCAGGACAAGATGAGCAGCTGAGAAACAGGGCTCTTTTTTCCATGCAAATATCCTATAAAGAACAAAAGAGGGGAAGGAGAGTGTTCAGAGATGGGATCTGCCAGCAGAAAGGCTCCCTAGTTGTTTTCCAGGAGTTGCATAGGGTCTATGTGAATGTAATTTTTACACTGTTGTTGCTCTGGGTCTCATGGGTGAGTCACAGATGCTGCTTTTGTTTTGGACTTCTCGAGGGCTAAATCCTTCTCTCTGTGGGAATTTTGCTGCTGAATTCAGTACCAGAGAATGATGGCTTTTAGGATCTGGTGCTGAAATGAGTTACCTCTTGTTTCTGAATCTCAGCTTGTACAGGAGGTAGGATGCAAATGAACACAAGAGGTGCCTCGGGTGCCCCTGGGTGCACCACTGTGTCTGGCCCTGAGGAAGCTGAGGACACGTTTCTCTGGCTGTAGGACTACACTGTGGTTTCTGTCCCAGTGCATGGCAGAGTGCTTACTTCCCTTTCCATGGCACCTGAGCACGCTGGGAATGTGTCAGAGACTGGAAAGCCCTGCGTGCCAGCTAAGACCACTAGGAAAAGAGTGTTGTGGGCAGCAGCCTCAGCCTCCCTGGAGCTGACTTTGAAGGTCTTGGCGAGGAGTTGGGACTGGAGATAGACAGCCCTGTGATGTGCTTGAATTAATCTGTCAATGGCAAAGAGCTTTTGAGGACTTGCTGCCATTCACTGCAGCAGGGGCTGGGGTGGTTTAAGACTTGGCTGCTCAGAGCTGCCTGTAGTAGAGGGAACCAGATTGGTAATAAAGGCAACAGGAGTAAATGTACATCTGCCTCTTCCATCACTGCCTCCAGCAAGGCAGAAAGCTCCCTTCATCAGCATTCACGTCCTTTTCACCTACGGGTATCGAGTTGAGTTGCAAGCCAGTTCAATGCTGGAGCAGATGCACACTGAATTTAGTAGCTTGCTTAGAAATAAGTATCAGCAAGATGTCAGAGAGGTTAGGCTCATTATGAGAGCTCATTAATTCTGTGAAATACCCTGTAGAGAATATATTAATATTCTTATTCTGTTGACATATATTAACATATATAATAGTTGTATAATTGTTACTAATAATTATGATAATAATAAGCTTCTACTCATAGACAAGTCAAAAGTCCCTGTAGGTACTTCTAACCCACAGTGGATGGACAGAGGTGCTGGTGCCTGTAGTGTGGTGAGAAGTGCCAGTTCTCTACCTGCTCCTGTGTGGGAGTAGTGTGGGCTTGGAGGCCAGATTTCACAGCCACAGTTGCTGTCTGTGCTGCTTGGTTGGGTCAGGCAGTTTGGGTCAGGAAGTTCCTCGGCTCTTGGCTGACCTGCTTTTTTCCCTACCCTGGCATTTGCTGCTGTTCAGCAGAAGCACCTGAGTTTGATGTGCCTGCTCTTGTGCCATTGCAGTGGTGCAGAAGCAAGTCACCTCAGCCTAAAACACTGGTTTACAGAAGAATCACTTGCAAAGAGATCACTGTCAGTGACAGTCTCATCCAGGGGTCTCCTTTCTTACCAACTCCAGGCTTTTCAGATCCCTCCCCCAGATGAGATAAAGGTCTTGGTTACGTGTGTTATGTGTGTGTGGTTGCCACCCTACTAGGCCAAATCTTGCCATTAGTTCTAACAGAAAACCAGAGGGTGCCCTGATTTTTAAATCATTAAAAGAACTCAAAGACACATGGATCTTAAAAGGTTCTGGATTAAAATTTGTTCTTCTGTTTTCTTAAGTATAAGACCTGCTAACAAGCACTCAGAGACCCACAGTGATTACAATTCAAAGCTTGGTTCAGAGGGTAAAGCTCTTCTTGATTTATTGGAGAACATTACTCTGTGTCATATCAGAGAGCCAGATACAGGGTGACAAATCAGCAGGCTTATGGCAAAGCAGTAATATTCAGGATTGTCCTAAGAAAGATTAACTTTTCCAGCCAGCTTTTACTGATGCAAATTGCCACCCGCTGTGTTGCAATAAAGAGCAGAATTAACTAAATATGAAATGCTGACTCGTAAAGGGGAGTCATCTAAAGTGCTTTGTGTTGCAAGATTTCATGAAAATGGTTTTGAAATGCTCTGCTGCATTTACCTTACAGAGAGGCCAGTTGTGCCAGCTGGCAGGTGCATTGACAGCATCATCCTGGAGCTGTTCAGGGTGGGGCCTGAGCACTGGGACATCCCATCTGGCTCACAGGGGTCAAAACAGGATTGGTCACACTCCTGCTTTTTTTATTTTCTTTTTTTTTTCTTTCCCCCCCCCCCCCTTTTTTTAAAAAAAAAATAAATAATTTTTAAAAGGCTTTGTCCAGTGTGGGTATAAAAGTCTCCAGCTTGGTTTCAGTCTCTTTGTTTTGGGCAACACTTCCAAATCACTCCCTTCCCTGGCAGGGCGATGACTCTCTAAAGTACATCTTAGGGTTCCTGGTCTTTAGGATCAATGCAAGTTGTGTTCAATGAAGGTCTCTTTTATTAAGTTCATATTCTACCTTATAAAGGACATTTTTCTTGCTAGTGTGGCCCTATTGCTCTGTGTTGTAGGTAACTTGCATCCTGGTGCCCAGTTCCTGTTTCCTCTGTGAATTGCTCTTTCTGCTGCTCCCATTGTTAATCCTTACCTGCTTTGGCTTTCTGTGGTATGTTGGATCTGTTGGATCTTTCTTTCTTTTTGCTTTTTTTTTTTTTTTTTTTTTT
>VYXF01004973.1:42091-98917 GCA_013397295.1 Polioptila caerulea
TTCAGTAGCCTGCATTAAAGTTATCTGTTCTTTTCAGCAGACATCTTGGGCTTGAATTTTTTTTGTGTTTGTGAAGCATCCAGTACCGAGTTAAACACTACAAGCTGTACACCTTGTCCTGCTAAAGCTCAGAGGTTATGATTTCCCTGAGTTTTGCCAAGACCCTTCTGGGCTGGGTCCAGAAGGGAATTCAGACACCACCCAGCTTCTCTAGAACTTTGTTTCCAGCTTCAATCCCTGTGTTCTCTCCCCTCAGTCTAATTAAACCCTGCTGTAACGAATGCTGTGGAGCCAGCTGCCATGCTTTGGCAGGTAGCAAGCACAGGGCAGCAAAACCTCCAGCTAATCCATCCATGCTATGAAGTCATAAGAATCTTGTTAATTTTTAAAAAGCCCTTGATGCCCACTAATCCAAATCAATTTTAATTTCTTTCATAAAGTCGTGCTTCCATTTAAGCTTCAGCTAAGAATTACAGCTAATTTGTTCGATTTTATAACAGTATAATTGAAAAAGTGATTTTAATGTCCTGGCAACCATATTCCCTTTCTTTGGTTGTTAATGAAAGAATCCATTAAAGTTAAATGATTTGGGCACAGATTCAAGTTGAATCGCCTGAATATTCTAGGGGAGTGTTTCTGACCATCTGCTGCTCTGTCATTGGCGTTTGTGTTGTAAATGGGACTGAGAGAAGGACTTCACAGGTCTTGTTCAAACCATTAAGCGTAAAATATCATTTTAATTTTCTGATCTCAGTGTAAATAGTGGAAATACTCAGGAGGGTTGGGACTGCTCTGGTCTGTGGGATCATGCACTCATTAATATCGCTGCTGAGCAGCGCTCCCACGTCCTTTCCAGGGGATCTTGTGGCTGTTTGTATTGATTACAGTACATCATTCAGCAGCAGGTTGTAAGTTCCTTTTAATGACAGGCAAGACAACTGGAAGTGGAGCCTGTGAAGGGGAAAGCACACGTGATGGAGAAGTGTTTTTCCTGCTGCCTCGAGTCACACTCACCGTTTCCATCTGAGAGCGTCCTAGGGAGGGTTGGTGAGCGTGAACAGACACAAGTAATAAATTACAGCAGCTGTTGTCACTCCTGCCTCCTTTGCAGAGAGCCAGGGTGGGCAAGTTGGAGCTCTGGGGTGGAGCTGGCAGTCCAAGCACAAGCCTTGTACACCCAAGCAGGGCAGAGTCAAAGGGCTTGTGTCCTTTCTCTGTAACACACTCTTCCTCTTTCCTTTGCTGCCCAGCTTTCTTGCTGTCCTTGGTGACATGCAACATGCCTGGCATGCTGGGAAGCAGGATGGACAGTGAACCAGGCTGTGAAATTCACTGGAGGTGCCTCTGGCTCTCACTGGAGGTGGATGAGTCTTTGAGTGCACCATTAAAGCTGGAAGTGTGCCTGTCTTGCAGCATGGAAAAAAAAGAAAATAATATTATAGGTGGTGGGTTTCTTCTGAAATTGTAGAGTATATCCCAAGTTTCTGGAGGTCTTTAAAATGAGGGAGAAGCAGGATGGGCTCTGTCTGCTCGCTCAACAGCTTTATGCTGTGTTTTATGTGTAAAATTTTGAGTTACAAAGGCTAAGGAATTGTGTGGTAGAGAGGACAGCATGTATTAGCTGGGAAGTTTGGCTGCTGGATTCAGACTTGGAGCAGGGACACTGTTTCATTCCTCTTTGACTTTTCCCAAGGTTTAGCATTGAGTATGCTGCGGGTTTTTTTCTTTTTTTTTTTTTTTTAATTCTGGCGGGTGGGGTTTTTTAAATACTGTAGGGTAGTGAGAACTTGACTGATAAAATATTCACTGTCGGAACAGAACATTTTTCAATTTAATGTATTTATATTTGTATCTTTGGAATATGCAAAGCCATTAACCCAGGGGGAAAGAGCTACAAAACACTCTTAAACTGTAGCCCACAGGTGAAGGATTTTTGTGTATTTATTTGGCAATATTAGTTTCTGGTTAAGTGACTATTCTCAAGAGGGATGATACTGAAGCTTGTATCATATGGCATACTTTTAACTTTCCCAGGCATGAAGAGATGAAAGTATATCCTAAAAGTATGCTAAACTGAAACAGTTGAAGTATAAAAGTAGATAATATTGTAACAGGAGATCTTCTTTCAGATTCCTCTGTGTCCTTTGCCCATAAAGTATACGTATGATGAAGTAAAATCAGGAACTTGTGCATCTCACAAAAGCGAAATAACTGTTTCCTTTCCAACATCAGTGAAAAATGCAGGAAGTCATTATGTGTTTAAACGGGTGTTGGTGAGATCATGCAAATGCAAAGCAGTCGTTTTAGTCTGCAAATCTCAGGCTTATTCAGCCCGGACCCTCGGCAGCACAATTACAGTCACTGCAGCAAATGGGCTTTCTGATGTTAACACCAGCAGATAACAAATATAGCATTTAATAACTTTCATTAGAGTTAGTGTTTCTAGGGCTTTGGGGCTTTGCTCTTTCAAATCATTTACATAATTTGCAGGTACAAGCTGCTGTGCCAGACTGTCCATCTGATTCTCTCTCTGATCAGAGCATATTAATGCACTTGTTTGATGGTCTGTTACCAATAATTACCTTGGATTGCATTAGGAGCATTTCCAGCATTGCAGCTGGTCTGTATTTTTCACTAAGTGTATTTCAGGGCCCAATTACAGGACTCTGATGTGTTATTGTTCCAGTGCGCTTGTTCAAGCTTGTAATTTTAATGTGCCTCCACACTGTAAATCCCTGAATGCAAACCCAGGGCTCTGTCCTGAGTTCCCCATGCATCCCATGCTTGCAGCAGCTTCTGCAGGGATCGTCTCAACTGTTCCTCGTTGGCTTTTTAAGAAGGGAAAGATGAGGGCCAGGAGATGGACATTGCCTTGCAGATGTTTGTAGAGTGAAGCCTGAGGTTTGGCACTCTGTGTGCTGGGCATGGGGTGGCTGGGAAAGGCTCAGGAACGGCTCAGTCCTCCCTGGATCAGGCACTGTGGGGATTGTGGAGAGGCTTTCAGGGATTTTAGTGTTTAGGTCACTTTGGCACTTTGAGCATCCCTCAGTGCAAGGGAGACTCACGTTTATATTGCTCTACACAGGGCCACCTCTCCCTGTTTTGCTGTGACACATCTTGGGGGGAACATCTGAAAAAGGCTGAGTGTAGTAGAGCTGGATTTTAAAATTCTAGGCTTCCTCTGCCTTCAGAAACCTTTCTGGGGTCAGAGGGGGGAAATACAAAAGCTTAACCTTTGTGAAAGTCAAGCACTTTACTGTTATAATTGCCATTGACAATTCAACACAATGAATAAATTATTACTGCTATTGATTTGTTTCATCTTTCTGGACCATTTGTTGCAGGGGATACATCACAATAACACACGTCTCAATGAGAGGGAGCTTGGTCTTGAGAGCTGGTGTGGTGTTTGCTCCTATCTGTTAGGCATCATCTGGAGACACAGATATTTGGGCAAATCTGATGCCTCTGTGGAAGCAGGAGAGCACTTAGTCCTTTCTAGAAATCGGTTGGCATTTCACTGGGTTGGAGTTTCCAGGGCTGTGTGTGGGTTGGTGGCTATCATGGTCTTGGGTGGCTGAAATGAACAGCTTCAGTTGACTTCAGTGTTAGGAGCATCTTCAAAAATACTTCCGTGGGGACCTTTTCAGCTGTTCTAATTGCTTGGTGTTTTCCTTGGTGTATGGCACATTTATACACAAAGGTATTCACTCCCTCATGTGAAGAAAATGAATTCAATCCCAGCCCAAACCAGCACATGTGTTTACTGTAATTACAGCTTGAGATGTTATCATTCTTTCCAGGTATGGCCCAGAAACAGCAGTGCAGCATGTTTTAGATGTTTACTTCATGCCATCCCCTCTGCTCGTTTGTTTTGAACTGGGGATTTGAACAGGACAAAGGCCAGAGGCTCATGCCCAGCACTGTTCTTTGGGGAAGGGTTGCATGCTCCAGCTTTGCCTGCCAGTGCTCATCCTGGATCTGGATGTGTGCCGGGACTTGAGGAGCACCAACGTTGCACCCAGGCCCAAGCTGGGGAGTGACCAGGGCTCTGTACATACACCATGACTGCAGCTGGGTGTGTGCAGGGTGTGAGGGGATTGCTCTTGGCACGGCCTTGTACCCAGCCCCTTGATTTGGGGACAATGTGACACTCTGCATGCCACCTCTTCCTGCCTGCAGTGCCGGGCTGGCACCCAGCTGCTCATGAAAGGCTGGGATCAGCTTAGTGACACGGGATGATCTGAGAGTCCCTTGCTGCCAGCTGGATAAATACTCCTGCAGCAGTGGGAGATGCTGCATTATTAAATAAACCATCCAGGTTGCTTATATGCAGAATTAGGATAAGGTTGGCTTCCCACTGGGGAGCACTGCTCAGCAGTGGAACAGCTCTGCTCTGCCTGGATATCAAGTGTTAATAAAATGGTCTTTTCAGCAGCTCAGGAGATTAATTTTAAGAGCCTTCTGTTCCAGAGAGGCTTAATGGGTGTTGAAGGTGTAACTTTCTTATTCCTGTTGTTGTTACAAGGTGGAAAGTTCCAGTAACATCTGGTAACTAAATAGGGAATGTATGGATCTTGACCCTTCTGCCTCACAGGCCTCCTTATGGTTTAGTGGAAGAATGTTTTCTATTTTATTGTGCCATGGGGAGGCTGAACAAGTGATGCACAAGGGGATTTAGGTGTCCAACTCCTCTTTCAGCCTCTCATTTTGTAGAGATCATGGGAGTGGGGTGCTCTGAGCCCAGAGCTCCTCCGGTTCTGCTTTCAGTTCTGGTGTTGCTGAGCAGCCAGCATGCAGACTGTCAGAGACCTTCGTCCAGATTTCTTTCTGGGTCACCACTTGCCAAGTGCAATTGCCCTAAAAACAGACTGAGACCAAGCTATTGACTTGTAATTGTCAATGCATAAAGTTTCCAAGAAGAAAGAGAGCTTTGTGTTGCTTTAATGGGGACACACTGAAGTATAGTCACTCTTTGAATTAGACAATGGGAACGTAAAGATTTTCTACAGCTCTTAGAGCCTCTGAAGAGCATCGGCAGAAGGTTACATTAAGCAGAACAATGGCACAGTAGTTGGCTTGCTGAGAGGTAGGAAAACCCTTTGGAAGGAGTAACTTCACTTTTCTTCAGTGCTGTTCACTCCCAATTAAATAAGATTAATTGTGCTGTTGAGTTCCACGAGTTCAACATCCAAAATAAATACATAAATTAAGGCAGGCGACAGTGCAGAGGCTCAAATGCAGTTTGAATTCCTGCCACCTCCTGTGGGATGTGGAGGGGAGAGAGGAGCCCTTTCCTCTTACTGCCTGATATCCCACAGAACACACACGATGGCCGAGAGCTCTGCTCTCCTCGCCTGAGCCACTTTGCTGCTCCTGGGAAGGTTTTCTTTGGCTGGATCTCTGCAAGGTGCACAAGCCAGTTTCAAAGTGCCAGATGTGTGTGGAATAGGAAACATGCTGGCCGGGCTCCAGGCTGTGGGACCTGCAGCACAACAGCGGCTCCCCAGGAAAATCTCCGGCTGCCAAGAACTAGAAGTGATGTCAGCTCTGGAAGTGTGTCAGATTAGAAACCCTTGTACTTTGCTCCCTGTGAAGTATTAATCTCCCAAGGCCTGTGCTGTAATGGGTCCTGTCTGGCTTGGCTCAGCTCTCTTTGTTTTGGGCTGGGAGTGTTGAAGGGGTTTCACAGGGAGGCACGGGAGGCTGTCAGTGGTTTGGCTGCTTTGGGCTGGGTGTCCTTGAGCTGCTCATGGAGCCTCACTCAGTTATGCTAAAGATGGGCCTCCCCTGCCTTAAAGTGAAGGTCTGAGCCTCAGAATTGTTGAGTAGGCTGGGGTTTGTAGGAGTGGTTGTGCCTTGGGATCTTGTGTGTGCCTAAATGTCTTTGGCTTTCCCCAGCTGAATGAGTTTCTTGAAGAGAAGATAGAGTTGGTGGAAATGTGCTGTCAATCTTATGGGCCTAAGTCAGGGGTTGTGGATCAGGTGATTTCAGCTGTGCTAGAAAAGAAACACAGATATGCCAGTGCACTGAATCCTTTTTGGTTTATGCCTGAATGTTTTGTTTTCACAGTAATTACTAAACCACGACTTGTTCTCCTCTGCACAAAGCCATTTGTCTCCTGTTGAACAGTAACCTTTTATTTGCTCGTGCTGTGTAGCAGAGCTCAAGGACATGTTTACTGCTGATAGCCAAAATTTCACCAGAACAAGCATCTCCCTTGTCTAGGTTTTCCCACCTCGATTTAAGTGGTTAAACCTCAGGGAAAGGATGGGAAATAGCTCTGTGTGCAAGGATACAAGTTGGGGTTTGTGCTGTGGAGTGAAAGCTCCCAACTCCGTGGGCTTGGAGTATTGCATGTCCCGGATGTAAAAACACTGCTGAGGGTCTCACCTCTGCCCAAGTAATTGCATTGTCAGCAATCTGTCAGACCTCGCTGTGTTGCTCGCTCACATTTCACCTGCTTAGTTAGAGATTTGAAATTAAAGCCCAACAAAATCCATTCTTTTTGCCCTTTACTCAGTGGTACGTTGGGCTATTCCTGCCTCCCTTTGATGTTGGGGAGAGGAGATGATAGCAGTGAGGTTTGGCTGGACGCTGAGATGTGCGACTGGGGAAGGGCTGTTGGCTGGTTTAATGTGGATTTTCTGATGCCTGCCTTGGATCTGAACTCAGGCTGGCAGGGGCTGTGCTCCCGTGGAGGGCAGAGGACAGCTTTGTGCCTTGAAGATTTGACAACCTTTGTTCATTTGAAACGCCCTGTTTTTTTACACCACTCAACAGGAGACTTTTTAATTTACTTCACTGGGCCTGGATGGCGGAGGTGGATGGATGGCTGATGGAAGTGAGGAAATAGATGGGAGAAAAAGAACATTTTCTCCTGGGCTGTTTTTATGCACAATATAGCCTAGGGGTTAGCAACACGGGGGAGAGTGAGAAAACCCTGCAGAGCCTGGGTCAGAAAATATAATTTTCATGGGAACAAAATGCTTTTAACTTGCTACATCAAAGACCTTCCATTCCAGGGCATGCTCTGCATTTGAATACATCTGCATTCCCCCAGAATTCTGTGTATGTGAATGCACAAGTATGTCATGTGTATCTACATGTGAGTGTGTACTTGGACATACATTTAGGGTCTGAAAGCTGTTACTGCCCACCTTGGAATAGCTCAGCAGCTGAAATTACTTCCAGGAGGAGTCAAAAGCCAAAAGCTGTTTGGCTCCAAAGCTTAGGTCTGTAGCTAGAACACCTGCCTAGGACTGATGTGTGAAAAGCCCTTCTGGCTCCTGTCTTGGAAGCCCACCTTGACTACATTCATCACAGCATCACCTCTGGCAGGTAAGAGGGTGGAGGTGAGCAGGAGGCTGCATGAGCACATGGCTCTGTGCTTAACCACAGTCCCATCCATTTCTGTCACTATAGGATGAAGAATGGAGGTTGGAAATAGTCAGCAGCTTCTGTAAGCACTTAACATTCCTGATTTCATTTGTCTTTGATCTCACTTGGACTAATTTTACTCTCTTCTGATCCCTTCCCTTGAAGGGGCTTTTATCTCATTGTCAGGCTTGCTAATTTAGTGCGGTGTTTTGAACCAGACCTCCTCCTACGTTTCCAGAGCCTGGAAGGTATTTTTTCCTTAATCAGGGAGTGTTTATGCAGTTCTTTGAACATCTTGGGACAAAAGTAATACTGGGGCTTTTTGCAGTGCCAAGTCTGCAGTCTGGACCCTGCTGCTCAACCTCTGTATGTGCAAATGGCTTGTCACCAAAACCTTGCAGTATTTTGGGGCCAAAAGAGCAGGAAGGAGGGCTGGATAATTCAGGACAGGTCAGAGCAGTCTGGTGTTGGGTGGGAACTTCATTTGCCCAGCTGGAAGCCTTCCCAGCAGGCTGTGTTAAATAACAAACAAGGATGGGTGGTCACACATGTTTGACCAACCAAGTAGAAGCTTGGATCCAGGTGGATTTTGACTTTGGGGGGAAAAAACCGGGTGATTTAGGCATATGGAAACATCACCACGTGTTTTTGAAAAGCAAATACTTCTTTTTCTGTGATGGAAAGTATGTTCTGTTCTTATTCTACGGCAAGCAGGTTGAGTTGACTTTTTAAAGAATTGAAGTTTGAGAGGCTGATAATTGCTTCTTACTGTGGGAAGCTGCACTGCATATCCCTTCTCTATTCCTGGCTGTCCCGTAGCACTTCACCTTTGGAAGAGGAGGAGTATTTTCAGCAAAATGCCATTCTAATTTCTGTCTGAAGAAACCAGAAAATAAGACAGATATGCTGGCTGTTTCTCCAAGTGATGAACAGGAGCTTCTAAAGATGACAAGTGTGAGGAAAGGCAAAGAATGAAGACTTTACCCAACAAAGTTTCAGGTCTTTTGGCATAAGCTCTGCATCACACACCTCAGCCTTTGCTGTAGCAGCCCTGCCTCCACAGGGGTGGTGTGTACACACAGGCTGCTTGAGCCCTGGTGACACGCTGCCAGCAGCAGCTGCTACAGGGACATCCCTTCGGAGAAGTGTCCGTGTCACTGCTCCTCCATGGATGGGGATTCTCATGACAGCATCTGAATGTGCCTCCTGTTCTAAACTCAGCTGAGTTTTCTGCAGCTGTTAACCCTCTCTCTCCTGTGCTTGTCCATGTCACCTGCACAGGTTTTTGGTGTGCTAAATTTCTCACTATTTCATACAGTCTTTTGGTGCCCACTGTCTTTCATGAAAGGCTTCCAGAGGCAGTGTCTTTCCAATATATCCAGGGCAGCCTTTCAGCTTCATGTTCCCCTGCTTTTATCCTCCTGGGAGCCACTGAGTTCTGTAGCTTGCTGGGATTCTCAAAGGACAAAAATCTGCCCTAAGAGACATGAATTGCCCTACAGGAGGGCACTTGGTGATCTTTACCTGACCTGGACCTGCCAGGGCTGTGCTGGCTGACAAATCTAGGAATTCCATTGTGGTGTGTACAAGCTGGGAGCTCAGGGATGTCTGCTGCTTCTGCCTGTGCTTTCTCCCTGCAGAGTGTGAGATAGCATGGTGGAAGCATCCATGCAGGAAAACCCTAAATCCCAGGGACTTGCAGGTAGCTCTGTGTTGGCAATGGGTGCCCCTTTGTCACAGAGTACAGCTCCTGGCTGTTGTGCAGGCTGTGACATGGGCATCTCTGTATCCTGCTGGAATTTGTCTTTGGGGACTGGGAGATTGCCCCCTGGATGTCCTAGTGAAGGTGACAGAAGAGTCTGTTCTGTCCTATAGCAATGGCAATCAACAGGTAGGGTTCTTGTGTGGCCACCTTGTCTCTGAAGGGACAGAGCTGGCCAGCACCAAGTTCTCAGTGGTCGTTTTACAACCCAGCAGTGATGACAAACCTGACAAGTTCCTGTCCCCATGAGCACTGAATTGGCCACACGTGGGGACAGGGTCAGGCCCTTCCTTCCAGGGGCACCTGCGGTTTCCAGCACACGCCTTGAAATAATTCCTACTCCCTGCATATGTAATTTTGCGTGTCATTGCCCCTAATTGCATGCTTAACACACACTCTTTTAAAGTGTAGCCCTTTTATCAGCAGTAGGTAGTAGCAGGTTTAATAGGGTGTTTGAATTCCTATAAAATTAATCTGTAGCCTTCTGCGATAGGAGACGGGCAGGGAGCCATGTGGTTCATATCCAGTGTTGATAAACTTGTTATAGAGGCAGGAAACATTTCTGATTGGAGCAGTGACAAAATAATTTGGAGCAGAGCCATAAAAAGAGTGGATGGTGATGGTTTGAGCACAGCAGAGATTGAAATTGCTGGTGTGTGGAAGCAGCGCTGCCAGCTAACATTGACTTAGTGTCTCTGGAGAACTCTAACGGCAAATGCATTTTATTAATGGCAGTATTCTTTTAGGAAATGCTGAGCATTGTTTCAGAGGTGGAGCCCCCTCGAGTACGTGGGTTTGGAAGTCAGCCAGACCAAGATCTGTTCAGCTGAGCTTGTTGCTGGTCACTGCTCTGGCCTCTGGCTGCAGCAAGGTTGCCTAAGGGCATGTGCTGGGTACTGTCTGCTAGCAATTGGAATATCCTTTTCTAGTGGGGAAAATGAATCCATCCATTCTCACTCTGGATTCACTTGTATGGGATAAAATGCTCAGGGACAGAAGGTCATGTTTTTAACCATTCTTTTATTGTCTTTCCTTTGAAACGTGTTTCCCAGAACGTGAACATCAGTGGGAGTTGCCGCTTTCCCTGCTGGACTTACTGCCAGTAAGAGGGGGAGCTGCTCTAGCTAGGTTGTGGTCATTGGCATTGGAGTGCCACACGGGGCTTGGATACTTTTCATTGCACTTAATTGTCCTATGGGGGTTGATCAGCCTTGGAGGAGGCTCTGATGTGCAGGTCAGAGGAGAGCCTGCCACAGGCAGCTATGGGAATTTGGGGCCCTAAGTGCATCTTCTGTGCTTGTTCTTACTGTTTCCAGTTCTTCACCTTCCTGCTGCTTTCTGCTTGAATCCAGTGTGGACAGCAAGGCTGGGCCCATTGAGAATGGCAGAAATGGTGCAGACTGTGCAGCCATAGGGATGGGGGTGGACAATGCATGGGCTGTGTTGGTCACCCAACAGGGCTGAATTCCACCTGGTACCTCCAGCCATGGTTCCTTTGCTTTGTAAAACAGGAATGGGATTAAATCAAGGAAAGTAACCCCCACTGCAACACTGTCTTTTCTTTGCAGGGAGGCTGTCGGAAAGGGATTCCCTGGAGCTGAGCTGTAGTGCTGGTCCTGCAAAGGTGATACTGGAGCCAAACCAAGAGGTGATTTTGGACTGTAACCTGACCCCTGTTGAGCAAGTGATCAATATCACATGGCAGAAGAATGGGTTTCCATTAGTGGAGCAGGAACATCTCCATGTGCTTCCAAATGGATCGCTCTTCATCTCATCCCAGGCTGTGGCAAAAGACAGTAAATATCCCGAGAGGGATGGTGCTGAGGGTAATTACTCCTGCGTGTCTCACACCTCCCTAGGGACTGTCACCAGTCAAACAGCTGCAGTCAGATTTTCAAGTAAGTGTTCTGGGGGTTTTGTTGATTTTCTTTCCTTCCCCTCCTGATATTAATACCAAAATCTTCCCCAGAAGCTTGAGATAAAATGTCTGTGAAATAAAATCGGAATACTGATGTATAGGTGGGATTGGGGATAGTCCACAAATAAGCAGTGGTGTCTTCCTGTGATCCCACTGTTAATATCCTGTGTAACTCTCCCAGGTAAGTGCCATCAGCTGTGAGTTAAAAACAGGACCCTCCTCTCTCCAAAAGACTGCTTGTTTTTGCAGAGAACTTCAGAGCCCTGAATGCAGCACCCTGTGCTTGGAGAGGTGACTGTGGGGGGGTCTGGCTGTGGCAGCTTGTGAGGTGCCACGTCTCTTTGTATGGAAGAGATGAGGTAAAGGGCTCTACAGGGCAGTTATAATATGGATTGAGGACACTCCAAGATATGAACTGCTGAATCTCTGCACAGAGTTCAAGAATAAAATTCCTTTGTATTCAGGCTTGGCTCCTGGGGCTATTTTAAGTGAGTGCAAATAAATTATTCCTTGACCCGCCAAATAGGTGAGGCGAGAAAATAATGCAAATACAGTAACACCTCTCTAGTACAGTGACTTGTGTAAATGTTGCTGAAAGCAGCTGCACACCATGGGAGTTGTGGGGGGTGAAGGTGCAGAGAGAATGTCCTGACACCCCCTTTACACTGGGATGTTTTTAGGTTCTGGCACTCCAGACAGGGCCATTCAGGTTTGGCAAAGTGAGTGTTTCAGTCTGTGAGCACTGTGCTGTAGAAACCAGAACTGCTGGTGAAGCTTTTCCAGGTGAGAGGAAAATCTTTGACCTTTGCAACACGTCCACCTTTTCTGCTCAGAAAATGTTCAGCATGCAGTCAGGGATCCTGCACACAGGTGTTGTTTGGGAGGAGGTGGAAGTCCTGGAGTAGAAAAGCTGTCATTAGTCCAGCTGGATTTATTTAGTTGCTCCTGCCTCAGTTGCAGACAGCCTGAGTTAGGATATATTTATCCCCTTTTAGGGGTGACTTAGGTTGAAGTGCGTGCTGTGTCTCTTGCCCAGGGACAATGGGCTGTGTCTCTTTTGTGGTCCTGTGTTTATTGTTTGGTGTCTTATGAGTTAGAACAGTGGAGACATCTCAAAATGGGGAGGCTGACTTAAATTGCCCTTCTCTCCTCCTAAATTTTTCCAGAGGAGTGTACATGGGTGATGCCTCTCTCCACCCCCTTCTGTGTTTCTCACAGAAATGGGAAATTTGAGGTGAACTCTTTCCTTGTGTGTACTCACATGTCTCCTTTTATTACCATCTGCACCGGGAAAATGCTGCTTCCAGGGCACACACATAGACCTGCCATGACCATTTCTGAGCAGGGAGCAGTGAGGGAATTGATTAATGAAATGCATCTCTCACTTCGATTTGTTCTGAGAGTTGGGCAAAGGCATTTGCTCCATTAGCATTCAGCTGGAGCAAGTGAGGATTGGAAAGGCTGGGGTGTTTTCATTTTTTCCCCTGCCACTGAACATGATCTACCCAAATCTGGATGGAGTGGATGGACTTACTCTTTGTGCTGATTGCCTTGGGGATTTCTAATCAGGATGGGGCAGTAGCAGAAAACCTGTTCAGCAGGTGGGATGTGTTATTCCTGCCATGAGCTTGTCCTTCTGACCTGCAGGTCCTTTCCTTCCCTGGGATGGGGTTCCCATGCAGGGCTGTGGGGCTCTCTGTGCCACTGAGTCTTGCAGTAACAAGTAGGAGCATTGGGTATTCATGGCACGTGCCTTGCTCAGCACTGGTTTGGTGCTGTTGGTGTCCATCTGTGTTTCAGGCTTGTGAGAGTCCACTTCTCCTGACAGTGCCAAGAGCAGCTCTGGCACCTCTGTCTTAGGGCTGCCAGCTTCCCAGTGGAGGGAGGGGGTGCTCCAGGCAGCAGTGAGGCCAGGGGCTGGAGGAGGCCTTTCAGAGCAGTCAGGCTGTAGTGGTGGAGGTTGAATGGCATGTGAAGGCTGTGACAGTGTGATATGACTTCCATTCTTCCACCATGGTCCAGGAGTTCAGCTTGTTGGCATTTTGCTGGATATACATATGGCTCACTGCCCAGGGTTCTGTGGCACCCTGTGTGCCACCAGGGGACCCATGCCATGGACCCCTTCCACACCTCGAGGCAGTGGTGGCCGTGGCAAGTGGGGAGGAGCAGGGCTGTGAGGGCTCCTGTGTGAGGGTGCCTATTAAACAAGCAGCTGCTCAGGCTGATAAATTGGGTTTGCAGGTTTTCCTGAGCCCCATGTGCTCCCACATGGAAGTACCAGGGGTGTTATTGTAGTTGTGGGAAGGTGTAGCTTTCTACCTGTTAATAACTACATTGATGAAGATTTGTTAAAGCTTTTAATTTAACTTAAACATTTTGTGCAAGGGAGGCTGTAGAAAATTACAGTAATTGTGACTGTCAGATGAAGACGTTTGCTGTGCCTGGAGGGAATGGGCCAGTGTCACATGGCTGCTGGCAGGGAGCATGGGAGAGGTTTGGAGTGTTCCTGCACCTGGAGGGACAGGCCACAGCAGGAATCAACACCCAGGATCTCTCATCATCCTCTCTCCACATGGACAGTGTGTTTTCTATGTGGCACTCTGCGTGTCTGGGATTTGAGGAATGGCAGACTAGGATTTGTTCTTACTTTAAGGATTTATTTTATAGATTTTTATCCTGTTTATTTTGTGGATTAGTGGCATAGGTGAGTGAAGGCCAGGGACTGCAGGCAGAGCCACACTGGGCAGAAAAACTTCCTGCAGATGAATGCACAGGCTCTGGACCATCCATGACTTTCGATGCTGTTTTGGGTAGGTGGGGAGCTGGCTCCTGTGGAGAGCAGGAGCAATCCTGTGCTGCCATATGGCCCCGCAGACAGAGAGCTGAGCTGGCTGTGCCTGCGCCGTGCCGGGGGGCCGTGGCAAATTGCTCCCGTGACTTTCTTTGCATGTTCCCCTTCCAGCCCGGCCCGTTCAGAGGTGAGTCGTTCAGAGAGGGGTGGCCTGGGTGCTGTATGTGATCTCAGTGGGGGCTGATGTTGCCCCCACGTTGGAAATACCTCCTAATAATTGTAGACGGTACAAAGAGGACGAGCACACGGAGAGTCTGGGGGCAAGGCGCTGTGGGAGAGAGCAGTGAGCCCCTTTCAGAAGGCTGAATTCCTTGCATAGACTGCATTTTCTGCCTGGGGTGTAGTGTTGCTAGCTGGCAGCCTTTCCAAGCCCACAGCCTTCTGCACGGATCACGCTGCTGGGAGAGGGGGAGGGTGCTGTGTTTCACCATCCTGCAGTCACCTCTGGGCTCAGGGCTAAAAGCCTTGGCACACACAGCTTGGCTCCAGCTGGGTTTAACATGTCAGCGGGGAGGGAGCTGCCTGCCCCACTCCTGGAGGCGCAGAGCCCTGCGCTTCGGCTGTCGCTGAGGGCAATTTGCTGTAAAGCTCTTCACCTTCTCACCTGCAGTGGGTAATTTTTACTGAGTGGCCTATTAAGGTGTTCAGGATAATCAGTGCAACGGGGCTAGGAGGTGTTTTGTGGCTCAGGATGGCTTTGCAAGCTAAACCTTAGCTGGGGAGTTGAAAATAATGTTGAGTATATGTCGTCTTTGTTTGCCTTTTCCCCTCAAGCATATCCATTCGCTGCCTCCCTGTGGGAAAACCTCTCACTTTGCAGCACTTCTGCAGCAGCCCAGAATGTGTTTGTGGGAGGAGAACAGCCCCTCCAAGGATCCTGTGGCCGCAGGGTGAGCAGTGTGTTGGAGCCTATCCTGCACTGCCTGTGACCTGCACGCATGTCCGTGCAACATATCCAAGTGGCAGGACCTGCTCTCCAGTCCTCTCCTCCCTTGTCTGATTCTTTTTCCTCCCAGCTGTTCGCAGCACAGCTCGGAGTCGCACTAGAGGTGCTGTACGTGTCCTGCCTCATCCATTCCACCCTGGTACTCCTGGGGATGAGAGAGGAGGAACACCAGGGATCACAGCGTGCTGTGGTATTGGCCCCAAGCTGGTGCAAATGCTTGTGGAACAGTGATGATCCCAGCCAGCACGTCTGTCTCTGCCTGACCCTTTCAGGACTGACATCCAGGGATCTTGTTCAGTCCTGTGTCAAAGGAGCTTTTTCACATCTCTTGTCTTGATTTGGTGTTACTTTCTGTGCTCAAAAGATCACTGCTGAAATTCCCTGTCTTCTCCTTCACAGAGGAGGTTGCAAGCTGCTTCTTTCAGAGCTTGCAGAGGTGATTTTTTCCAGCCCATCCCTATCCCCACCATCTCTAACCTCATGCTATGAAAGGAAAATGATGGAGCTGCTCCGCCTCTGAAGCCCACCCCAAGAGTTCTGAGATGGCACTAACAGACAAACAGGTTTGCTGGGCAGTGCCAGGGTTGAACTCCCCAGCACCCACAGAGCTCTCAGTCTGTCCTGGCTTTGCCAGGAGCTGTGACTCCCCTTGGGAAGTGTGGCTGTTCCTGTGTGCTGCTCCGAGCCAGAGGGACCCTGCACCCCTTAATCAGGGTCGCTGTTTGGTCACACTTCTCCACATCCTCCACATCCTAATGAGGCTCTGTCAGGGCTGCTTCTCTTGGCTTTTCAAGAGTCATTCCAGCACAGTGGGCAGATGGAGCTGGGTGGAGGTGAAGGACAGGATTTGGTTCTCAGCTGGGAATTTCTAGCTTGCAGGACCAGGTCTGGCAGGTGATAGCCAGGAATAACCAGGACAGGTTATTGCCTGGTAACTCAGGGAGCCCAGGTGTCTCTGTCACCTTTTGTACACCAAGATGATGCCACTTCATCATGAGCAACAGAGAAACAGGTGAAGAGGAGTGAAGTGGTGGAAACAGAAATGCCAACAGATTTCGTATTTTAGAAGGATTCCTGCCTCCCATCATGATCTTCCTGGGTACATGATTCTCCAGAGCCTGCCAAAATATTCTCATTGACACCTGTAGGATGAGAAAAGAATAATGGGAAAGAAGATTAAAGGGTATCTGCTGTAGGAGAAGGTTGTTTTGATGGTGCCATCCTGAACATGCACTGGCAGTTGATGGATTTTCTTTTAAACTCTTGGATTCAGCAAGTTTTATTAACATGAGCTTAAAAGGTTTTGTAATTTGTAGAAATTACTCTGTGGTAAAGTGGTCTGCAGTGTATATTTGAGAATACTAAAGCAGTTGGTTGAATTAAAGCCTTACATATTAATGTATTTTTCAATTTTTTCCAGGAAAACATTTTCCATTCCATTTGTAGTGAATTGCAAAACTAAACGTGGCAGACAGCTGGTGGGAGAATTTGGTCTGTAACTGCTGCGGAGAGCAATGAGTTGCTTGAAACATGTGATAACTATTTGAATTAAAGAAAAACACTAATGACAGCTGAGAATATGCCGAGGTTAAAATGGGTCATGCAAAAGTGTTTAATTTTCCAAACTGTACATGCTTTCTCAAGCTCACACTGCAAGAAGGCATGTATGTATGTGCATGGATGTTTGTGTGTGTCAGAGATGCAAAGAAAAACTTCGAGTGCTACAAAATCCAAAGCAATGATGGATGTTCTTGGAAAGCGGTGGTGGGACAAGCACATAATTGTGTTGGAGGGCCAGGAGGTCACTTGGGGTCCTTCTGAGCACAGTGCTGTGCTCAGCTCAGCATTCAAATGTGTTTTGGCTGAAATTTATGTTTATTGTTCCACGTTTGGGGTTTCTGGCGCTTGTGTTAGAGCATTGTTGGATGGATTTGTCCGGCAGGGTGGGTTACACAGCAAAGACAGTTTAACAGAGATGGATAAAGCAGAAGCCAGTTCTTCTGGTGGAGATGAACACAGGCTTTCTGTCCCCATCCAGGAGCCTGCATGAATATTCACGACTCCACCTGTGACTGAGATGCCTTTGGGTTATGCTGTTGGTAGGACAGATGCTGACAGCCCTGGGGAAGGGTTTCTGCTGCAGGATTTTGCTGCGTGCGTGGAAAGGCTGGAAGATGAGGCAGCTGTGGATTGTGCTCCAAGAGCAATTCCAAACCTTAGTGCTTTGTCTGCAAAGCAGTTCAGCCTCTTTACTGTGGAAATATATATATACACAGAGAGGTGAGCCTTGGAGAGCAAACAAGTGTCCTGGCATGTATGAAATCTGTCCTCATCTTAGCAAGGTGTCTGGATCCCCTTGGCTGCCTCCCATCTGCTTGAATAGGATGAAGCTGGTTTTGGCAGGTAGGAGAAGGAGGATCAAAACCCTTATGGGCTCTGCCTCTGGTCTCCAGCACTGCCAGCCTGTGGGCAGTTGTTTTGTGTAACTTGACATCTGGCTTGTTCTTCCACTTGCCTTGTTTTAATTTCCTGTGGCTGCGGGAATGCTACAAGGCAAGGGGGAAACTCATCTCTGGGGTTGTGGCATTTCCCCTCTGTTTCTCATTCTGTGTCCTTCCCAAATGGAGCAAGGGAACAGACAAGGAAGCAATTTAGGAAGATAACTGCTGAAACTGCCAAATTGCCTGTATTTCTCTCACACTGTTGCCTTAAGGGAGAAAATGAGGCAAGAAGCAAATTTACACATTGAAACCTTTCCGTGACTGTTTTTAGGGTTGCTGAGGGTCTGTAGGTGCACAGGAATAGGAGGAATTACATTTCAGGCTATCTTCAGGAGAGGAAGCCGTTCTCTTAGCTCATACATTGTAATAGGTTTGCATTTCTCTGCAGAAACACTGAGTTGTTAACTTTCCTTCCCTTCTTCTTTCCCCAGCATTATCACGCTTTTTCCAGCAGCCAGAGTCACAGACAGTGGAAGAAAATGGCATGGCCCGGTTTGAGTGCCGGATCGAGGGGCTGCCCTCCCCTGTCATCACCTGGGAGAAGGACCATGAAGCTGTTCCAGCAGAACCCAGGTGACTCCCTGCTTGCTTTTACGGGTCAGCTTGAAAAAGACCAAAGCAAAACCTGACCATTTAGGATGTGGAAATCATTCTATAAAATGGTAGAATGACAAGAGAGGTGATAGACCAGGTTACCAGGTGTGGACCTGATAACTGAGTGATATGAGAAGAGGAGTTATTCAAGGGGTTGAGGAAATAAAATGAACTTTCCCCCAGTTATTCAAACCACAAAGGGAAAACAACCCTTGATATTGTGCTAGTTATTATAGCACAGAATCCTGCAAAGGCCTGTGTGTGGCTAGGAGGGGGCATGGCAAGGCATGGACTGCTTTGGCTTGTCCTCTTGTGTGAAATGCCATGGAATTCTTTGGGGGACTGATGCCTGGGGTGAGGAGTATTAACCTGGGCATACCCAACTGAACTTCATGATGTGGATTTTCTTTGATTTTCATTGTGGTTTTAATGGGAGGCCTTTCCCTTTGTCTAACTTCCATGTTTAGACACCATTTAGTAAAAGATGCTGAATTTTCTTTTTCTGGAGAAAAGAGGAGAGTCCTGCAGCATGGTGCTTTTTCCTTAATGAAAGTCAATTACAGAGAAGGGGGTAAACCATTAGCTGACTGTCTGTTGGTTTGTAGACATCACTTCTCCAGGGATCAGTGACTGAATTGTCCTTTAGTCCTTAGAAAC
This sequence comes from Polioptila caerulea, assembly GCA_013397295.1. Classification (NCBI taxonomy): domain Eukaryota; kingdom Metazoa; phylum Chordata; class Aves; order Passeriformes; family Certhiidae; genus Polioptila; species Polioptila caerulea. Next base: position 60,702 of record VYXF01004973.1, read on the forward strand.
TCCTTTTCTGTTCTTCAGAAGGAGTTGTTTCCCTCCTGGGGAAGTGAATCCAAGTGGCAGAAGAGGAAATAAAGAGGGGTGTGTTGGGGGGGAAGTTTAGAAATACTTTTGTAACAGTGACTATTTCTATAAGAATACCTATTTATATCCTTGGGTCTGGAGTGTGGCATCTAAAAGTTCAGAGGAGGCTGTTGCTTTGTAATGAGAAGAAAATAAATAAAAAAGAAAGAAAAAGAAAACCAAAAAAGAAGGGATTGCAGGGAGAAGGGTGTCATAGATACAATGACTTTTTAATGAGACAGCTCGATGGATATTGTGAAATTACTTGCTCAGAGATTGCTTTCATCACAGGCAGCCTGAAAATTGTTTTCCTTGTAAAAGCCAGGCCATAATCTCTGTCTGCAGATCTTGCTTTTTAAATCATGTTCTAGCTAATATGCTTTTTCTGAAGGATTTGCTTTTTTTGTTGTTGTCTAGTTGTTGTTGGATTTAATATAACCGGCTTTCGAAGGAATTAAGTGAATTCCAGGAAATATTGGCTGCCAACCAGAGCTCTCTGTTATCCTCCCTGCATCATGCCTAAGGATGGGATCTCAGGCTGGCCTGATTACTGTGGGCTCCCTCCTGTGCACACTTTGGATGAGCCTGTGAAAATGCAACCCTTTGGCTGGGCAGGTGTCAGGGTGATGATTTCATGTTCCAGGATAGCAGGGCTGGGAGGGTGTGCAAAATCAGGCTCGGGGACTGGAGATACAGCCCTGGAGTAGTGCTACTACATCAGTGTTTGTGGTTTAAGAGGGATAGAATAATCATGTTTAACTCACATTGCTTTTCCCTTTTCTTGCTTTTCCTTTTCCCCTCTCTTTTCTTCCTTTTCCTCCCTCTTTCCCCCTCTTTTTTCCTCTTCCCCCTCTGCTTTTCTTTGTTGTTCTTACCTTTGGGCACTCTTTTCAGCCTTTGCCCCTGGATGCAGGTTCTAGCATGGTGCCACCTCAAAGGTACTGAAAGCTGAGCTTAAAAAAGCACTTAAACAACCTAAAAGGTACTAAAGTGCTGATTGGTGTTTTTGGAATACCTTTCCTGTCTGTCTTCAGGACAAAAATCTAAATTCCCTGTATGAGTAAGGCACAGATTGTTTTACAGTTCTGGCTCTAAGTATATTGAATAAACACAGTCTGAAATCTGCAGCAGCTGCTGAAAGGTGGCTCACAGGACTTCTCTAGATTGCAGTTGCATTGGGGTGTGTGCAACATCTCTTGGCGTAATCTCTGGTTTAGGTGCTGGCTGGGTTTCACATCAGGCTCCAAATTGCTGTTTATTTTCTCTAGAGCCAAGATGAGCACTTGCTGGGAACTGGAGGTCTTTGGAGGTCTGCACAGCAAATCCATAATCTACAGACCACATGCTCTGCAATCACAGTATATTTTTCCACATTTTGGCTAAGTGAGGGTTTTATCTGTGTGTAGAGTTTATTTCTGTGCTGTGACAGGAGTGCCTTGATGTGGCTCATATTCATGTACAGGACTCTGGAGCTGTGAGCAAAAGGGCTTCCAAACTGGGCCTACAGCAGGGTTGTAGGTTCCTTGCTGTGCTCAGGACTGGTGCTTTGGGCTGTCCTAAGCACCTTCAAAAGGCTGAAGAGAGGGGGTGCTGGCAATTTACTGGGGAGAAGGTAAGAAAGGGAATAGGGCTGTTAGTGCTATGATATTCTCTTGGGCTGTAGAGTTGCAGGGTTTGGACATGAGACAGTGGTGCTTGATTTCAGTTCTTGAGCACTGCCCTGGTGAGCAGCCTGAGCCCCTCAGTGCTGTCAGGGAAGGGGAGAGCTCTGTGGGTGTGCCCTGTTGTTCTTGCTGCCTTAGGGGCTGTGGTAGTTGGCCCTGCTCTGAGTGTGCTGTCCTTCAGTGTAATGCAGGTGGGGGCTTGCCTTTAGCCCCCGTCGAGGCAAGCTCCTCTGAGGTCCTGACACTGCAGCTATCAACAGCTAAACTCCTGGGACTGCTAAGGTTCCAGCAGTTCTGTTGCTTCCAGGGCCTTTGTCTGTATGTCCTCTAGTTTTTGTTTCCTGCTTAATCCTTGGTGAAGGTGAGCAGAGAAAAAGCCTTGCCATTTGTGTGGAAGAAAAGCTCTGGCAACTGTCTGCTCTGAGTCATCAGGCAAATTTCCTTGGAGGGAGCCTGGGGATGGAGCAAATGCCCTTGCAGGCTGCCTGAAGGCTTCTAGTTCAGGGCTGCTGGGACCTTGAAGAGCTGGAGGCTTTGTGAGCAGCTGGGAGAAATGGTGGATAGAAAAATCCTGCTTTTCTTCCCTCCTTGCTTCCCCAGCAGAGTGATTTTCACCACTGCCATGTTTTCCCAACAGGATGTACTGCACTGAGTAAATCTCTACTACTGGTGCTGGAGGGACTGTCTCAAGCTCATTTGATGAAGTCTCCCCATTCAACTCCCTTGTTTCCAGCTCCTGCTCTCTTTACAGAAACAGTGGATTGTTTTGTGTCCTTAAGAGAAGCTGGGTCTGGAATGCCCTGGTCTAGTGACCCTGCTGTGAGAGAAGAAAGGTGACAGACCAGAGGTCTGTCCCAGCCTCAGTGAATCTGTGATAGATCACTGAAGTGTCTTTTTGTGGCTGGGAGATGCCTTGCCTGGTGTTTGAAATATGTTGATATTAATTACAGACTCAAATAGCAGATGCACGACAAAAATAAATATTATCGCAGTGGGAGGCTTTCCCTCCACGGAGCTCAGAGGATGCAAATATTTGTCATCTTTCTCCCAAGTCCTGATGAGGCATTCTGATGAGGACTTTTGGGTATCACCTCCTCTGAGGTCTTTTGGAACTTGATCCTGAGCAAAATGTCTTTGTAAGTAGCAGGAACGTGGCTTTAGGGATGTAAAGCATTGCACTCATGTACGTGGGAAGCTCCAGCCAGTCTGTGTCCATGAATCAGGCTGTAGGATTGCTTCAGTGGAGACAGAATGGTCACTGGAGGAGCTCTGGTAGCTCTTCTTTCTTCATCAGCTGTGAAGAGGACAAGACATGATGAGCTCAACTACAGTAGCTGAGGTCCAGGATCGATGCAAGACTCACAGCAGGGATATTTGTCTATGGAACACACTGCTTGGGGCAAGGGGGGTGTTTCCATGAGTGCTGATTTAGGATAAATGTCTGCAGGAGCAGGCATGCTCTTGGTGACCACGGCAGGATGAGTGGCCTGTTAAGATCTTCCTGGCTCCATAATCCCCGCTCATGGCACTCCAGCTGTCTCAGCACCTGGAGAATCACAGTTTGACTTATTGTGATCTTTGTGGATGGCAGGACTGGCATTCATGGTTATAACTTGTCTTTGTGCTATTCCTGTGGAATAGCTGCTATCCCTCCCCTTAGCAATTGCCTTTGAATGTGTCCTCTTCGTAATGAAGACTGATAACCCAGAGCTGCCTGTCAAACCTCGGCAGCTCTGTTTATAGAGACTTGCAATTAAAAATGGATCTCATATATAATTAAAAAGGATCACGTAGGCTTTGCGCCTTGCATTCAAGAATAAAGAGGCTGCCATCTAGGAATCCAGGCAGAAAATGGAGATGCTGACAGCCCGCTCCTACTTTTATGCTAATTGCTAATCATCTGCTTTGTTCAGTGTAATGCAGCAAGGATTGTGTTCATGTCGTGAGCAGTGTAGCCATTTCACTCTGTGGAAGTGTTTCCCAGTAGCATCCCATGGGCAAATCAGGGGATACTGGATGCCCAGCTGTGAGTTTGTCACCTTGTGATAGCCAGAAACTTATGGAAGAAGGAAAGGAATCACCACAACCCAGAAATGGTGCAGGTTCAGGTGGCTGTGTCATGGCTGCTTTGGCCCATGGAGGTGCAGCTGTGTCACTTTCCATGTACTTTTTTTGTGTGTCCCAATTGGTCCCTTTTCATGTACTTGAGATGCAGCAAGACAAAGGTGATGTTCAGTCTTCTTTGCAGTATGTTTTCTGTCTGGCAGCCAAACCTTTGTAAAAAGCAGGTGCTGAAAATGGCTGCAATGTGTGCTCAAGCTTGGGGACATCTGCAGATGTGTATGTAGAAGTGTGAGTGTATGGAGCTGATTTGATCTGTCCAGTTGGTTTATGTCAGCAAAGTCCTTTTAGTCTGGTCTTCCAAAAGTAGATTTTGCACTTGGAAGACTCCAAGGTGATGGATAGGTCTGTACCTGCTACTTTTTGGGAACCATGGGTTGGGTTGCTCAGAGGTTCACTGATCTCATCCTGCTGTCTCTACCAGGACCTGCACATGAAAGATTTTCTAGAGAAAAGGAAGGGATGAAAGGGCTTTGGGGTGATGAATATGTGGGGTAAGACATAGCCTGTCTCACACTCTTCCTTTTGGTCACTCAGGTTTATAACTCTTCCCAATGGTGTCCTCCAAATCGTGGATGTGCAGGAGAGCGATGCCGGGATTTACCACTGCGTGGCAACCAACGCCGCCCGAAAGCGCTACAGCAACGATGCCACCCTCAGCGTGGTGAAAGGTGAGGTGCTGCCAGCAGCCTCTTGGGCTGGGCACAGGTCTGCCAGGTAATCATTGTGTGTGGTGGGGGAGCTGGGCTCAAATACCAGTGACCATCTCCCCTCCTGGTGTGGCTCTGCATGTGGCCAGCTTTGGTTAAAGCTGGCAGGGAAGGCATTTCATGAAAGATTTCACTTTGCTATGATGGGATAAGGAGACTGTGTTGGGAGGACTCCTTTGTGCTCTGGGGTGATTAGAAGGGATGAGGCAACCCATTTGCTCCTTGGAGAGGGCAGCATTTTTGGTGATGTTCTCTGTAGTGGCCTTGGGTGGCAAGAGAAGTAAGGGCTGGCGTGGACAGATAAAGGTGCTTCCCAAGCAAGTGAGAGAAATAGTTGGAGGCTGGAGTAGCTGGCAGGACTGTGTCTACCCAGGTTGCCCAGCACAGTCCGGAGGAGGCTGAGCACAGTGACATCCAACTTGTGTTCTGTGTCCATATTGCTGGTGCTCTGCTGATCTCCAGAGATCTTTGTGTGGTGTTTGGGAACAGCCCCAGCTGGGATTTCTCTCTGGTGATACAGGGCTTTGGGTGTGAGCTGTCCTTCACCTCCTGATCTGGGCCTCAGCCTCTGAATGCATTTCCCTTTGTAAGCCAAGAGTGCAGCGGGCAGGTCTGGACATGAGGCCGTAGCTGAGAGCATGAGTGCAGTGGTGGTCTGCAGGCTCCAGCATCCTTCCCAGCGTGCCTGGCTGCCTCCCCAGATTTGTGTCATCCCTGTCCTGCAAGTGGGCAAACTCACCAGGCTGGGAGTCTGGCTGAGCTGTCCCTTCTCTTGGGACAGTGCACCCTGCCCTGTCTTGTCTCTGGTTTGTGCTGACCCCAGTGTATCTTGCAGGCAGCTTTAACCTTGAAAGCTCTGAAATCCTTCCCAGCCCCTTTTGCCTTTGTTTAGGATAGTGTTGCTTGGCATTCTGCTCCCAATGTATTTTCCCAGCGATGGCTTTGCTGTTCATCCATCAGCAGGGAGTGTAATTAACTGTGGAGCCTGAGAACACACCTCTGATCAATGGATTGTGTCATGGAGGTAATCTGGGTGGAATCTGCGGAGAATTCGTGAGCGGTTGAATGCTCTGTATCTAATTGCCAGCCCCTGCCAGATCCTCTGTGTGTTTAATGAAGCACGGAGCCGAGGGAAGCTCTTCCTATGGGCAGTTCCATGCTCCAGAGACAGCTCCTGTGTTGGCTCTGGTGTGCTATTGATAGCTAATATTGATCAAGCTGCAAAGATGAATTTGATGTTCTTGGCATCATAACTCATTCTGCATAATTGCATCTTGTAGCTCTGCAATGTTTAATCTGCTTTGCAAATGGAGGCAATGGAAGAGGTTAAATGGGAAGCGTTCCTTCTGGAGCACCAGCCGGCCCGAGCAGATTTCTGCCTGGAGTTCTCACCCAAATCTCTCTTCTGCAGCACCACACCACCCGCTGGCTGCTAAAACAAATATGTGAGGTTGAGTTTTTCACCAGATTGAGCTGATAGTGATGAAAAACATGCCTGTTAAATCTCTGGGGTTTTTTATAATTGGGGAGAAGTATCTCCGAGACAGATGGGAAACTGCAGTGACCTGTGCAGACTGTAAACTCCTCTATGAGTGACTGGCATGGTATTGATCCTTTTTTGTTTCAGCACTTCACCATCAGAGCACATTTTTGGATGCCTGGACTGGCTTGAGGAGTCTTTTCCTCCCTGTTTAGAAGCCGCTGATAATAGTTGGAGTGAACTGGTCAGGCAGAAATCCTTTCCCAATTGTGAAAAATGAAACCAAACTTAACCAAAACAAAGAATTCTAGGAAAAAAAACCCAGAATAAACTGAAAAACAGACAACAAAACAACAGTAGACTGAAATGCAGCTATTTGGTGGTGCTTATTTGGAAACTTCACGGACCAAATTCCTGTGTGTCTGCAGACAGGAGCAACTAAACTGTTTCTTCTATCCCTGTTGATGGCTAGGGAATGCTTTGTGCCAAGATAAAGTGGCAGTCCAACCTTTCAGTCCCACTCCTCCGCCAGGGCCCCTGGAAGAGGTTTGTGCAGTGGGACCTCATTCTTCTTATTTGCTGTCTGAGTGGCAGTGCTGTGATGATGGAGGCTGTGCTTCTGGCAGATTTTGGGGTCTTGCTGGTGATAATGCAAATGCTTCCAAGGATCAGGCCTGGGAACTTTTCATGTTCATGCCTCTGCCTTCCAGACAGGGCTGGATTTGAACGGGCTGTGCATAGCAAAAGAATCCGTTTCCCTATAGCTCTTCTGCCCAGTTGTCCTGTTCTTCCCCCCTCCCTCCCTGTTCCTTATACAATGCCTGGGAATTGTTCCATCTCCCTTATTAAAGGTCCTTTCCCAGTAAAAGCAGCAATTAATATGACCCCTTTCTGTCATATCTGCGCAGCCTAAAAGCCCCAAAAGTGTCGTTTCCCTGGGCAGTGTGAGTTCCCCTTCCTGGGAGGAATTCACGCTGTGCTGTGTGTCCGTGCTGAGCACATGCTGGCCGTCCCCAGGCAGGGCAGGGAGCGGCGGGGCTGCAGATGTTTCGGCTGTGCAGACTTCATGGTGCAAATTTCCAGACCTTCCCTGGGGAAGCGGCGTTTGGAGCTGGAAGGGAAGAGAGCAGACAGGACAGCGGGATACAGTCACACAGCCCTGAAACAGAGCCTGCTGCTCAAACAGGGATAGCTTGGATTTTCCCCTTGGATCTCCACTGCTCCCCAGCGGACGGAGTGCCAAACTCATCTGGCAGCTCTGTCCCTTCACCTCTCACCTGGACAGGTGATGAATGAGCACTGTGGCTCTCTCTGCCAAAAAGGGCATTAGGAGCTGGCTGTGGGATGCTTTCCCAGGCTCCGGCTGTGCATGCTGCCTTTCCTTGGGGTCAGCTGTGTCTTGTTTCTTGTCGTTCCTTTTTCTGGAAGCAGGCTCTGGAGCCCTACTCTGAACTTGTAGATAAAGAACTAATTCCTTGTGTGTCCTGGTCATGTTCCCAGCTTCTTGACATACACATGGAAGTGTTGCCACGCTTCATAAAGCAGCTCTCAAAGAAGAGTAGCAGAAGGGCTTGGGGAACGTGACATGTGGTCTCAGCAGGTCACTTTGCCTGTCACTTCGCTTTCCCCCTCCACGTCACGCACACGCCTGCTCTTTGTGTGTTTTCATGGCAATAGGAACTCCCTCTTGCTGTGTGTTTGCCCCACAACTGGCTCAGTGTAGCACAAATAACAGTCAGAAGCTGTGCTGTTGCAAGAACAGTAAACTTTTACAAAGATTTGGTCTATTCTGTTTTTAAATGTCACAAGGAGTGTGACTTCCCCTAATTTCCATTGCATTTTCCCCATTGAATGAATGCTGGGATTGTTCTTCTCCACAGCGAACACAAATTTCACTTCCCTGCAATTCATCCTGTTAGTTTTAGTTGCAAAGCATTGGGAATGTTGAAAAAATTGTCATTTCTCCTTATTTTTTAATCCCTTTGAGTATGTATAAGCAGTCTGGTGTCCTCCAGATGACCTAAAGAAAGTTAAAAATCTTGGCAGTTTTAGAATAGAATAGTTTTCTCCCACTGGAGTGGGAGAAACAAGTTTGAGATCCTGACTCCAAACTCCTTCATGTAGATCTCAGTGTTTGTGCCTTTTCATATTTATTGGTTATTGCAGAAAGATTGTCAAAGCATGGTCCTGGGAGCCAGGACTCCTGGCTTTTCTCTCCCTCTCTCTCTTGTTGGGCTGCGGAGGAGAATCAATTCCTCAACATTTAAATTTCTGTAAATAGAGGTAATGTAATAAATAGCCTTGGAGTTGCTGTTTTGGAAGGGATGGGTCAGTCTGGAGAGTGATTATGGGCGTTTGGTTCTGGAGGGCATCTAGGGACACTTACAGAGAGAGGTGTGGACATGTATCTCCGTGTGGGTGTGGGATTTCCCCTCCTCCTGCCCTCTGGACCCTATTCCTGGCCTGTGCATGTGGGGTGGCCATGACTGCTGTGACATGTGTGGGAAAAAGCTTCGCCTCAAACCATGCTGCCAGGAACCAGAGTCTCCCTGTGCTGCAATAATGCAGGAATTGGAGAGCAGAGCAGGGTGATGGGTGGAGGTCTGGGCTGAGTGAGCCACGGAGCCGTCTCGCAGCAGCTGAGCACATCCCCCGCGAGCTGGGATTTAGTGCCGTGTTATTAGAGATGACACTGCGAGATTGCCGTTGGCAGAACATCATTTACGCTGACAGTTGTAGCAGCTTGCTGCAGCAGTGTCCCGGGAAATGGGTTTTTCAGCCAAATATTTGTATGAATGTGATAACAGGGACAGAGCTTGGAGGCAGCTGAAGCACCTTCAGGTTTTTTGTTCTTTTGGTGTTTGTGCTGCAGTGCCTTGTAGGTACCAAGGCAGAGCTTGGGATGGGGGTGGTTCCTGCTCCAAAGGGCTGTGGGGAAACACAGCTCTTGACTGGGATGAGCTTTAGGGATGGAGGGGAAGGTGGTGATGAAGTGAGCAACACTCGCAGTTGGCCACCACCTCGCGGAAACAGACGTGCTGTTACCACAAGTGGATTTTCAGTCCCTGCATGTGTGAATGACATGCTGGGTGCTGGCTTGGCACACAGCCTGAGCCCTGGCCACGTGCTCTGCTCCCCTCGCGGCTTCCAGCACAGGTACTGGGCAGCTGGGGACCAGGGAACTTTGGATTTGGGTCAGAGCTGCTCTGGGCTGACCTCCCTGGCTGCAGCTGGGCGTTGATCCTGTGTGTGCCGCCATCGACAGTGAAGGGCAGGTTTAACCAAAGTGGAGGGATGGTCCCACCTGGATTGGGGTGGTCTTCCTCCAACAGGAACCTATTGCAGGGGCAGCAGGGCCCTGTGTGGTTGTGGGGGCAAAGCTGTCCACAGCAGTGTGTGGGCATGGCACACTGCTTCTGGGAGGCATGAGTTGTGGGAATGTGTAGGGAGAGAAAGTGTGGGGTGGGATAACACTATTGCATTTTTGCTGTGAGTTGTTGGCATAACCAGCAAGTGATGAATCACCTCTGGAGGAGGAGACATCCCAGTTCCAGCCTGCAATAGCCATGTACCTGTTCCGTGTGCCTTCTGTGCTGGACACAGAACTGACACTTTTCCCTCTTTCCTTTTAGTATCCTGTTTTTCTTTACCCTCTGGTCTCTCACTTCACTAGCAGTTAAGCAGAGAACTGTTCTCCACTTGACATCCCAAAGTCTCAGCCATGAGGACTCTGTTTATGATGTTTCACAGCTCTGGTTTCCTGGGAACCAGGTATCTGAAGTTGTTTGCATAATGCATCTGATGGATTCTGTAAAATGCTGTTGCTCCTGCCTGTGGCAGAAGGTGCTAAGCAAGCCATGGCAAGTGTGAATTCAGAGGATGGCAAGATCAAGAAGGAGGTACACAACATATCTTGCTTAAAAAAATAGATCTTTAAAGCTGAAGTGACCTTCTGCCTAACAAGCTGTAAACTTTAACTGCATCTCACTTTACTGAGCCTGTCACTGCTGGTGGGTTTCAAGCATGTGTGGAACAGGATTGAGCCCATTGATATTGGGTGAAATTTTTGAAAGGCTGGTGCAGACGTGTGTCAGGCACCAATCCAACCACAGAGCTCTGCTTGGCTGGGATTTCTCCAGGGCCAAGATGCATCACACCCCTCACATCGCTGAGGGAAAGCTGCTTGTAGCTCCAGTGTCAGCAGCCTGCTCTGGGAGCCCAGGGGGAGTTCTGGCTCAGCTGTCTGTGAAGTTCCATGGGGCTAGGATATGCCACACTCCTGACAGCTCCAGTAGCCCACAGTGACAGAGGGTTTGATACAAAATGCAGAGCCCTCACCTCCCATTAAGCACGACAGCTAAGCCTGGGGATGGCACCGAAGTGAGTGGCAACAGAGGTGTCAAGGATAATAGAGCAGAACAAGGGATGTACAGCTGGGAATAGGTGAGCTGTTTCCAGGTCCTAAGGGAAAACTGGTCTAATCCACATGCAGTGGTAGCTGTGCATGATGTTTAGAGCTGTCAGATGTGGCCAGGCTCGTGTGTTACTCTGCCTTCAGCTCCTGAAGACGAGGGATGTCTGGATTCAGGTGTGGTTTGTGGTCCTCTGGTGTTGTCCACATGCATCTCTTACTAATTCACTGCTGCACTTTAGAGGCTTCCTGAAATAACATCTGGTGTTTGGTGAGGCTCAGACTGTAGCAGGGTTTAAGCAATTGGCTCCATTCTGTTCTCCTCAGAGTCCCTTGGTGGTGGTGCAATCCTGTGGTGCACTACAGGGATCACACCTAGCCTGTCCTGGAGGGTGTGGGACGGGCTGTGCCTGTGTGGGGAGGCTGGAAAGGAGTTGAGAATAGAGACCATAATTAGGTCAGCAGCTTGCAGTGGGCTGTGGGACAGGAAGGTTGATGTGGTTGGGCTCCTGATGACACTAGTTAATTATTAATCACTGGTGTTACAGCTGTGCCTCAGCAGCTCTCTGAGGTCGAGGGCTGGCAGTGCCCTCTGGCACTGACAGCATCCAGCAGCTGGAGTGAGGATGCTGGAAGCATCTGGAGGCATAGCAAAGCTCATGGAGGTGTCCAATCCCGTTACTTTTGACATGGGACAGAGAGATCCCTGTTTCCAAGACCCACTACTACCTACAGGGGTGCTGAGGTACAGGAATGGGAGGAGTGGGCCTGGGTCACAGGGCAGGCTGAGTCAGGAGCAGAGCTGGGCTGCTCGGAGCCCTCACTTGGATATCTTGGATACCAGGGATCAGTCAGAACACAGCTGAGAGTTTGCCTTCAGTATGAGAGATGTTCTTGCCTGACTCTTTCTGGGGCAGCCGGGGGGCAGTGCCAAGTGGATTGTGGGCAAGAATGAGGAGCAAAAAGAGAGAGGAAGGGTGGGATAAGGAGGGGCAGGTGATATCATCAAACACTGTCTTAATGCACAATCTTAGATCAGGGTTCTCTGCGGCACCCAGCAAGCATTTAGCCAAAGGGCTTTGACAGAATCTGTGGATATCAGTGATGGTTTTTCCCCATGGAAAGCCAGCTTTTCTCCTGGACTTTTCCTGTAGAAACAGATTTGCATTGTCCTGAGTGAATGCAGATGCATCCATCTGCTTTTAGTTCTCCCTTCCAAGTTGGCAGTCTCGGTTTGCTGCCAGACTGTGTTACTGTGGGCTCCCAGCGTGTTGTGTGTTCGCAGCGTCGCTTGTGGGAAGCATTCTGTGTACCTGGCAGGGAGACCCCACTGCAAGATCCCTTCCCAAAATATTCCTCTTTTCAAAGCTGCTTCGGGCAGTGGATGGCTGCTCGCGCAGAGGGAATGGGGCAGAGCAGGAGCTGTGGTCACAGAGAAAGGAGGTTGTGCCCTCCTGCACGGTCCAGGGCCTCCAGCCTCATCCCTCTCTGCTGTCGCTGGATGTGCCTGAATTGCAAATGGGTCTGATGTTTCAAATAAATCTGAATTGCAAATGGATCTGATGAAATAGGTGTCAGCCCCTGGGAAACATCAGCCTCAGAGCACAAGGAGGAAGTGACTGGAGTAAAATGGCTCCAGTCACTGAGGCAAGGTGAATAAGGAGGAGTTTCAGGGTGACTTGTGATCCAGAGTGATCTTCTATTGACTGTGTCTCTGTGTCATTTCTCTGCAATAGGTTAAAAAAAAGTCTTAAAGCTTTTTTTTTTTCTTGGAGGTTCCTCATGTATCATTCTGGAAGGAGGAGTGCTGCCCTAGTATAATGACAAAGAGAGCTGGTGTAATGATGGTTAAAAAGGCGTGAGGATGTTCCCACTGAATTCCCAGGGCCATTTCATGTTTACTGATTGGGGGGTGTTTATATTTAAATCACAGATACTGTGGCTTTTGTTAAGGGTCTTCTGATGCTCTCTGGCTTTTACTTTTGCACCTTCACTTCTGTGAATAGCTGTGTTATGAACCGTGAGCAGATGGAGTCCCAGAGATGCTGAGAGATGTGCCCAGAGCAGCACAATGAGTTAGTGACAGACCATGGGAGACTGTCTTGAACCACTGGACTAGAGCTTGGTCCAGCAGGGGAGCTGGGACATCATCCTGACTGGTTGTCAGTCGTGGGACATTCCTGGTGTGCTGTGGAGGTTCCTGTTGCAGTTGTGACTTTACAAAACAGCCTCTTGCAGCCCTTGTTTTTCTAGTCCCTGGTTTTGGCAGCTGCATAGGAATAGCTGGAGCTTGCAGTGCTTTAAGGGCTCAGCTTGAGCCACATAAGCTGTCTGGGTCTTAGGGTTAGGGCAGGGAGGCTGTTCTGCTGTTCTCCACACAGAGACACTGAGGTACCTCTGCTCCTTTCTTTGCTTCTCCTTGCTGGTTTCTCACCTGATCTGGAGACTCATCTCTCTGTACACTGAGTGACTTTCTAATAGGGAATTTGTTTGCTCAAAAGTCTGTGAAAATATGCCAGGACAGGTTTATTAATCAGTAGTTATTATCTAAAATGATGACACTATCAATGCTGCTCCAACACAGCCCCCCTGCTAGGTCTCAGCATCCACTGTGCCCTGAGCTGGGATTTCCTATTGCCTCTGCCACATTCCAGCTTCATGGGCTGCTGCTTCTGCCTCCCAGAAACTCTCTGTGATGTATCCTCAGGCTTCTGAGGACTGAGGTGCCTGAAGGCCTGAGGTATCCAACCCTTTGGCTTGTGGCAGAAGCCAGAAGAGCCCCAGTTCTCAGAGCTGCGTGCAGTGGGGCCGCCTGGCCGCAGCTGCCGGCACAGCCCCTCCTGTTTATTTTGCCTGGCTCCGGCTCGGGGCGGTGCAAATGGAGGCGCTTCCAAGCGCTCTGGGGAAGCGAGCAGGAATGCGTCGTGCAGTCTGGCTGGCTCCCGTCCCTTTTGGCGTGATGAGGAGCAGTTCCAAATGCATGTACGCAAACAGAGAGCCAATGTTGACAGCTTTACAGGAGCTGCAGTGGTGGGCAAAACACACTCTGACTGCTTTGCAGCAGAGCTGAATGCACCCTGGGCATAGCATGTACCCTCCTCCATAGCGTGGAGGATCAAGGGTTTGGGGAGTGGGGGAAGAGCTCCCCTAAAAATCCAAGGCAGTTCCTGGAAACCTGCCACTCTTTCTGGGCTTCTAGTTACAGAGAGTTCAGAGTGTCAGCTTGTGGCTGAGCTAGTACATTAAAGGATTTAATTTCTGAGCTGAAATCTGTCAGCTGTATAAAGAAGTTGAGAGGAATGAAAGAGGACTGCCTGATGGCCCCTTTGCCTGTCTGGACTGAGATCCATGTGCTCCCAGGGCTTCCAGACACAGACATGGAACTGGGGAAAATGTTGGACAGGCTCTTTCTCAAGCCAAATGAGAAGCTGTTCCTAGAGCAGCTTCTGCCCCACTCTGTGGAGAGACCCCAGAAGCTGTGGCAGGTGGTGGTCTGAGGAGTTGGTAGTAATGGACAGGTAGTAAATGGACATCCTCATCCAAACTAATTAATCTCACTGCATCTTTTTTTAATCAGAGAAGTGTATTTAATCTGTTAAATTCTCTGTTTTTCACGTATCTGCAAACAGCAGAGGAGCAGGTTTTGTGAAGTATAGGTTGGACCATATATTTTAGGATCTGTTTGCTGACCTCTTTGTTGGAGATTTTGGGATCGTAGTTTGAGATATGAGTGCTGCGTGTGGAGGTCTTTTAATAGCACTAAAAAATGATTGAACTTCTGTTTTAATCACTTACATGTTTCTTTGTGTGCTGCTTTAAAGATGACAGGATATGTCTCTGCTCTGCTGCAGCACCATCTTAGTAAGGAGGAAGAAAGACTCCCCATTCCAAAACATGGAGACAAGTTCTTCCCTGTTCAGCTTTTCAGTTCAATATTTGCATTGACAAATACATAATTGTTTACAAAACGTTTGGAAGACATGAGGTAAAAAGACAATACAAAACTGATTTATTGAGCTCATCTGTATTACTGGGAAGAAATAACCTGTTGCTCCAATACACTGGGCAGTGGAAGCTGAGTTCCTTTTCAGTCTCCCTTCCTGGATGATTCGTGTGCTGACCCAGACACTCCACAGGTGCCTGGGAAAGGAAAGGAAAGGAACATTTCTGTGAGCACTGGTGCTGACATATTGTATTGGGACAACCTCTGTGGTACCAAGGCACTGTCTGTGCAGTGGTTTCTGCTGAGGCACACACCTAAAAGATCCTGCAAGGCTTGGGAACCAAAGGCTGCAGAGGAGGAGTTCTGAGAGCACTAAAGTTGGGGAATTGAGTCCATAATCTTATAACCAAAAGTCATCTCATCCTTCAATGACAGGAAAACAGAACTTGGACCCAAACTGCCGCAGGCACTAATATAGCAAAGGTGGGAGAAAACCCTCAAAAAGTAAATGGTGAATTTCAGAAAGGATATGTGCCTGCATTTGGGGATAAGAGGAGGCAGTTTTTGACTTAGGACACCTGGGAATGCCCAATTTAGGGTGTTAAAAAGGCACCCCTCACCTTCTCTAGTCACTTTTGAAAAGTCCCTTGTGCCAGTCCTTTTTGCTTTCCTGTTTAAAAAGCTGTGCCTTGCCCTTTTCAGGTGAGGACAGTTAGAAAAGGAGAAATGCCCATTGCTAAACATGCTCAGGTGTGAGATCTGACATAGTTTATATTGCCCCCAGAGCAAATATTCCGTAGTGTTTGTTTACAATTAGGCAAGAGTCTTGCCTAGAGATTTTACATGCTAGTTATCCTGTCCTGAAGTAGAAATAAATTACAGATAAATTTCCAGGACAGTGGAGGAAGGAGAAAGACAGGTCTGGAGGATGTTTTTCTCCTCCACAGTTGCTGTCAGCTTCTTCCCTAACAGTCCAAGAGGTCTGTGAGTTATCCAAGAAAAGGGAGAGAGCTGAGGAGTGGGAGTAGGACATGCTCTGCAAACACAGGGCCCTCATTTTTGAAGGTGTGCACTTTGCAATGGGTAATTTGCTCCTTTATTGTCTGCAGAATAACAGCAGTGACAGCATTGACTTTCTCTAATGAACAGCTGCTCAGTGCTAGGATCTATTCCCAGAGGAGGCTCACAGGGATGAATAAGGTTTCATGCTCCTCCTCCAGAGAGGGTGAGAAAGTTCGCAGAACAGAAGATTGTTGCTTGATTGTCAGAGATCTCCAAATCTTGACCTGCTGACAGCTGAGAGCTGAATGTGTCGCCGTGCAAGTCATGTTTAACCTTCCCGTGCTTTTGCCAAGGCAGGGTGTTCATGGAATTGGGAGAGAGGTGTTAGTTCCCATCCAAGAAGTCATCCTCTTGTCACTGCAAACGACCATCACAAATTGCCTGAACAAAAAGCATTTTCCTCCTGTTGCACTGCCTGAATTCTTTGCTGATATTCTGCACTAACAAGAGCAGGGAGGCGGGAGAGGATCGCTCTTGAATTATGGATGCATTTGAGGCAGAGCCAAGTTATGAGCTCTTGGAGCTGGAAATCACTGATGGATGTTATAACTCAAGCCATAAGCTCAAATAAACATTTTGAGCTTTGTCCCAAGCAGCTCCCCTTGGTGCCTCCCTTGACATCCCTGCTCAGAGTTCACCTTCGCTCTGAAATGACACATTTGGATTTGTGGAGATTGGGCAGCCTCAGGAGTGTGCTGAGGTGTGTCTGGCCACTCACTCACAAGTTCCCTGTGCTCCCCTCCCCACCTCCTTTTTGATTTATAACACACATCATCATAAATGCTTTGTTGTATTTCCTCTGTGCCTGCCCTGAACCCAGCTCCAGGCACTGAGGGATGCCTGTGAGAGCAGTGGTACAACAAAGCGGAGCACCCAGGTTTGGCCTGACTCCCCGGTCTCATGGCAGGAAAGTAGAAAAACACATACACTCAGAAGTGAGTCATTTGGAAACAGTAAACTGCTGGCAATATTTTGAAATATTTCTGCAGCTGATCAGTAAGTCTGTGCTCTTGGTCTGTGGTAGCCCCTTTGTTGTCTCCTTGTGCAGGGGTTAATGCACTGTGCAGGACGAGAGCTGCCTTCTCAAACTCTCTAAGTGGCCTGAGAATTTCCCTGTTCTGTGCCCTACTCCAATGATCCCAAAGCCATTCCTGGCGCCCCATAGGTGTTTTTTCCAGTAAAAGAAGGTAAAATTGATCCATCTGATTCAGAAGGGCAGGAAGTCCAGAAAGGCCTCAGTGGTGGAGAGTTTTGATGTGAATCCATGGGTTGTGCCTTGGGCTGTGCAAAGCTTTTGCCTGGGGCAGCTCTACTGCTTGGAGAGACAAAACAAAGCTGGTGGAGGGGGAGAGATCTCAAAGCCCAAGTTTTAAATAGCAGCTCTGTGAAAGCTTTTAAAGCCCCAGAGTGGCCAGCATGGTGCAGGTGCATTCAGTGACCTGTTTTGTTCAGGCAGTGAAAGATGTCTTGGAAACTGCAGCTCTTTTTTTCCTTTGGTTCTGACAATATTCCCTCTTGACCTGAAATTGTCTTAATGGCAGTGGAGACAAAAAGCCTCATGTTGGTTTTACTCTTTGGTGTGTGTTGGAATCCCCTGTGTGGAAGTTTCCCTGGTTAGCTGAGTACTGTTCTTGGGAACTCCTCAATGAATCATGGTTTGTAGGGGCGAATTTGCGATCCATTGTGTCCAATCAGCCTAGAGAGGTGGCAAGGGAAAAATGTGCTCCAAAGGGGCTCAGTTTGAAGAGAAACTTGACTTGTGGGCTTGCTCTGAGAGACCCACAATGGAATATAAAGCTGGAGGGAAATGTGTTTGTGTGTGCAAGAGGGGCATTCATCCATGAACACACCCAGGAATGCACTGGGAAAGCAAGCAGAACTGTTCGTGTTTGTAATATAATTTTCAGTAATAATCAAATATGAGGCCTGGACTAATATGTTTTCCCAATAGTTTTTCAAGGTTGAAACTAAGATAAAACCCTTCTCCTAGTGACTGACAGCACTACCAGGCTGCTGTCCAGGACCCAGGGATACAGGACAGGTGCCTTCAGGTGGAGCTTCTATAACCTGTCAAGTGCCTTTGCCTGTCACACCTGGGGCCATGCACCTGATGGAACAGATGAGTGTTTAAGTCAGGTTTCAGCAGCTTTCTCTCTTTCTCTGCTCTAAGCTTGGTAGAGAAAGCTGCTTGGAAATCTGGCAGGGAATATATTACCATCTGGCTGGTGTTATTTTTTTACTCTAGATTTATTTTTTCCCCTAGCAGTGCAGAAAAAGACAGCTTTTTGCACACAGACATGTCTCAGCCGTGTCCTGCCCAGCAGGTACATGGCAGCCACTGGAGTTAGGTAAAAAATCTCACCCTCGCTCTTGGGCTAGGCTGGAAGTCCTTCCATGGATATTCCTGCTCCCAGGATGTGTGGTGTCAGCTGCTGCCCTGCTCCTTTTCTTCAGAAGCTGCCGTGGCCTTGCAGGCAGTGATTGGTGTCCAGGGTGGGCAGATTGGGCTTGCTGAGCCCTCTGCAGTGTGAGCTGGGCCTGAGCCTGGGCTGTGTGGAGATGTGTGACCACATCCAGCCCTGCTCAGCACAGAGCAGCTCCCACTGGGCTCCTTTGCACAACTTTCCCCAGCTCATTCATCACAACTCACTGGGTTCTCCAGTGTCTTTCCAGCACTATGGCATGCAATGGCTGCTGTAAAACCCTTTGCCTTTGTTTCTGATGCTTTTTCATGTATTTCTTTCCAAATCCTGTTTGGAAAGCTCCTTCTCCTTGTTCTTTCTCCAACGTTGCCTCATCCCTCTGTGCTGGATGGGGTTGAGACCTCACATTAACAATGTGCAGAGCAGCCTCACCCGTCAAGCTGGGCCTCACTGGAGTCCCTGTGCTCAGTTCTTGTGCAGAGCTATTGATTACTTGTGGATTTTAGTGCTTTGTTGAACTAGAGCTGGAGTTAAAATAAAGCTGCCATTGCAGAGAGCCTTGAGATTTTCTGATCCTTGAGCTTACATGCCTGGGGTGGAAGCTCTTGTGCTGGTTGTTGCATTAAGCCCATTTTCTGTCTCAGTAGTTCGGAGTTACCAGGATTTTGATCTATTTGTTAGTGAGTTCTCAGAATCCATATCTGCTGAGTTTCCTTCCTGTCCCTGTGCTGTCCCCCAGGTTGTCCTGCTGCAGCCAGGTGTGCTGGCTGTGAGGCTGAAGGTGGACGTGGACGTGATGGAGCAAAACCCTGGCCAGCCCAGAAGGAGACTGGGTTTGCCTGTCCACACCAACCCCTCTGTGTAGGGTACTCATTCCACTGGAAAGGGGAAAGCTGGCCTGGCTCTTCCCTGCCCCAGGGCAGCTCCTCTTGCTGGTGTTTGCCCCGGGCTGGGATTGCAGGTCAGCGTGGTTCGGCCACTGCCCCGGGTCAGGCACTGTGGGCTCTCCTCGGTCTCTGCTTCCATCTGCTGGACAAGCACTGGCTCCTGCTCGCTCCCGGTTTCCCTTGGTGCCTCAGGGATTCTGCTGGCTCCTTTTGACTGTGCTCACGTAATACTAGAGATGGAAATCCCTTTCACGCACGTATGGACTGCAGGAACATTTCAGCGTGGAACCAATGCTTTGGCAAGGCTGCCCTGCTTAGATTGCCTGGCACTGAGCCTGGGGCTGGGCTGAGCACAGCACATTCAGTGCAGCCCTGTGTGGCCTCCTGCCATGCAGGCAGCTCTGCCTGTGGGGCTCAGGCTCCTCTGGTTTATATTCCCAAGGAACTCAGATATGAGTGAGTTGTTTGGATGCCACAGGAATGGCCAGTGAGGGTCTTCAGAAGTGACCAGAGCAGGTGATAGAGAACAGCATGTAAAGAAGCTGGGCAGGGAGGACATGGTGCTTTCCTTGGACATCTCCCTCAGCATCTGACAATCAAGGTCCCAGTCAGAGTATCCCACTCAGGAACCTTTTGGGCTGGGGACTGTAATGAAACCATATTTGACAGTCCTGGTAAATGTGTCCTTTATGAGCTTTTCTGAATCAATTGGGTTTTGAACTCTGCAGTGTCTTGATACTCTGAATTCAGAAAGGTCCTGCTTTTATTTGTTTGAGACCTGCTGCCAATAACTTTCATTGCAAGCCTAAGTGTTACTGGTACTACGTGACTCCTCTACAGTTATTTCTCCCTTCATGAGGACAACAACAAAAGTGTCCCCCAGAGTTAGAGGTATTTGAGAGAGCTGGAGGAACTGGTGAGGGTCATGAACAGATTGTCTGCTCAAGAGTGCTCCGGTTGTTTTCATCTGACAACAGAAATTTGGCCACTGCAAAGGCATTTCCTTAACCTTCCCTTAACCTCTGCTCAGCAGTGGGCAGACACAGGCAGAAGGTTCATTTCAAGCAGAATATCCCCATCCCATTCTCAAGGCATTGTGCAATGCAGCCTGGAGACCTTCCTGTAAATCTTGCTTGATTTAAGGGTTGGCTCTTGGTCTGTGCACGTACAAGCTACGCAGCACTGTCTCCTCCAGATGTGGGATGACTGATCAGTCTTTGTGCCATCAGGTGAAGGCCAGGACACAGCCATGACCTCCCTGTGTAGCAGTTTACAGTCCAGCATCTGGCTATTGAAATTTCTTTAGCCAAGTGACTGGGTTCTTTCTGAGCTGCTCCAGTGCCTTGGCAGAAGGGTGAGTGTTGGTGTGGCACTGTTTGAGGACAGCAGTGTCTTGTTTCAGCTAATGAACAAACATCCATGTAGCAACAGTTCATGAAGGTGTTGGGTTGAAATTCTACTTGTTTTCCACGTGAAAATCCTGGTATTAGGACCTGCGTGATTAGAGTAAATTTTACTGGTCAGATTGTTTGTTTCTTTAATAAAAATTCTGTAGTCAAATAAAAACAAGACCTGTTTTTCTCCCCCAGCTGGGCCTGAGCCATTTCCACACATGAGACTGCCCAGGGAAGTGTAGCTAGGGAACCAGGGCTCTACTCGCTCTTTTTTTCTAGGAACTTTGCATCTTGGAAGGACATACTTTTTTTAAATTTTTGGCATTAGGTTCCCAGCCAGCAGGAGGAGATGTCACCATCGTTGCAGCTCCGGAGAACACCACGGTGGTGGCTGGGGAGAGCGTGGTGATGGAGTGTATGGCAGCTGCTGATCCCACTCCCTTTGTCTCCTGGATACGACAAGGTGAGTATGAGGGACAGGACTAAGTGTCTGTTTTCCTTAGGAACCTGTGGATACTAGAGTCTAAAAATCTATTAAGAGTGGAAAAATCTGGGACAGGAAGGGTGCTTGTAACATCGATACCTAATGACACAGGTGGTGTCACAGTGTGGAGTGTCCTTGCTAAAGTGGAATTATTAATTAAATCTTGAAGGTTACAAAACACACAGTTCAATTTATAGTTGTTGACCTGTGCCTGGATGCCTTTTGATCTAAATTAGTCTTTCTTGTGTGAACTGGAGCAGTGAAGGTCATGAGATGAGGTCAGGTGCCACTCCACCCCAGACTCCAAGGTTACTGGGGATTCTGTGGAATCTGCCATTGCACTGGAGAAATAACTTGTATTATCTTGCAGGGCTATAAAACTTGATAAGATCTGTTAATCTTTGGAGTGACTGGGACTGTTACTGGGAGGTTTTTGTTCAATGGAAGGACTGAGGAGCTGCTTAGGTCTCATCAGAGGTGTATGAATGAGCTGGGCTGGCAGATGTTACCCAGGGCTGATTGCCAAAGTCACGAGTTGGATGCCAGTGTCACTTCACTGAGAATCACATCCATCAGATGTGTTTCAGAGGTTCTGACTGAAGACATTCTCAGCTCAGAGGTTGATTCTCCCACAGAAAAGGCTCTCGGTCATTTCATAAATCCGGGTCACAATATAAGAGTCTTCTCCCCTGTAACCATTTATTGTGGTTGGTTTTCAGCCCAGATTTGTCCACAGGCAGTAATTTTAGCATATAAAAATATTTCCTCTTCCCCACAAAAAAGGAGCAAAAAAACCTCAGAGGATACCACTTTGGAAATCAAATGAGCATGGCTTTAATGTTATGGCACAAATGTTTCTAGTTTATCCCATGCACTTTACAATTACAAATGCTCAACATTCCCATGTTAGATCACTTACTGCTTTACTGAGAGCTGCTAACACCTGTGGTAAAGTAGGTAATATTAATTATCATTATGAAAGTTTTTTGTAAGGAAGGAAGATAAGGGTGGAGGGGGAATGATTGGTGAACCAGGAAGGATTGGTGAAGTATTTTTTTCCATGCTTTATTTTCAAGTGTTTGCTTGGTCCCAGTCTCCTTCCTTGTGTGGATTCTTCAGTTTAAAAGGAAGGAGTAATGGTGCAAGTCATTTCGAGTTACACAAGTTTATTTCCAAGCCTTCATTAAGGTGCAGGCTGGGCCATCAGTCATGTGGGGAGCACTGAGGATGTACCTCCATGCAAACTGTTGCCAGTTTGGCTCTTGCCAACCTTGGTGGTGTCAGCTAATTGCTACCATCTGGAGTCAGTTTTCCAACCAACCGCTCCAGTGCAAACGGGGTGTGCAGATTGTGTGCTCTGAGTGTGCAGCCACTGAACTGTGAGGCCATCTGAAGAGCCCCAAAATGCAGGGAGGGGGCAGAGGATCTGCTCTCAGCCACATTCCCTGCTGATGGTGCTAAGTCAGTGCAGCTGTTCACAGTGGAGGCAGGGAGTTTGTTCTGTGTGAGCTCCAGCTGAAGCTGGAGAGGTGCTTCTGCAGGTGGAGAGGCACAAGGTCTGGTGGTGCACAGGTACTGCACAAATTGGCTGGTTCTCCCAGTCTGCAGACTTGTGCCAGACCTCCCATCCAAGCCTTTCCTCAGCTTGTCCCCAGTCTTGGCTTTGTCTCCCACACTCACTCAGAGGTACCAGTGCCATATCACGGAGTTCCTCACCTCAGAGTGATGCTGAGAGTATGCAGTTCCCAGCACCAGCCTCTACCCTGTTTGTGATGCTGAGGAGCCCGGGGCTACTTGAAGTTGTAGAGGGACATCTTGGCTTCTGGCCAGTGATATGGGGATGTCCCTCCCTCCTTCCCTACTCAGCAGTGCTGAGCACCCAGCCTGGAGAATGGGGAGAAGGCAGCTCATGGCCCATGTCTGACATAAACACCAGAGTCCCAGGGAGCACCAGGTGTCTTTCTGACACCTCACAGCCAACTGTGAACAAGGAGTGGATCAGGAAGCTCAGTAAATTTGGGTTCACATCCAGGAGGAGGAGGAACCCCTGAGTTGTCAGTGATTCAACAGGCTTGCTGATTTTGCATGAACGAGTCAGGGGAGGAGGTGTCAGTGCTTGTGATGGGGGTCAGCACAGTTTTAACCTTGAATGTGCTATTCCTAGGGCTCTCATTGCAGGCATACCCTAAGTATCAGAGACAGTTTTGATCCAAAACAGAACTTTTTGGATTATCACAGGCTAAACTAAACCTTGAGCCAATGTTGGCTTGAGCTGGCTGTGAAGCACTGAGGAGTGTCCCAGCAGGAATCCTCCTCTGGGCTGGGATTTGGGATTTGGGGGTCTCTCCACTCCCCAGCTGTGTTCCTGGCATTGTTTACAAGCCCTCATAAAGGGCAGCCTGGGGCTCCCTCCCACATTTGTGCACATTTCTTCCTGCAGATGGAAAGTCCATTTCCACAGATGTGATTGTTCTGGGCCGGACAAATCTCCTCATTCCTTCTAGCCAGCCCCATCACTCCGGGGTGTACGTCTGCCGAGCCAACAAACCCCAAACCCGGCAGTTCGTTACCGCCGCGGCTGAGCTCCGCATCCTGGGTGAGTAGAGAGCAACCACATTCTCAGGTACAAATGCTGACCAGCTTGTTGTGGATTGCATTCTTCCCAAACCAGGAGATCCCCAAGGCTTTATGGCCTTTGTGGCCCATGCTGGATAAAATGGGAGCTGGGTTAGAGCCAGGAGGCCTGAGTTGGGATAGTGCTCAGTGGGAGTGTCACCTCCTTAATTTGGGGTTTAGTTCCTGGTATTTACTGTACCGTTTTATGCCTTTTTCTTGTTCTCCAGGGTTCCCTCTTGGAAATCTCTATCAGCAATTAACTTTCAGTATCCTGGAAGCCAGCAGGGAGAACAGCCTAGGATCAGGGAATGCAGCACATGATTGATACAGAATTTATATTTCCTTTTGGACAGAGTCTAAATTAAGCCTCTAGAGTCTGCCTGGCAAATCCCATCTTGTAAGCAAAGCTGCTACTGAATAAAACATAGCACCGAGTGGGGAGGAGAAGGGATTTGCTTTGCTATCGTTTCCTCCTCCTTCCTGCATTAATTTGTCCTCTCTCCTCCCAGCTACTCCCAGCATCTCCCAGGCTCCTGAAACCATCTCCCGCACCCGAGCCAGCACGGCCAGGTTTGTGTGCAAGGCAGAGGGAGAGCCAGCCCCCACCATCCACTGGCTGAAGAACGGGGAGCCCATCCTCTCCAACGGGCGTGTGAAGGTGCAGAGCAGCGGCAGCCTCGTCATCAACCAGATCGGCCTGGAGGATGCTGGCTACTACCAGTGTGTGGCTGAGAACAGCCTGGGCATGGCCTGTGCCACCGCCAAGCTCTCGGTGATCGTGCGGGAGGGTTTGCCCAGCGCTCCCAAGAAGGTCTCGGCCGTGTCCCTCTCCAGCACCACCGTCCTCGTGTCCTGGGAGCGGCCGGAGCACAACAGCGAGCAGATCATTGGCTTCTCCTTGCACTACCAGCGGGCTGTGGGTAGGTGTCCCCTCCCTGAGCAGCACAGCTGTGTCAAAGGTGCAAGGCACCGCTTGACCTTCTTCCCCAGCTGGTGACAAGTGTGAGACAATTCCCTTTTCATTGCAGGTAAAGGAATTTTCTTCTGGAGTCGGTATCAGCCAGTGACAGTGCCTGTGGATTAGCCAACATATTCTGACTTCTTAATTGGCAGTTGTGTGTCCATATAGCTGAGTTCTCTCGATTTTATAGGACCAGGCACCGCTGATTTTATACATACTGATTTTGTATGCAAAGAGTGTGATTACTAACAGTGGTATTAACCAGCTGCATTGTGTACAGGGGGAATCACTAAATTATCCACACCCAGAATCTGAAGTGAGGCACTGGCTCTCTTGTCTTCCCAAACAGCCAGCAAGCCAATGCTCCTGCTGAACTGTTGCCAGAGCTCCTCTGAAAAACTGCAGTTGCTTCAGCATAGATTAAGGAGTTTGAGTCAAAATGAAGACATTAATGTTGAGGCATTGGAGTTTCTGCCCAAAAAACTCATGTAAGAGATAAGGCTGTGCAGGTGCTGGGGAAATTGGAGAAGATACAGTGATTTTTAAAGTGGATTTAGTCTGTGAACCTTGTGAATTAAGTGATTTTTTCAGGAGTGTCTTGGCAGTTCACTGACCTGCTGATCAGTGTTTCCTTGGCTCTAGGAACAGATAATGTGGAATACCAGTTTGCTGTAAATAATGACACAACTGAGCTGCAAGTCAAGGATCTGGAACCAAACACCAACTATGTTTTCTACGTGGTTGCATATTCCCAGCTCGGAGCCAGCCGGACGTCCTCTTCCATCGTTGTCCAGACTCTGGAGGATGGTGAGTTGAATTAGATGGGTACTGGTGCCTAGGAAATGCTCTTGGCCTGGTTCATGGTGAGCACTGAATGTGCTACAGAGAGTAGTAGCAGCTCCTAGAAACCTAAAGCTGCACCCTGGTCTCATCATCAGCTTGGGTGATGAAGAGTGTGAAAATAACCTAGCTGATGGTGAAGCCTGTGAGAATCCTTTGGGAGTTGCAGTCAGCTCCTAAGGGCTTTCACCTAACCCATGTGATATTCCTCTAAGTTTCACTCTGGGCCAGACTGGATTTCAACTCAGAAGAAACATCTATTGCAATTTGTAAGGGTAGGAGCAGCCTTGAGGTTGGACCCCTTAAGAGCCAGTAGTTAGTGTTGATTTTACCATTTATTACATAGCATTTTGTGAGCAGTAAAGGCAGAGTGCCAGAAGCACAGCTGCCCAATGGGAGGCCGTGCACAGCTTTCAACAGGCTGCAGGACAGAGGCAAGCAGAGATGGTTTTGGCAGACCTCATGTGCACTATGTGCTTTTAATGCTCCTGACACGGTGACCTGCGTGGTCCCATGTGTGTGTCTGAAGCCTGAAAGCCTGAGCTGAAAGCATGAAAGCTGCCTGCAGCCCAGAGCTGTAGTTCTCAAGGGAATGGGAATTCTCAGGCTGCCGTATGGATCTGTGAGCCATTTGCTTTTGTGCCTCCTTTGTGCTCCACAGTACAGCACAAGCTGAGGGCTGGTGTGTGCCACCCTGCCCAGTTTGCCCTGGGCACAGGTCCCTGGGAACAGTGTGTCTGGGGCCAGCAGGCTCTGGTCAGCCTGGAAGTGGAGCAGTCCAGCATCTCCCCTCCTCAGACACCCCTGAACAGCTGTGGGGTGTTGGTTCTGCCAAGACAGACACCAAGTCACCAGTGGCTGTGGCAGAGCCAAGGTAGTGGCCTCCAAGCAGCTCAGAGAGCTGGCAGGGATGTGTTGAGGTCTTGCTCTGATCTTTGCTGACTTCTCTTGGTTGTTCACCCAGTTCCCAGTGCAGCCCCTCAGCTGTCCCTGTCGAGCATGACTCCTGGTGACATCCGTGTGACATGGCTGCCTCCTCCTCCCGAGCTGAGTAATGGCAAGATAACCAAGTACAAGATCGACTACTGCACCCTCAAGGAAGGTGAGGGAAACACCACGTGGGGCTTGTGTTGTCTGCTCTAGTGGTGTTTACAGCCTGTGATGTGGAGGGGAGGTGGTGCAAAGCTGGAAACAGGGACCCCTTTTACCCAAGGGAACCCTTTCACAGCCTGGCTCTGTCTGGTGGTTATGGCGGTGCTACTTCACAGCACCTCGAGGTGCCTTTTCCTGTGATCATGATCGTGGAGGTGCTGTGTCCCCAGGAGAATGACCCAGGTTTGTGCTGTCCCAGAAATGTCTGCATGAGCAGCCCTTCACTGCCATCTGCACTGTGTTTTGGGGGAAGAGCTTTATGCTGCTTGGGGAAGAGGGGTAAATGCTTTCAATTTCCTTAAAATGGAGTTTAATCAAAGTGATCCTTGTGGAAAAAAACCCCAAATACCCTGGCCAGGTTGTGTTGCTCTATTGCCAAGTTTTATCTGATTTTATTTACGTTGTCAGACACACTAAGCAGGGTTCAGCAGGGAAGGTAACATTTACCTCTGCTGGATGTGGCTGTTCCAATTCCACGTGTGCTTGCTCTGCAAATCCTTCTGGGTATTTGCTCTTAAAACTGTCAAAGCTCTGCAGCTTCTCACTTCCCAGGGTCATGATTCTTTCTGAGAGAAGGATGGCGAGTGTGATGAGGTGCTGGACATGTTCCCATGTATTTGAGCTGGATTAGTAGTCTGTGCTGTGACTCCTGGCTCTGGTTTTTTTGCCTTGAGCCTGCACATGGCTCAGTGGCATCGTAAAACCTTGGAAACACTTGCAATCCAGGGATCACACTCAGCAATATGCTGTTATGTAGCAGGGACAGTGCTCCTGGCTGGGGTAATGCCAAGGGAAGCTAAGATCAAGACCTCTGTGTACTCTAAACAGGCCACATGAATCTTCAGCAAAACCAGTTAGATGATACAGTGATAATCCCAGTCTATTTAAATTTTCTGTTACTTCTGGTATGAACTTGGGTGGGCTGAAGAGGGAGCAGTAAAACCTCTGTCTGGTGCAGATGAAGGTGTGAATTTTGCAGAAAACAGGGCTGCTGGACAGTTCTGGTTCACATTAAAGTGAGGGTCTAAATACAGCAGTGAGAAGCACTGGAACATGCCATCAGCTCCCATTAGCTGTGCTCATGTTCCACCATCACATCATCAGAGAAAGGTTTCTGACAGCTCCCTCTGGGCAGACTCTGTGGTGCTAAAGGCAACCTGCAGTCTGGAATGTGATGAAGGGAGTTGTCAGTCAGAATATCAGCTCTGCCCAGCCTTATTGTTTTTTTCTGGTGGCATGAGACTGCTCTGGGCAAAGCCAAGCCAGCCCAGGGCGTGCAGACCATGAGGGGTAACAAGGCTTGTGACTGCTCAGCTGTACTTCTCTTTGGCTGGGAAATCCCTGTTTTCAGTGGTATCCCCTTGGTTCCAGCAGATCAGGTCACCTCCATCGAAGTGGGTGGAAATGAGACCCAGATCACCCTGTACTCGCTGCATCCCAACAAAGTGTACAAAGTTCGGATTGCAGCCAGCACCAGTGTGGGATATGGGGCCCCTTCTGAGTGGACCCAGCATCGGACTCCTGACAGAGACAACCAGACACATGGTAGGAGGCTGGGGAATGCCTGGGATTTGGGACAGGGTGTGGGGAACTTAAGGCATTTTCAGAGATTTCCTTTGGGAATTAGAACCATTGGTTTTGGTCAGACCAAAGTGCTCCCCTTTACCTTGCTGCTCAGCAGCCTGTGTACATCTCACTGCTTGCCTGGGGAGTGGGGCTTTGCACCCTCCATGTGAAAGTTCTTTCAAAAAAAAAAAAAAGAAAACAAACAGAACTCCAGATCCCAGTGTTATGACATTTAGCAGTGAATAGACAATTCTGCCAAACAGAGCTGAGCCCATACCAGACTCTAGCAGTGGTTAAAGAGGGTGGTATCTCAGAATACACTGAGAAACCCCCACAATGGCTTTGTGAGATAACTGTTTCCTGGATCACCCAGCTGGGAAAGTCAGTGGTAGAATGTGACTGTCCCACTCTCCACCGTCAGGGAGTGGAGACATCCTTCTCAGGACAGCCTTTTCCTCACACTCTTCCCTCACTACTGAGGACTGGGAGGATTCAGTAGACCAGGGAAATGGAGACATGTGACTGAATCTTTTTCTCTTGTCTTCTTCTTGCAGTTCCATTTGCCCCAACAGAATTAAAAGTTCGAGCGAAGATGGAGTCTCTCCTGATAACATGGCAGCCCCCAGCAAACCATGCCCAGATATCTGGCTACAAACTCTACTACAGAGAGGTGGGCCCAGAGGAATCCAGTGATGAGAGCCCTTTGGATGGTGCTGAAGATGAGAGCTGGGACGTAGGGCCCATAAAACTAAAGAAGAAAGTGAAGCAGTACGAGCTGACTCGACTAGGTTAGCTGGCTGCAAATTCCTAGCACTTGATGTGGAAACCCAGGGCCTGTCTCTTGCACTTTGTAGCATCCCAGGGTGCTCCCAAGAGGTTCAGTTGTTTGCATGAGTGGAGATACACAGGGCCAGGACCATCTGAGATGTTTCAAGATCATCCAAAATCCTTTCTGGAGTGGGACTCCTGAGGCTTGTATTGAGCAGATTTTAAAGCACGGAAATTTCTAATGCAACTTTAGCAGGGATTTTAACCAAGTTACCAATGTACTTAGTATATGCTAATAAGTGATCCTTAATTAATTAGTGTTTTTATTGTGTCACTATAAAGAGTGCCAAGATTGAAATCTCCACTCAGGACAATGATCTCTCCTTCCCTGTCTGTTTCTAAGGAGCTCCATAATTCCATGCTGTTTGAAATCTCTCTGTATTAAAATGCAGAGATGGGATAATTCATAGCATACTAATTTTAGCCCAGTATTCTCCTCCAGTTCCCACTAAGGGAAAAGAGATGGAAGAGTGAGTGTCCATGACTGGAGAAGATCTGAGCAGCAGTGAGACCTGCCTGCCTGGCTCACTCTGCTTGGCATTTCCCACAAGGGGTTTGTGTTCCTAACATCTGATTGTATTAATTAATTAATTTGCCCATTGATACAGGATGGAGAGAGAAGAGAGTCATGGCAGATGCATCCTTGAAAGAGGCTTTCATCTTCCTAGAGTTCTTCTCTCCCCCACTTTATGCTTTACCCTGCTACTGCCCAGTGAGTGGAGACTGTAGGGCTTGTGTCTGTCATGCTGGTTCATCTTACACTTGTATCATATATATCATGCACAGTGTAAAGGTCAGCCTGCAGCACCTGGAAGGACTGATTGTGCCATCCCTAAGTGGGGTTCCCAGCTCTGTCACAGCCATCTTGCCACTGAGAGTGTTAACAGTGATGAGCTTCTCAAAGAATGTAGGTCTGTAATTATTGCATAGAGGAAACCACACGTGAACATCATCACGTGCTGCTCCAACCACTGGCAAGTCAGTCGGTGCAGGGGCTGGGAGTGGGCTGAATTGCTTCCAAATGCTCTGGCACGATGATGCTGAGAAGGCTGCTTGTTCTTCTGTAATTACTTCCTTGAATTTGGGCATCCGTCAAGCCCTAATGGTTTCCGTATGATTTGGCGGCTGTGTATCGGCCGTGGCTGCGTCAGGAGCGCAGGCTCAGGTTTCTCCCAGCCCAGGATGTTCCCTCTGCTCCCCTTGTGCTGTTGAATGATGTGCTCCTGCACGCGTACAGTAATGGAAGGGTCAGGAATCTGGCTGTGCTGGGGAAGGGAGGGGGTCTGCACGTGGGGCAGGAGGAGTGGTTGGGATTCAGAAGGGTTTTGTTTCATGGCACAGAACTGCCCTGTGCCAGTACTTAGGGGTGCAGCTTGTAGGCAGAGCAGGTAGGGTCTCAGGAAGGGCTGGCAGCCCTAATGTGATCTAGGCTGATGGGGAATTAGCTGGGGGGATTTCCCAGATCCGGAATGTCAGCACTGGAAACCTCTCCTAAGATCCCTCTATAAAAACAAATACCCAAGAGTGTCTCTTGGGATTATCTTTAAGAGTCATTGAGTCCAACTGCCTGGACCTCAGTGTTGACCAAAAATGAAAGCAAATTCTGTCCAAATGTCTTTTAAACACTGGCAGGCTTGGGGCATCGACCATCTCTCTAGGAACCCTGTTCTGGTGTTTGAAGTGGTGTCAGGAAATCCCAGGCTGGGCACTGGGTGTACCAGGCTGAGCTCAGATGTGCTGTGTTCCTTGTCAGTGCAGACAGGGTCCAGAGTGGTCACTACATGTCCCTTGACTCCACAGCTCCATGGTGTCACTGAAGCCAGCGCTTTGCCCCTTGCCTTGGTTTGAGGGGTGGCTTGAAATAGAAGACTTGTCCCATCTCCTGCTAATCTCAGGACAAACTGTGTCTCCTTAGAATGGTATCACTAATGGTACTTTGTGTCTCATCTGAGAGGTGTGTGCTGCAGTCCTCTGAGAGGGGTGGGCAGCTGCTCAAGGGCACACAGGAAATCCAGCAACTTCAGGAGTCCACAAAATCAGAAGGAAGCTTTCCTGAATCACCAGGAGGGGGTTTCCCTGAGAAATTCTTAGTGACTTCCATCAATGTTCTAGCACTTAATCTCTGTACTGGGGTGCAACTACCAGGGCCATAATTTATGTGAAAAATAAATGGCAGGCATCTGATCCTGTCTTCCACCTTCCTGTGAAGGAAGATTGCATTCCTCTGGAAGTAATTCTCTGGAAATCAGGGTGTTTTCCCACTTAAAGGAAAGTATGGCTTCTGGCACCTGGCCAATATGAACACCTTGAAACACTGAGTGAAGCAACATACTTAGCATATTGGATATATTATGCAGCCATCCAGATTAGTGATTTGAAATGATCTGGACTAGATTATTCTGCTTATATTTAATGTATGATGGAATGCAGTGAAATACATCTGTTTTCATGCTGCCTACCAGCTTCTTGACAGCTTGATAGAGTTTTATGTCTGCCTATTCTAAGAGCTTAAACATCTGGGCCTGTGTATAAAAATTGAAGCCAATCCTCTGACTGAGAAATCCAAAATGCCCCTATTTTCAGGACGTGAGGTGCTTGATCTTGCAGTCGAGCTCCCCGTGTAAGCAGCTGCTGTGATCCTGCTCAGGGATGGAGGCTGAGGACTTGTCCTTTCCTTCACTCCATTCTCCAACAGGAGCTGCCCACAGCTGTATCACATCTGTGAGCTTTTCCTCATCATTTTGGATTGCACTGTCCCCAATGTGCTCGTGTCCCAGTGAAGCCCAGCCCAAGGCTCAGGCAGAAGGAGAATGTAGTGCTGGCAAGAGATGGGCTATGGGTTCTTTGTGCCACTGAGCCATGGTCCCAGCCCTTTGGAGGTTGAGTGCCCTTTGGCCTTATCCCCGTTGTGTAGGTTTGAAATATTTTTCTGTGGCTGGAGAGTGTGGAAATGCAGATCAGGCTGTCTTGGAAGTAGACAAAACTCTGTTTGCTCTTGGGATTCTTTGGGGGAGAAAAATGTGGCTGAACTGTTTTTATATTCTGAGCGTGAGCGTGTGTTGTGGAGCAGAGAAAGCCTTTGGTAATTGGTACCATCAGCCTCTGGGAGTGTGATCAGGGCAGTAATAATAAAATTGGCATCAATAAGAAAGGTTTCATTCTGCTTACGTTGTCTGGCAAAGAAAGCAGTGATTTGTGAGGACAGAGAATGAAGAGGCATGTCCCAAATTAACAAACTTCATCAATGTGCTGCAGCCAAGGCAACAAAAGGCAGCGTGGACTGCTCTGGCTAAGCTCCTGAAGGGGCTGGCCACTGCAGGGAATGTCCTTTTGGAGAACTTTATATCTCCCAAGTTGTTGCTTTGATTAAACATCTCTATTAAAAATGAAGAAGCTGATGAAAGGCTGGAGGAAAGAGGGAAATGGATTTTGGACAAGGGCAGCACTGCTTGGAGGCAGAGCTCCCTGCAGGTCAGTTTGAGTGCGAGGCGCTCTGATGGGAAGAGCGCACAATGAGCATCCTCAGGTTTTTGGTGTGTGTTTTCTGTGCATTGTTGCTTTTCTGATTGCAAATTGGGAAGCTCTACTGTGGAGGCAAAATAGACACCATACAGCAAAGGCTGCCAGTGACTTAACAGGGCATTTGAGGACTTGCTGGAAGGAAGATCCTCACAGTAGTGAATAAATCAGAAAGGACTTCAGAAACAGGAGATGCCTTTTGGGGGAGGAGAGAATGTCCTCACTCCTCAGGAATAAACAGTGCAGTGCAGTCATTTCCGTGTTGGAGAGAGGAGTCAGCTTGTGTAGGTTTCTTTAGTTGTTTGTAAGGGAGAAAGATCTAGAGATCCTGAGTAGATGTGCTAGAGGCCAGGACACTGGTCAGCCCTTGAAGGCTGGGGAAAGTCCATTTCCTGCTGATAATTTCTGTCACAAGTGAGGGGAGAACCAAAGAGCAGCTGTGCTGATAACATACACCAGCTGTGAGACAGTGTTTGTGTGTGGGAAGCCTGTAAGAGGAAGGGGGACTCCCTGCTGTAATTTAGGTATTAGGTGATATTTACTTAGGTATAAGGTAACAAAAAGATATTTATTACGTTCAAGCTACTTTCTTGGATGGTGAGAAAAGCTGGCGGGATCAAAGAAAACGTGTCTGACTAGGGAGGGTTGGTGACAAAAATAACCCAAGGCACACCCTGATTGATTTTTCCAGCTCCTGGGAAACTGTATGAGGTGAAGCTGGTGGCATTCAATAAGCACGAAGATGGGTATGCAGCGGTTTGGAAGGGCAAAACAGAAAAGGCACCTGCGACAGCAGTAGGTGAGAAACACCCTTCAATTGTTGTGTCTCTTCTGCTTGGCACGTGGATTCAGTGGAAGGGTAGAGGGATTACAGAGGATGAACTTCAAAAAGAACAATAGCAAAATAGGGAAGGTCAGAACATAAGGGAACTTCCTTCGACAGTCATTGCAAATGCATTGGAGGAATTGGGAAGGAGAGAAAGGAGCAATATATCTCCCTTCTCATTAGGGTTGTTCTGCTGGGTGTGGTGGCATTACTGTCTCATACACCTCCACATCTCTTTTTGTGCTGCACCATAGATCCCCCTGTGCAGAAGGGGCCTCCGCTGCCTCCAGTCCAAGTCTATGCAGAGTCCAACAGCTCAACTTCCATCTGGCTCCGCTGGAAGAAACCTGACTTCACAACAGTCAAAATTGTCAACTACACCGTGCGCTTCAGCCCCTGGGGCCTGAAAAACGCCTCTCTTGTGACGTACTACACCAGGTAAAGAGGTGTTTCATATGCTGGGAATATCCACCTTGGTCACAGATAATGTTCAGAACTGCTGAGATGTGGCAGTGAGACTTGTTTTGACTTGAATGCCGAGGAATCATTTACTTTTTTGCTGTGGTTGGACCTTACACACTTATTAACAACATGGCTGGGTGCAATTATACATTCATGATTTGTGAGATGGTTCTCACAAGTTTGGTCTATAAATTGCTAGAGTTTTAGCAATTTTAATAATTTGAGGGTGTATTTTACATCTGACATTGTGCCCATTTTAGCCTCTAACCAGGCTGCTTTCCTCTTTTGCCTGCAAGTACATCAGAAATGGTCCTGGAGACTGGGAACTGTTTTGCTCTGTCCCTGAGAGCTGAGTGTTCTTGCATTCACGTGGCTGCAGGAGATGGAGCTTTAGGGGGAAAATCAAATACTGTCAAAGTTAGGATAATCTCTTAGAGTGCTCTTGGTGAGGTGTCAAGGGGACATGAGGGAACCGTCAGGTGTTCACAGGCTCATGCTGTGTCCTCTCCCCCTAGCTCAGATGAAGACATTCTCATTAGTGGGCTGAAGCCCTACACCAGGTATGAGTTTGCTGTGCAGTCCAACGGCGTTGGCATCGACGGGCCCTTTGGCAGCGTGGTGGAGCGCTTCACCCTGCCCGACCGTGAGTGTTTATAGGGACCAAACCCTCATTTCTCCTGGCTTTCCTTGAGTCTCTCTCAGATTCCTCCTAATGTGCCCCTGAGAGATGTGATCTCAGGCCCCCTCGAAGCTCTGACAACCTTGAGTACATGTTGGGAGGCCCTCCGGGGTTGAATGCTCTGCTCCTTTTCCTGCTGCTCAGGCTGGGTTTTCCTTTGTCTCTGCCAGGCCCCTCCACTCCTCCATCTGACCTTCGGCTGCACCCTCTCAACCCCTACGCTGTCCAGGTGCACTGGTGCCCACCTGTGGAGCCCAATGGCATCATTGTGGAGTATCTCATCCTGTACAATGCCAACAACACACAGCCAGATGACATGTGGACCTTGCTGACACGAGAAGGTGAGCCTCCTCCAGGTACTGTAATACCCCACAGTCCTCCTGGAGCCCTGGTAGCTCAGTCCTGCTGCCCTGATTTCTGCCTCATTTGGTGCACAGACAAATATTCAAGAGCTCATCCTGGCAGTTTTCTTGAAGCATATACTGGACCTGGTCGTAGCAGAGAGTCCAGGGACATGGCTGCTGAGAAATATGAAATCATACATGTCTGGGGCTGAAATAGCCATTATCATCCAGCAAACATCCCACAGATGCAGCCTGGCAGCCAGTAATTCCTAGAAAAGCGTGTGCTAGCAGCATCACGAGCAGTCTGTATTGTTGGATCTGTAAGCAGGAAGTTGGTTATTACTGAAGAGGTGTACAAAATGCACAAAAATGTCACAAAATCCCAAAAATGTCACACTTCTGAGGGTCCAGCAATTCCACAGCTGCTTTGCTGTAGCCTCTGAATACTCTTGAAACAGAACATTTTAAATCTCTCTTGATTTGCTTTTGGTCAGGAAACATCTTCAGCACTGAAGTGCATGGCCTGGAAAGTGATACCAGATACTTCTTCAAGATGGGGGCAAAGACAGTGGTGGGATCTGGTCCCTATTCCAACGTTAAGGATGTGCACACCCTCCGGGAAAAGCTGTCAGGTATGAATTCCTCCTTACCCCAGGGCAGGAAGGGAATTGCATTGCTGGAGACTTGATTTGTCAGCAGTGACATTTCTGTTTGCCAAACAGTTGCCTGGTGTTGCTGTGTAGGATGCGAGATAGGATTCGCTGCAGGGCAGTGCAGAGGATCACAGCAGAGCCCCCAGATGTGCAGCTCCAGAACCCATCCACAGCCAGACTTCATCTCTTCCCCATCCTGGTTTCTCTGGAAGGGCACGTGCAACCTGCATCTTGCTGTAGCATGCCATTAATGAACATGCATAGATGCCAGTTTGCTTTGAGTTGCTCTAAATTGTCACTGCCAAGGAATTTTATTGTCTTATGTGTATAGAATCAGAACCACAGAACAGTTGGGTTAGAAGGGCCTTTTAAACCTGTTTGGTTTAGTACAGCTGGTGCTTCTTGGAGCATGAGACATTTTGTACCCTCTTCCTGCTAGCAGCTGAAATGATGTGGCTGTCATTCCTTCCCCTCCTAGATGTCCTGGATATCCACTCTGTGACAGGGATCATCGTGGGGGTGTGCCTGGGGCTGCTCTGCATTCTCTTCTGCATGTGTGCCAGCTTCCGCAACAGCAAGCACAGGTTGGTGGCACTTCAGGTGAAGGAGGCTGCTGTGGAAGGAGACAAAAACACTGTGAGCTGTGTCCCCTCTTCAGCTGGGCTGCTTGGGTGTAGGGGACAGTTAATGCACAGCTTGGATCTGTGAATGGATAAGGAGTATATTTAGTATAATCTTTTCACTGATTTATTTTTTCAGTAGTTTCTCTTCAATTTGCATTCTTAGACTTGGAGTTCTTTGTCAGAGAAAGAAAAAGCCCCAAGAAACTGGAAGAACCAGTTTATTACCTGTGTCTGTTAGTGTGGGTAGTATTGTGCTTCTGGTGGTGCAGAGCTCTAAGGATGTTTGGAAATGGTTTGTTAACTTCCATCTGGGAAAATGATAAAAGACTTCCCAGTGAGTGACAGGCTGATTTAAGGCAGATTGGATACAGCCCAAAGTCCTCTGCTATCCCAGGGGTCTGGATCCAGCCACAAGCATTTGGAAAGACCATGAGCAGAAAACAGCTCAGTTGTTCAGAAGAGCTTTGAGCTCACAGCAGATCTCAGGGCTAGGAATAAACATCTTCTGAAGTCTCGTCCTAATGTGGCCACTAAACTTTCCTGTTGCATCTCTGACCTGTTAAGCAGAGGTGACAGGAGTGACACAGCTCCCCATGGACCAGGGTGGGTGAGCACCTGCTTGTGCTGGAACTCGTGGTATCTCCTGCCCTTGGGGTTTGCTGGTAGCGGTTCAGCTTTGCATCCCACAGTGGGTTTTTTTCTGAGCTTTGGCATCATCCAAGGTGGTGCAGAGATACATCTGCAGTGGAAGATGTTACAGTGGGATGTGATGATAAAGAAGATCTCCGGGAGTGGCAGGGCAGGCTTGGGCCAAGTCACTTGCACTGGGATTGGCTGAGATGTCAACTCTTGCTTGTTTTCCCTCAGGGAGGGCCTGCCAGGCCTGGATTCCCAGGCTGCTGGCAACCACACGTACTACCACCGGAGCAGGCAGGGGGTGGCCTCTCCCAGTGCCACTTTGGACTCACATGAGCTCGAATCCCTCATGTCCCCCCTCCCAGAGGATGCGCCCGTGCCCCTCGGGGACATCACAGATCTGGCAGAAGTGCACACCCTCATCCACACGAGCCTCCCTGAGGACATCTTCCATGGAAAGAGGAAGGTAAGGACCCATGCACGTGGTGACTGGGCTCCCACCTTTGGCAAGATTCTTTGTTTGGTGTGTGGCTGCTGGGAGCAAGGCTGGGATCCTGTCCTGGCTCTGCAGTGCTGGAAGTCTTGGCTGCAGGTTGATGTTGGGCAGTCACACGTTTCCCCTCTGTAAAACTTGACTGGCTCAGCCTTGGCTGTTGGATCTAATTTGGGATACCTGTGCATCTACCACCCCTCTTCATCTCCTGAGACAGTGACCCCTCAATCTGAGAAGCTGCTGGCAAACTTGGTGCTGCAGAAAGCTGTGGTATTTGTGTAGGATGTGGATGGTGGGAGGAAGTGTGATGTCTAGAGCAGACATGTGACCTTCCAGGATTCTCTTTTGCTTGGACTAAAAGGAGCTGTCTCCATAAACAGTGTGTTCACTGGAATACTCTTGAAGATAAACAAGAGGTGAAATTGTGGGGGTTTTGTGAACCTTATTTTTTAAAGTAGTCTTTTCCTGCCCTGCTTAGTTTGCCTGACACCGCATAGTCTTTTATTCCTTCCTGCCCATTTCCTCTTTCAAGCTTGCCTGAAATATTTCATTCCATTAGGGAACCTTTAATTGGCCTAATTTAGTTAATCTGTTTATGTCTCTCTTTGTAGCCCTAGGAGAGCATGTAAAGTAATTAGGAGGTTCAGTAAAACAAATGCATTGTGAGCGCGTGGGATTTCACGTTTGCATCGGCGATGCACTCGTGTCACTGGAGGGAAGGTGAGTTTAGGGACCTGGCTGACCACGAGCCCTGTCTGTGCTGCTAGAGGCAGTGCAGGTGTGATCCTTTGGAAACAAAAAGTCTTCAGCTGGCTTTACTAGCCCCATGAGCTGAAGCCATGCACGTGGCCATCCCTGCGTGCTGTGGCAGATCAGCGCTCAGCTGAAGGAGAGGCTGTTTGTTTGCAGCCAAGCCACATCTATGGATTTTGGTGGAATGTGGCTGCCTGTCTGGACCCAA
This sequence comes from Polioptila caerulea, assembly GCA_013397295.1. Lineage (NCBI taxonomy): Eukaryota > Metazoa > Chordata > Aves > Passeriformes > Certhiidae > Polioptila > Polioptila caerulea. Next base: position 98,500 of record VYXF01004973.1, read on the forward strand.
GCCGAAGAGTGTGAGGAATTTCCTACAGCTCTTTCAGTTAAATAAGGAACAAATGTTTTCAGTGATGGGGACTTACCCCTGAGAACAGGTCAGGGTCGGGGAAAGTTCCCTTCTTTGTGAGGCCTTTCTGGGGGCAGCATATCCAGATCTCTCTTCCAGAGCAGCAATCCTGCCTGCAAGGGCTTGCACCAAGATTTAATTTGCAGAGAAGGGTTGGAGAGGGCAGTGCCAAGGCCTGGCCACGTGGCGCTCAGCCGGAGAGCTTGGGGCCCTCAGAGTGGGCAGTGCCCAGCAGCAGAGTTATGGTCACAGACCAGAGCTTTGGGGGAGATGGACAGTTCTGGCTGTAGGGTCTTCATAATTGAATGGAGAGCGGCCACTGAAAGATAAATTCACTGAGGGCTTTTTTTTTTTTTTT
>VYXF01004973.1:98957-112734 GCA_013397295.1 Polioptila caerulea
TAGGGAAGCAAGGGTCACTGGGAAGCAGCCACCCGGAGAGCAGTGCTGTCACCCGTGCCGACCAGGAGGGTGACCTGGCACGTGAAGGAGGTCCAGTGGTGGCCGGGAGCAACAGGCTGTTGTTGCTGGGAGCGAGCACTGGAGGGAGATGTGCTCCCACGCTGGAGACCCTGCTCCCGGCACTGCCCCGCTCCTGCTGGGAGTGCCCCCTGAGCACCATCGCTTCCTTTCTGTGCCCTGACGTGTATAATCGAGTGTGAAAAGAATATGGCCAAGAAACACCTTTATGCTGCAGTGGCTAAGGGGCCCCATGTCTGACTGGTGATGTGGTGTTACCTGGCTGGGCAGTCAGGGAGTTGGACAGGTCTCTGATGCCCACAGTGGATGTAAACCAAGTCAGGAGCAATTGGGAGTGTGTGCATCTCCCTGCTTGTACACGAAATGCCACTAGTCAAGGCTGTGGAGTGGATGTGGGTGTCCTGTGTGCTGCAAATAGCTTCCCCCAGCATCCATTGAAGCTGGAAACCCCCCAGGGACCCTGCCTTGGAACAGAGTGTTGTGGGAGCTTTGCACCCTGCAGCGACCAGCTGCCTTTGTTGCCTTCTCTTTTCTTCTCATGCTGTGTGAAGTTGGGGCTGTGAAAATCCATGGCAGGGAATGCAAGAGAACCACAGGAAAGAGAAAATCATTGTGGAAGGAAATTCCTGTCCAGCCTGGCAAGGGGGAGCTCCCCAGGGTGTTCTAGGTTGGATACCATGACTCGCAGTCCTATTCACTGAAGAGAGAGAGTGAGAAATGCTTCAAGGATCCCTTCTGTTTAGCAGCATATCATGTCACCACAGAGCTGGGGATGTTGGCTGGGGCAGACTCTTGGGCTGAGGCTGCTGGCACTGCGGGGCAGGTTTGTGTAGCTGTGACCTCCAGCTGCCTGCTTGTCCCTCTGTCCTCAGGTTACACTCCTGAAACCTGGTTTGTGTTGGCTGGTTGGCACTTGGATTGGCTGCTCTGTGCCTGCAGGCTGTTCCCATGCTGACTCATTATTTACCATTCCATGGATTATTCTTTATTGGTTTTATTCTTCTGGCAGCCTGAGGTTCCAGTGGAGATTAGATGATCCGTGTTAGATAGACACAAAGAAGGGACTGTCCCCATGCTATATGGAATCAGAAGTGAATTAATGTCATTTTACAGGTGTGGGGACTAGAGAACAGACTGGGGGCAGGAAGTCTTTAAAAACTCTGATATTGGAACTGATTCCTGCAAAGAATTGTGGACAAGGGTTGTGAGATGTCCCCTTGGTCGTTTTCACTGAATCAGCAGTTCCTTCATATTTAGGGCTGTGAGTCTACTTGAGCTGTTACACATAGTGCTGGAGGTGCAGGATGGTGCAAGTGGAAGGTGGGACAGTCCCAGAAGAACCTCCTGGACCCCCTGTCTCTGCCTGCAGGACAGCAAGGTGCTACTGCAGCCAAGGGGTCAGCACGGGACCCCTCTGGATGCTCACAGCTCCATTAGGCAGGAGTACAATTGGCCATTCAGTGGTTCGTTTTCATTCCTTTATGTGTTTCCAGTGGTCACACACAAGGATTTCTAAATACACTGACAAGTGGTTTTCCTCTCTTACTCTCTTCCCCTCCTCCCCTTGCAAGTGCCCCCTGGACTGATGCCCTCAGTAGCCCTGTTACAAATGACACAGCGTGCGCGGGCTGTGGTGATGCAGCTCTGTCTCCTCTGACAGATGGACTGAGGATGATAAAATGGCTCTGCTCCAGACATCTCTGTCACTTGTGGGCCAAGCAATTTAAAGGGTGGGGGAGAATGTTAAAAAGCATCTGCTTTCCATGGAAGACTTCAGCTTTTCATTGAATGAAGCCAAACCCAAGTATTTTGGTTTGGAAATGTTTGCTGTTGTTGTTCTTGTGAGCTGGAGCCTTTCTTGCTTGCTGCCCTTCTCCTTCCCTGTGGGCCTCCCTCCCACAGGACTGCGTTTCCCACGAAGCATCCCTGTGACTCGGAGGGCAGAAGCTGTTACACATTAGGAAACTTGGATCTACCCAGGTGGTTTGTCATTTTCGTGTTGAAATTTTTCTGCGTGGAGAAGTCCCAGTGTCTTCTGAGCAGCTTCAGATGAGAGCTGTGCTCTTGGTGACAGGAGCAGAGACTCCTGTGTCTGCTGGGGAGAGGTCTGTGTTGTGTTGCATCCCAGCTGCAGGCAGGGATGTCGCTGTGTTTGTGTGGCTCGGAGCTTTCCCACTCCCACTCCCACCCGCCGCTGTTCAGCAACAAATCCTTTCTCTCTGCTGCACCTCTCTCAAAAGCTGGGCACATCTGAAACATCCCCAGCCTCGTTTTGCACAGGACTTCAAGCTACTTTAAATAACCATCCTGAAAAAACAAGGTTGGTTTCAAGTTGAACTTTTCCTATGTGTTCATTCTCAGCTCATATATTTGCATGAAATCATGACTTGTCACTGAGAAGGTAACACGATCTAGGCACGTTTTTACCAGTTGGAGTTTCTATAAAAAGGCTAAAACTAAAAGGCTTGTTTGCTTTGATAAGGATTTAGCTGTAATGGAAATGTCTTTTATTGGAAGATGTTTTTATTAGTTTTCATTCTTGTGTTTGCAGTGAACTGACAAAGATTTTTCCCTCTTTATATTAGTATTAGACTGACACTCCTTGCTCCTTGCCTTCATTACTGTGCTGTAAAAACCAAGAGAATGTTTCCTTCCTTCAGCCACCCACTAACTCCCCTTGAGTAAAAAGAAATGGTATCATTTATTACACCAAAAAATACTGCTTAAAAACGCAGTGAAGCTTTCAGGCACACAAGATTTCTTCAGGTCTGTGATGAAAACAGTCCTAGAGTTAATTGCTGCTGCCCAGTCTTAGAGACTAAACCCCAAGAGGGATTTGTCTTTTGCTTTTTTTTTCCCCCTCTCAAACATAATGTGCTCGAACAACATGTGGGACACAGGCCATGTTGTGTGGCTGATGGTTTTTTCTGTTTGTTGAAAGTTGCAAACTGGTACAAAACAAGTTTGTTCTTCGTTGCAGCCAATTTCAGCCAGAGCTGAACAGGCTGTTCCCAGAGTCATCAAAACCTATGTAAACATGGCAGATTGACATTTCCGCTAACAGATGGTCCATGGGGGATTGCTGTAGAGCTGCCTGTTTCTTTCCACATTTTTTGGTATTCACAAGATGCCTGCAAGAAGGTTTTTGAGTTTGCTCTGTGTGTGTGTCTGCGTATGATGCTCAGATCCCTCTGATGGCAAATACGCATGCAGGCATCTCTAACAGGACACACATTTGGTGCATGTGTGCAGATTTGTGTAGGTTCGGCGCTGAAATTTCCAGGCACTATTTGCTCAGTAACGTATGTTCCTTGGAAGAGGCACAGAAGCCATCAGTCAGGGATGTAGCTGCAGAAAGCCTTTCAGATGGCAGCAGAAGCAAATTGAACACGCTCCTTGAGCGCTCGCATGTGGAGATATTCCTTATTGTGCGCTCTCTGTGATCGCTTGGTTGATTTCTCGCTATTAAAGCCTAGTTTAATGATTGTCCACTTAGAAACAGCAATTAGGGAAGGCTTTTGGCTCAGAATATGTTGTTGAGGATTGCAGAGAGAGAAATGGAAAAGACACTGCCTCAAGCATCCACATCTAAATTAGCAAATGTTTGATAAGCCACAGTGCTGAGCTTGGCCATCGCTGTTCTGCAGGATGTTGGCATATCAATGAGGCCTTTTACTATTTGTTTGCTAAAAATTTGCTCCTGAGGCAGCAGCAAAGCTCCTGTGACTTGAGGGTGGTGCTGGGATGTAACATGGCTCTACCTCCCACAAAGTGTTGAGGCATTTGGGTGCCTGGGTGAGGATGCACAGAGGGCTTGGGAGCAGCACCAGCCACCCTTCAGCGCATACATGAGTGCTTCAGTGTCCTTCTGCCAGCCCTGGCAGCACGAGGTAGCATTTGCTTCTTGCTAAATAGCTGACTTAGGAATGCCTGGCTCACGTACAACATCTGGTCGTGTATTTCTACCTAATTTTCAGCCAGATGGACTGAGGCACAAGGAGGTCAAATGACTCAGCCAAGGTCAGGCTGATGTCAGAAATCTCCTCTCTGTCTCAGCTGGACTCATGCTACATTGGCGGTTGTTGGAATAGATTTGGCCTAAGGAGCAGCAGCATATGCGGAGCAGGAACCTGGGCTTCTGCTGGCAGTGAGCAATAGAGGGTCAGTGGGTTTGAATAGATGTGCAGAGTATCCTCACCCTACACAGCCATCGTGCTCACACCACCAGTATCCTGTGTGTGTGTGTGCGCTCGCTGCAGTCAGGTCAGGATTTTCTCCTCTTCTTCTCTGCATCAGCCTCTCTTGTTCCCACACAATAAGTAGCATCTGTGGAACAAGGCCAGAGATGATGGGCCTGTGTCGTCCTTAAACCTGAGCTCTGTGTGTTCGTGTGCATGTATGTGAGTACTAGCAAGGCTCAGTTCAGGTACACGCAGGACAGCCCAATAAAATCAAAACCTGGAAAGAAAATACTTTTCTGCCTGTGAACTAATAGTCTGAGCTGTTAAATAACTTCAGCTCTTAAAGACACACATTTCCCATACACAGAGGTGTGCATTCAACAGTTTATTGCAAGGGGAAGCTGAAAGAACCCAGAACAAATTGCGTTCAGCCCATATAATTTAATTAGATCTACAAACAAGGTAACACTGGTTGCCCAGGGGATTTAAAGCTGAGCAAAGAATTGCTTGGTGGTCTGTTGTAAAAAAATTTTAAAAATTAAGGCCCCCAATTTTGTCCCTGTGTGTTGATGAGGAATGGCAGAGTGTTTTCCTAAGTCCTGGATTGGAGCAGGAACTCTTGTCTGTGCTGCAGAGCGAGCGGTTTAGCAGAATGTCCAGCTCTTACTGGAGCACACAGGGCACTGCCCATGGGTGAGGGTCCTTCTCTGTGCTGTGGAGCATTGCTTGTGGCAAAGCAGAGGCTGTGGTCACTCAGCTCCAGATTTCCCAGTCCCTTCCCAGCTCCGTGGTATTTTTCAGTAGGCTTGTTCTGCTCTGGGCTGATGCAGCTTTGCAGGGAGTTGATTTTAGTGGACCTCTAAATGATGTCTGTGCCGTGATTTACCCACTGGCCTCACAATTTGAGAATTAGTGGAAAGCCCCTTATGCAGCCAGTTGTGAACCATCTGGCATCTTTTATCCCTGTGCTCTGCATCAGCCCATGTAACAGCAATAAAGTCAGTTCTAAGGGAAGGACTGTGTGAGTCCATTGCAGAGAATTTTTATTTTGATGCTATCAGAAGTGTCCTCCACATTTATGGTATTTTCCCAACTTGTACTTTCCTTTTTCAAGCTGCTTTTCATTTCAGGTGTATGAGGATAAGAATCTGTGTCTGTGGTAACTGCATCTTTTCTCCTGCAGTCTTCTTGGAATAAATCAGCCAACCAGGCCTGGACAAACAGCATCACCAGATATGGGGACACCATCACCAAAGAGCCTCTCTCTGCTGTCAATGGGTCACTGAAACTCCCCTCCAGCGCAGGGCAGAAGCTTCTCTTACAAGCCCTGGTTTATGATGCTGTGATGGTGGGTGTCTTTGGTGCTTTGTTGACTTGTGTGTTCTCATGTGGGTTTTCCATTTATGTTCTCCATCTCCCTTTATCCTTTTTGCAGCCCCTTTTTGTGGGCTTGTTTGTCTGATGATGGCTGGGGAGGGGTCAGAGGCTCAGTTATCAGCAGGGTTGAGGCAGTTCTGGTTCCTGAGGACCTGGTGCCAGGCACCAGCAGTCTGCTTGCAGTCTTTGCTGTGGCTGTGCAGCAATCAGCCTGAGTGAGTTAGGAGCTGCAGTGCTCAGCACTGTCATCAAGATCTACAGCATGCTTGCCTGACAGAGGGATTGCATTTTTGGCTGTAAAAGGAGTCAAAGATCAGGGGTTGATTTAAATTCCCTTCTCCAGATAGGGCAGAGCAATTTTCACTGCACTTGTGTTATGGGAGGAAATCCCATTTCTGATATTGCATCACTGGAATAAATATGCACTCCTGTGTTTGGGAGAGTTTACATCTTTGTCACTGTCTTAGTAAAGCAAGCTGACATCTGCTCAGGATGACTCTGTAGCAGAAGATTTCTTTGAAAAAGTTCATTCCCTCCTCCCCAGCAAATACTTCTAAGTAACCTACCTATGTTTCCTTCCTAGACAGTGGTGTGAAAATCAATTATACACAGGATGTAATTAACATTGTGGATAGAGTTAAGACAATGTTTTACAGCCCAATTACAGGGCAGCATTTACAGCACAGCTTACCCATCAGAGTTTGTCAACAAAAGAGAAAAGTGTTAAAATATGTAAATGATGCTCAAAGTTGGCTTCAACAGAAAGCACAAATTGCACGTGGGATATCACTGCCATACCCTGAATTGTCCTCTTGCTGCTGCATCACACTCAGCCCAGAATCTGAGCGTCGATTGCCTAGAGAGCTCTTTGTGAGCTTCTACAATAATTTGTCTGGTAAATTATTGAGTGATAATCTCACAAAATGACCTGCTTGTCAGCCAGATTTGTGGAGATCTGTAGCCTGAACTCCACTTAAGCACTGCAGAGCAGAACTTACTGTTTCCTTTCTGAATTAAAGTGCTTGAATTTACACAGACTTTTGCAGGCTGTGACCAGGGCTTTAACAAACACACACTTTGTGATATGTAGCCAAAATTAAATGAGGAAAGTGAAGAGAGCCCCTTTAGCCTTCTCAGAAGCCAGTTTCCTACAGTGCTGCCCACTCAGCCTCTAAAAATCTGGCCCTTAATATGGAAACAGACTGGTGAGATTTGAAAATTGTGGTCTTGACAGAGGCTTGGAGGAATGGTTGCTCCAGCCTGCCAAGAAACTGTGAGCAAATCACTTTTCTCCCTTGGGACTTGCATTCTCAAACGTAAAAGAGAAATAATAATCCTGAGGTGATTTGAGTTGCTTCTTAAGATCTAAGCCCTGAGAAACATATCAAGATAATGCTTAATAGAGGCATATGTACATCCCATTGCACTCAGTGGGATTAAAAATAAATATATTTTAGTGCTTGGTTTGGTCACAGCCTCAATTATCTGAATTTCACTTACTTTACCTTTTGTTTTTGTTTTTTTTTTAATTTCTCCCCTGTTTGATAACAGAATGAGGCAAAGAAAAGCCACCTGCCAGCCAGCCTTCACCAAGTGGAAGCAGAGGTCATCGTCCATTCTGATTTTTCAGCCTCTGACAGAGACTACGACTCCCAGCTGCACACCCTGGAGAGTGAAGAGACAGAACTGGAGGACCAGGAGCCTGAAGAGCTCCCCTCGGCAGAGCTGGCTCTTCCTGTCTCTCCCAGTTCCCAGCAGGACACTGGCCAAGTGTTGGTGGACTGCACGGACAATTTGGAGGCTCAGGCCCAGGCTGAGCTGCTCTGTACTGACAAACCAGAGGCTGTTTGCATCCGTGGGCTCACCAATGGCTTCCACAGGCACGGAGAAAGTCTGGATTCTGTGGAGAGTGGAGATTCAGACTCCATCCAGGAAGGCAGGGGCGATGTTCAGCCAGTCAAGTGCCAGTTGCTTTCCACGGCGCCTGAGGAGGCCCTGCTCTGTGGTAACTCTGGTTTAACCAGTCCATCCTCAGCACCTGAGAACATGGCACATGTCCACAATCACAAGGAATGAACTGATCTGATTTTGATCACAGCAGAGCTGAAGCACGAGGAGAGCCTGTCCCTGTGAGGTGCTGGCTGAGCCCAGCAGGAGCTGGGCAGGTGCAGCATCTCACCAGGGCAGGGCTTGGACCTGTCAGCTCTACAGAGGCCTTCGGGAAGCCAGGTGGGTTGGTAAGGGCCCATCTTCCTCCCGCTGAAGCCCACGAGGAACTGGGTGTTGGTGGGATCAGGACTGAGCCATCTGCCAAAGTCTGACGTGGAACCACGATGGAACAGAGCCTTCTGTGCTAGGCTGGGGCTGTCACTTCACCACAGCCTCGAGGCGACTGGCAAGACGTCCTTTAACGCTGGAAGCGGCAGAGTGCACCGAGGGATCCTTCTCAGCTGCCTCTCCCCAGGGAGTGCCCGGGCACTACTGACTGCCTGGCAGCCTTGGGATGGATTCTGGCACAGGAGTCCCAGGAGGGAGTGGAAGCCCCAGAAAGAACAGTGAGCAATGAGCTGTAAGCACCAGCCTTTTGTGCCCTCCCGTGGTTAGGATTACCAGGCTCTCTGTGTGTGCTATTGCAGTAACTACTACTAGCAGGCTGATGTAGTGGCCTTTTATTACACACTCTACGAGTGCCTCTAACAACTTGTACTATATAGAACCTTCTGCAGTGTCTGGGTCCTTTCACCAGCCTGGGCTTTGTTTTATGTAGGTTCTTGTACCTTATATTTTAGGTACGCATCTGTCCTTTTAATGTACAACATGTATTTTTATTTCCTTGGAACATCTTTGTATTATTTAATTTTATAAAGTGGAATAGTGTGTGGTATAGAGTAGCATTTTTACAATTTCTCTCTTTCTTTATTTTTTTCCTCCCTAACAACACAACTACCTCATGTCTGTTGGAGAAAAAAAAAAAAAAAGCAGTAGATCTACTCATTTGTTAGAGTCCATTATAGGTTTTAACTTATTCTTATACTGCCTTTTTCTAAAGAATATGTTTGCACTGGTTGTTGACTCTTCTTTAACACATAGTGCTGCAGATCTGATGTCTCTCTTGCTTTGTTTCTTGACACCTTCCCTACAGCCAGAAAGTTGGGTTGTGTCTCTCTGTAGGACTGTGTTTTGCAGCAGCTGCCAAAGGAGACTGCTTTAGCTGGCAGGATGTTGATCCATCTTTCCTCAGCAAGCTTATACTAACGAAGAGAAAGAAGAACCAGCAATTGCAAAAGTAACCTGTGATACTGTATCTCTTTTCTCTTTTTTTTGGGTGCCCATGTGGAGACATCTCAGAAGGTTTTGATTTACAGAGGGCAGCACTCAGCCTTGTGTAAGCAGTGGACTTGCTGAAAGCCTTGGATGAACAAGTGAAATTTTCCAGGCACTTCTGATAGACCAAAGTGCTTTAGGGTGGATTTTTTTTTTTTTTTAAGAGCAGAGCACCACCAGAGCTTTAAAATTAAAATGAAATCTTTGGTCTCATAGCAGTCAGTCTGGCTTGAAAATCATCGAGTGACTCTTCCTGCTGATGCTGTTTGCTTACTGCTGACATGTCTCTCAGCCTGGCTCTGCTGGGGTGGACTTTTTTCTACTTTTTTTAGCCTGTCTCTGTCTTGCTCCAGGCTTGCAGGGTTTGACTGCGAATGCTCTAAGATTGGACCAGCTGCTTGGAGTGAACAGGGATCAGTAATTCTGTTCATGGGTGTTTGATAAATGTTCTGCCTTCCAGGAGGATTCAGACATCTCACCATTTGTTTAAAAAGTGAATGAAATAGATGCCCACCATCCTCTTTTCTTACTAAAATTCTCCCCAGGGTATATGGGGAAACTGTGTGCCAACTTGAGATCCTGTGAAAGACTTTAGATTTTGTTTTTCCCGTGATGGCTGGGTGGAGGAACCACTGCTTGCAGCATGGAGAGCCTTACTTCACCAGCACCCTGCAACCCTTTTACCTCCAGCTCTCCAGCAGATGAGAACCTCCAAGCCTCCATGTACCCTGATGGGAAGGATGTTGGAGCTTCCACCTCTCCCCAGCTGGCAGCATCTCCTCCCAGTACGACACACTGTTCTGGTAACCAGCTGTATTTGCAGTCATTGTGATTGCCCTGTTTCTCCAGCTGCTGCTTGGTGTCTTGAGGAGTCTCAGAAATGCTGTTCCATGCTCTGAAGAGCCATGACTCTGGAATGCTGAGGGACAGAGACTGGAAATCAGCACCAGTGAGCAGGGGAAGGCAGGAGTTTGTGTGTGTGCTACTGGAGCGAGGAGCTAGAAAGGCAAGGAATCAAAACTGGGCAAAGGAAGTGTGTCAATAACCTCCAGAACCCACTGCCACAAGACTTTGAAACTCCTGACTTAGCAGGGTTACAGATAAGGCAGTGAAGTGTTATTGCAGGCAATAAGGACAATTCACATTCTCTGGGAGCGGATGCAGTCGCAGAGGTACAAACCGCCCCAGCTGGGCACGGCCAGGCACTCGCTGTGGAGAGTGAGGGGACATTGTGAGGGTGACCCTCAGTTCCATGGAGAGTCCTTGCCCTTCCTCCATGGCAGAACAGGCCTTCATGAGCCACATTGCCACATTGCTATTGCCACTTTCCATTCAGGGGCATGGAAGGGGACAGAGGCTGATGTAGGAGTGTGCCACAGTTCTGGGGGTGCTCCCTTGTACATGCACCCCCTGCTTTGCCTCTACAGCCTGCAGCAATCCTACAGCCCTGAGCTGCCTGAAAGCTGTCCCTGCCTGTCACCACAGCCCACACAAGCAGGCACAGTGGGGCACCATTCCCCTGGATCACTTTGGGTGGACCACCAAACCACCACAATAGTTACAGGCTCAGAGAGCTTTGGGGAGATGCAGCAGACCACAATCAATTTTGTTTATGCATCCCCAAAACAGTTTTGCCACCTTATACTGAGGCTTGTTCTGATCTCATTACACTTCACCAAACTGTACTGGGGTGTGAAGCTGGCAGTGTTTGGCTGCCCAAAAGCTGTGGTGGCCATGGGCTGGTAGGCCAGACCTCAGTTGCAGAAATCCAGACAGTTCCCTTGGAGCCAAGAGGTCACCAGTGACCAGCAGCACCAAAGCTGTCCCTGGATGAACACACATCACACACAGTGCTGGGTGGCCTTGTCCAACTCAGCTGTGCCCCAAGTCCCCCCTGCCCTGAACATGCAGGGACCTTTCAGTCTCAGCTGGAAGTGAATCAGAGAAGACACATAATACACATTTGATGTGTAAAGCTGAAACAACCAGTGCATATATTTTTTTATCATGAAATAAGTAGCTTTCTTGCAGATTTCTCACAGGCACACAAACTGTTGATACCTTTAATTAATCGTGCTTAATATCTGTTCCTGCACACCAGGCTTCTTTCTCCATTTTCTTCCTTTCAGTAACACTAAAGATTATTGCTCTTCAACTTTTTTGCTGGTGTATATTGTTTTACATTGTAAAAATGTCAGGTTTGTCTCCCTGGCATAATTTTCTAGTATTAATGTTACTGTTTGGCTACACAACTGTATATTCCTCATACTGCTGTGAGAGTCACAATTCTCATCCTTTTATTTCTTTCCATTTCTTGTGACATGAAACATGCAACTCAGATAAAAACCTCTATCAGCTTTTTGTTGACTTGATTTCTTACTTAACAGGCAGCAAAGTTCTGGTTTAAGTAGTTCAAATGAGATAACTTCTAATTTAGAGTTTGAGAATTTTTTTACATTACTAGCTAACAATCAGCCCATGAAATATTGCTGTGTAAGGAAACAACCATTTTACTAAAACACTGTATATGATTTTGATCTCATTAGTAATAGGTGTTTTGAAGGAATCATTCTGTCTTTTCTAATCAATACTTTTGTTAGAAAAGAAGTGTTTAGCCAGCAGAAATCTACCATCTATTTCTGTTACTGTATTCCCTTGCTTGTATTTTCAAGTTAAATTTGATTTTCTGCACAGTGCATAAAGATGTGTAACCAGAACTTGATCTTGTTTGAAGGTTGTGTCTGTGTTTGGTTCCATGCTGTACTTTATTATAACTTTCTTTCTTCAGAGACTGTTCTTACTCCACAAATACTCTTTAGTGTTAAAGTGTAAGACATTGTCCTTATATTCCTTAACTAATGGGTTATTAATAAAATGTTTTTTAAAAAGAGTGGCATTTGTCTCACAATTCAGTCTGTTCCAGCTGTGTGAGGCTGTACCTCGCTGGCAGAAGCAGTGGTGGGAGCAGAATTCAGGATTCATGCTTACCCCAGTTCAGTACCAGAGCCCATCTCTGTGAAGGGTGGGATTGTGAGAGGGTAGTGGGTACCTGGTTCCCTAGGGATTCTTCTGGAATTTCAGACGTGAGCAGAGTTTGGATTCATTAGGCATTTCTGGATGCTTGCTCCTTTCTCAGTTTTGAACTGATTCTATACGAAAAAGTATTTGTCCAGTTTCATGCTTCATTTTGCTGGGGAATTTTTAGTGGGAAAAATAAGCAGAGGCATGTGGCAGATGAGTGGTGAGAGTTCTCTTGGATGGCACACGGGGCCACACTCGGTGGCTTGTGCCCAGCAGGATGGGTGAGAGGATACCTGTGCCCAAGGACACGCTGCTGACCTCCCGTGCATCTCCCTTCTTCCAGGGATGCATTCCCTACTTAAGTACATAGTTTCCATTATTACTTTATGCCGCCACGACTACAGAGCCATAAAATCTCATTTTATCTGCATTACAGAGGTAATAAATCTGCACTTAGCACAGTGTTCTCTGATAGGGGTTAAAGGAAACTCTGTCAGACTGTGTAACTCTGATGCGTCTTTCTCCTAATGACAGGCAACCCCACAAACGAGCAAGGAAGGACCTTGGAGGGGGTGATGGGAGACTGCAAATCACTCTTCCAGCTCCCAGTTTACAGCATAGGATGCTGATTGGAGGCTGCTGAGAGGAGACACGGTGGGATGGAATGGATGACAGAGACGACAGACACGGCAGTTACAGGAGAGAAGTGAAGAGCAAAGCGTCTGGTTGCATTTCTTTCTCTTCGCAAACTTTGTCACCCTGACACACTGTGTAAGGATGCAGCTGGAAAAACCACTACAGTGGGCTTGGGTTTCTCGTGGTCTCAGGTAATTCGGGGAGTCACAATTGCCAGTGCAGTGTGTGGCCCAGCTCAGCCCTCTGGAACACAGCACAGCACGAGACAATGGGCTGTGTGGTGCAGTGAGGTGGCCAGGGTTGCTTCACAGATTCTCAACAGACACAGAGAAAAGAATTTCTGCTGGGGAAAACAGCTTCCCAAAGCAGGTCCTGGGGTTGTCCCACCACTGCTGGCATGACTCTGGGCTCAGTGCCTCAAGGAGGGTGCCACAATTTTGGCTCCTGCTCCTCATTGCACACTGACCATGAAGCAGATGCTAAAACCTTGCATGTACGTACATAAGGGAAGAGCTCCCAGGCTATTAGCAGGCAGGGTAACCACAATTACACATAGAATAATAAATGGAGTGAATTCAGACAAGTTAATCTCCCACTTCATCCACTGAAACTACTAATGGTGTCTTGGGGACCTCAGTTTGCAGTTAATTGGTGTAAATCAGGAGCACGATTGGAGCTGATGGAAATCAGCTGTGCAAGGAGTCAGGGGTGAGTGATGCCCTCAGAGGGCAGCTCTCCTGGAGGAGAACTGTGGAGAGGGAGGGCAGACAGATCCTGTGCCCCTTAGCAGCAAGGGGGATGGAGGAATGGACCCCTCGACTGCTCTGCAGGCAAGGGTTTGGAGCCGCAGTTGGGGCTGGACACCATCCCTCCTGTAACCCTGCTGCTTTTCCAAAGGCTCCAATTTCTGCTCGCAGTGTGATAAGCAAATTCCTGCCTCCAGTACAAAGCAACTTTTCTAAGCCCTCCTGCTTACAGAGCGTAGAAAAACATGAGTGCTCTGAATTCCTGCTCTTAGGTGGCTCCAAAAGCCCCAAACCTGCCTATTCCCTAAAAGATCTCACGCTTTTTTGTATAAGTCCTATTGTTTGGCAGCAGTGGATGATTTCTGAATGTGCCACTAGTGCTGTCACCAGTGTCATCTGCAAGATGTGGGGATG
>VYXF01004973.1:114592-240215 GCA_013397295.1 Polioptila caerulea
TAAGAGCGGGGCGGGGCGGGGGAGGCGGGCGGGGGCGCGGACACGGACCTGCTGCCGCCGCGCCCGGCACCGGCGCTGCTCCCCGCGGCCGCTCCGTCCGTCCTTCCAGCACTTCGCGTCCCCTCATCACCCCTGAGTCGGCCAGGGCATTGCTCGTCCCCTTGTCCCTCGCCATCCCCGCCGCCGGTCCCGGTTCCCCTCGCCCGTCCGCGGTCACTCGCAGCCCCGCGCTCAGCCCTTCCCCGTGGCTCCGGGCCGCCGCGGGGGCTGAACGGGGCCGAGCAGCTCCGCGTGTTCCCGCCGGTGCGGCGTGGGGGTCCCCGCGGGTCAGCATCCCTCCGCGGGAACGGGGCGCTTTCCTCCGGGAGAGCGAGCAGGGGCCGTGGCTTGGGGCTGCGGAGTCCCGCACCAGCCCGTCCAGCGCTTTCATCTGCAGAGATCCCGAAGTGCTCCCCAGGAGCCGTGCTTCCAGGTGGAGACCCCTTGTGCGGGGGGCTCTAGGGAGGGACGGTGGTGTTTGTGGAGCCCGAGCCCTCACCGCTGGCGCTGGGGAGGGGTGTGGTGGCTGCCGGGGCAGTGGCGTGGCTGGCCATCCACCCGTGCCCGGATCGTAAGAGCCGCCGGGATCGTCACCGCGGTGCGAGCGGGAGGCAGCGCCCGACGGACGCGTCGCGTTCGTCAGCCAAGGCTGTAGCGGCAAAGAAGAGATGTTGGGAGACAAGTTGCAGGGATGAGGGCGAGCAACTTCAGACCTACAATTATATTGTGCTCTCCTGTAACGCCAGCTCTGTCTACATTGGTAACACAGTCCACCGGACCAGGGCCGGACTACAAAACATCAAAGAGAGCTTTCCCTGGTCCTACTGTGCACATGTCCTGCTGATAAATGGCAGTGTTTTTCCTCTAATGCTGATGCTACTTAAGCATAGGTCTAATCTGAGAAAGATGCTGTTCTGCAGTAGAATGCCCGTGTGCATCCTCTTCTAGTCTCTCTTAACAGCCTTCTAGATAAGGAAAAGTAGGAACTGAGCAACCTGGGCTAGTGGAAGATGTCCCTGCTCGTGTCGGGGGGGTTGGAACGAGATGGTCTTAAAAGTCTCTTGCAACCCAAACCATTCTCTGCTTATTCTATTAATTATTTTTTTAAAGCCCTGTAAGCAGCCCAGCATGGTCAGTGGGAGAAAACAGTGTGTTAGATTTATCAAAGATTAGCTGCTAGGGTGTTTAGGAAGCAAGGCTGTGGGTCAGTCCCATCATAAATCTCGCCACGTGGTCCGTAGCAACCGCGCGAGGAGGAGAAGCCAGCGGAACTCAGGGAAAATAGAAGTGAACTGCGAAGTGGATGTAGTGAGGCAGGTCTTACATTAAGATTCCTGAGTAGTACAGTGAGGATGGTTTAAAAAGGTTTCTTGGGGTTTTGGGTTTTTTTGGATGGAGGAAAGGAAAAGAAGTGAATACTTGAAAGCAGAACTTTAGCGACTTGAATTTGTGTCTAGGTTATCGCCTGCTGCTGTCCAAATTGCACTGTGTGTTTGTTTATGCTGCGCCTTGGTGGGTCAGTAGCTCCTGACTTTGGGGTGTGTTTTGCTGGCCCCGCTGAGTGTTTGGCTACACTTTCAAAGTTTTTTGGTTCTGGCGGTTCTTAGCCCCCTTCGGTGGATTTCTGCGCTCTCGGCGTGGTTAAAACAGCGAGGTAACGTGTTTGTGCGCTCTGCTGAGTGTAATGAACCCTCCCGGTCGGTGTCAATCAGCGGCGGAGCAGCCTCGCCGCGGGGACGGGATGCTGCGTCGGGGCAGTGCCGCGCTGTGCAGGACACGATGCTCCACTCCCAGCCCTGTGGTTTTCAAACTCCCCAAAATGCTGGTCTGGCCACTGTGAGCCAGGCGCTGGGAGCTGCTGGTCAGCGTGCGACCTCGGGCTCAGCAGCGAGACAGTATTTTCTTTCTTTTTCTTTNNNNTTTTTTTCTTTTTTTTTTTTTTTTTTTTTTTTTTTTTTAATTTCCTGGAGCTCTTTGTTCTAGGTGGTGGACAGCTTTTGTCTGTTATTGCTGAGCCCGGCATTCAAAGGCAGGCATAGGATACGAGAGGCTCCCCAGCTCTGCTCAGTAACAGCCTTGGAATTAAACATCGTCATTTATGTTTAAGTAGGCTTAACTTCTAAATTATTGAAGCTATAAGCTTTCACTAATTTCTACTCTGTATGGCTTCGTTGTCTTTTTTTCAGACGCAAAAAAGGGATTGCTTTCTACTAAATTGGTGTAATACCCTGTCTTTTTTCTTAATATACATAGAGGGTATCAGGTATCATTCCCTCACTAACACTCAGAGACTTCGTATGAAATTCAAGCCCACGTTTGGGCTTCGTCTCTCTCGGGGGTTCCACAGGACAATCTCAGGATGTGGTTTTCCCGCCTGCAGGCAGTCCATGAAATGGGGCAGGCATCTCACAGCCGTACCAGTGTGCAACACCTCTGGGACCTGTGCTCGGGGCAAAGCTGGCACAGGGGCGTCACCCGTGCCCGTGGCACTCAGGTGCCTGCTGGGGCCATCATGGTGCCAAAAGTAAACTTTGGAAGTGTATAAAGCAAGGTGGGAGAAGGGGCAACAGGACAGGCTGCTCCCCTTCTGATCTGCCCCACCACGCCCTGCAAAGGGAGTTAGAAATACTAAGCTGGTGTAATTGTGCCTCTTCTTGTTACCTGTCAGGCTCTGGATCTGGCACAGACAGAGTTCCTGTGCTCGCTTAGGAAATGGCAGCGGGTTCCAGGGGAGAGGATCTGGGCAGAGAGTCCCAGATCCAGGGTTACAGCCTGGCTCCCCACTCCTCTCCATCGTGTTCAGTCCCAGTTTTGGCCCGTGTGCTGACAGCCTGGCATGGGCCAGCATGGAGCAGCTCAGCAGCAGCACTGCCTGGCAGAGCTGCAAAACTGCTCTCAATTTATTTGTGCAAACGAGAAAGTCTCTCTCCCTCTTTCTGTCTGAACTTTTTTATTTCTGATTTCCTTATTTCTCAGGTGTCCTGTGTCCCAGTGTGTGAAGTGCCAAGCAGTGACCCCATGCAGTGCCAGCCCCTTGCTTCACAGACCCTTAGACTCTGCTCCAAAGCCATGGGATGAGCAGACCACGCACTTCATTTTGCAGCCTCCAGCAGATCTGGGACAGAAGATGGTTTTTTCTCTGTCATTTCTCCCACAATATTTCAGACTTTGCACTCTTGGGCTTCTGGCCCATGATATTGTCCTTTTATTTAACTAACAAAACAATGCAAGAATCTCCCTCTGCAGATTAAGAATTCCCATTTAAATGAATTGAGTAACATTAGTCAGAAACAGGAATAGTCCATTCAAAATTACTTTGAAATCACAAACTTATTTGAACTTTAGTGGAGCTTTTAGTTTTACAGAGTTTAGAAACTAATAAATTATGTAGCAGGGCTCATGAAAATCTACCCGAGTCTGCTTATCCAAAAGAATATCCAACATTTTGGTTTTGCAAGAAAATAAAAATAATTGTTTACACATGTTCAGGAGTCATTGGCGAGCATATAAAACTGATGGTTAAGGAGGCGAACATGTCAATAATTGCAGTTTAAGAGACGAGAGAGGCAAATGGGCGAGTGCATGAGGAAAGCACAGAGCACGCTGATCTGGCCTTGCTATTGTATCAGATGTCACTGTTGTATCGCACCCTCCACTCGAGAGCAGCCCAGTCACTTAACAACCCAGACCTGCTCCGTGTTGGTAATTTAAAACCAGAGTTTCAGAGCAGAGTCAAGGATTTGCTGCCTGTTTTTTCTGTTGTTCTTGCATACGAGATTGTGTTGATGAAGCCGATGGCGAGTCAGGGGATGGTGGGTCGTGGTGAATGGTTCTGCTGAGCTGTGAAGATGCTTTTGCAAAAGGGTCGTTGCTGCTGAAACCTGAGAGTGCTGAAAAAAGAGGGAAGAGCTCGTGTTTCAAGGCGCTGGTTTTGGAGTGAGCAGGGATCCAGGCAGCGCTCGGCTTCTTGAGAAGAAAAATGAGATACTTTCCTCCATCCTGAATTTCAGGGTGGGAGGTGATAAGGCAGAGGGGATGGCGGGGAGGGGAGGGTGCTGAGTGTGCTTTGAATCCCCTGGATACAATTAAGAGTTTCAGAGTTTGTCATGTGCGTACTAACTTCAGCAGAAAGACTTTTCCTTCGCTTTCCTTGCATGCCATCCCTGCCTGCCAGAACTCAAGCTGAAGTTCAAGGGCTTGGTGGCAGGGCTGTGCTGGCTGGTGGGATTTGGCACTGTGATGCCGAGGCGCCTGTGGCTCTTTTGGCAGCCTTGTGTCATCATGCCAGCCACCATCTCTGATCCACGGGCACTATCACTCACTGAGTGGCCAGTCCATTTCCTGCTGGGTCTGTGCAAGGGCCAGGCTGTGGGGACAGCCACTTCCCTGATGCTTCCTGCAGGGTCAGGGCATGATCCGGCTGTTCCCCTGTTGTATGTTAGAGCAGCCTTGGGAGCTGAAGCCTGGGAGACCCCGGCTCTGGCACTGCATTTCCCATCTTGGCTGTGCCTTTGCTCTCTGCTCGTGCGTGGTTGTTTCCTTCTCTGTGTTTGTGCCGCTGATGCCCTCTGTGGAGAGGCTGTGATGTGGTCAGGGCTGTGAAATACGTGGGGAATGCAAATAACAGTGCATCCTACGCTCAGCTTGCTGCCATGCTCTCAGGATGCCTCGCTGTGGATGGAGCCACTGTGGGTAATTAGCTCAGGAAAGGTCTTTGCCCTTTCCAGCTATACCAACAGGTTTTATCCTGCCTTCTTTAGAGATGGGGGAGCCCACAAGGACCTGGAGCTTGTCCTAGAAAGGCTCTTTGTGCTGTGAATGCTTCCAGCTTCCACAGTGTTCAACAAGCGACCTCCTGGGATTTGCTCAGTCTGGTCTCAAACATCTGAAAATTATTTGGGGCAACTTCTTTGGCTCTTCAGGCTCTTTGCCTTCCTGAGCTAAAATCTGTGTCCCCAGTGAGGGCAGCGATGCTGGGTGTTTTTGGACTCTCCATTAGGTGACTGAGGTTGTGTGATCCCTGTCAGAGACCTCCTGCAATCATTTAACGAGTGGATGTGGTTTATGCTCCCTGATGGAAAAATCACTTTATATAACCTCCTGTCCAAAAGAAAAGGGAATAAAAAATTCTGAGCTAGTAAACTTTACTGCCAGCAAGATGTGGGGCCTGTTACAGCCTATTCTCCTCTTCTTTAAATGTAAATTTTCTGGATGCCCTAAAGAGCCAATTTGCACTTTACTGCAGTGCAATGCTTTTCTCCTTAGGGTCTGGGTCAGGCTCAAGGAGATTTAAGAGGGCACCAGCTGGATTTTTAGGCTGCCAATTTCATCAGCCTGAAGCTTGTTATAATCTGTTGGAGAACATCTTTCAGGTCCATATATCTCTTCCTTCCATATCCTCCCATTTGCAGAAGGATTTGAATGAAAAACAGCCCACCACTGGAAAAACAGGAGCTAATTTTTCATATGCATGGCCCAGCCTGCATCCAGGTTTTTGGTCCTGATACTCACCTATAAAATCCCACTATAAAATCCTCTGGTCCTGTGCATCTTCTTTTGGCTTTATTGGAGCAGGACTGCAGTGGGTATCCTTGGTGGTGGTTATGCTGCTAATTTAGGCTGTGTTATGCTGGGAATAAACACAGTAAATCAGAAGGGGGCAAATTTGTGCTGATATGAGGCAATTTGCAGGTGGATGTCACGCTGTTGGTGTGATGAGGAAGGAGCTGGTGCTGCCTCGGTCTCCCCAGCAGTGCCCCTGATGATGCTGCACCCGGAAAAGTGGGGTGGACCCAACTGCTCCCACAATATCTCGCCTTGCCACAAGCTCAGAGCGGGCCGTTGGCAGCTCATTTCATCCCTCTGTGATTAATGTTCCCTGTCTAGAACAGGAGTAATAATACAGGCTTCATCTGTCAGGACTGCGTGCTCCCAGGGCAGGGATGGCCCTGCTGGCTGCAGGTCTGGATGGGCTCCAGGAGGATGAGCCAGGATGTGGCTGAGGTCCTTGGCGATGGATGTCACCGCTAATTAGAGCGGTGAGATTAGAGCTGAAGCACAGGAGGGAAAGCCAAAATCGTGTTTCCCAAATGGAAAAGGACAATACAGGGGTATGAGCAAGTTCTTTTGAAGCCCTGAATGTGAATCACAGTGTCAAGTAAAGAATAATTAAACTTATTTTTTTTAAAATGTACTTCAAAGTGTCTTTTAAGCTTCCCATTAATTCGAAGTTCTTTCTCTCAGCGCTAAATAAATCTCTTGGTTCAAAAGCACAAGTGCTAATTGGTTTCTCTGAGTATGCCTGTCTGCTTGATCAATAGGGGAAGTAGTTTTTGTTAAATATTTGCACATATAGTCACATATTATATTGCTCAGGGAGATGGTAAATGTTTCTCAAAAGGAGACTTGTAGAATGAGGATTCCAGTAATTTTCTTGTGGCCTTTATGT
The DNA here is from genome assembly GCA_013397295.1 of Polioptila caerulea. Taxonomy (NCBI): domain Eukaryota; kingdom Metazoa; phylum Chordata; class Aves; order Passeriformes; family Certhiidae; genus Polioptila; species Polioptila caerulea. The sequence continues at coordinate 121,080 of VYXF01004973.1, forward strand.
CAGAGCTAATCACGCTTCCTCCCTCCATCCCTTTGCAGAAGGCAAAGCAGTTTTCCCTTGCGCGCTGCCGGCGTCGAGACAAGCGGGCTGTTCAGCTGCCTGCCTGACACCCTGGCTCCAACTGCAAACTCGAGCTGCCACGAGCACAGTTGTACAGTTCCTGCCTCGAGCAGGGAGTGGCTGTGAGCCATGCTGCCTCACAGTCCGTTTTGGGAGCTACCTGGCATGTTTTGTGGGATTAGCAGGGTTTGGATACACAGCCAGCTGCTGGAGAGGGATGGGGCTTTCAGACTCCCTCAGTGAATGGGCACAGCCTCAGCAATTTCCTTGCTGTCTCTCAATGGATTGCACTTTTACTATTTCCATGTGCCTTTGGAGTGTCATTAACTTCCAACTTTGCAGCATTTCTGTGCCTCACTGCTAACAGCAATCGGTTCTTTGTGCTGATAGAACTGGGTCCCTCTCTCTCACTGCTGCCTCCCTATCCTGTCTGTGCTCTCCCTCTGGCTCCTCTAAGCTGACCTCTAGAGCAAACACTGGGAACTTTCTTGTCCCAAGCTGGAGATTCCTCTGGGAGTGTCTGTCCCTTTGTCTCTCATCCTGAGCATCCCAGGAAAAGAGGACTCTGTGTTCAGAGTCTACCTTTGAGACAGGTGAAAGACAGAGATTGGCTTCTCCCAGATCCCCAGATGGGATGAATTAGCTTCTCCCCATGCATCTGGTTAGGTGGTCACCCGGCCCTGAAACTCCAGGAAGGAAGGCAGCAGGATTTCTTCAAGGTTTGATCAGCGTCCCATGAGAAAAACCTGAGTTGAGATGAAATTTGGGTGCTTCTGGACACTGCAGGATGTCTACAGGTTACAAACCAGTTGCAGAGTGTCACGCCTCAAGGCACAGTCCTGCTCTTGAGTGCAGCCCAAGGTGACCCCAGGACCAATGTCTGTCCCCTCTCCAGCAAGTTTCTGAGGACCCCAGTCCTAATTATGAGCTTCATCACTCCTGCAGTTCGAGCAGCCTGGAGTGAGGATGCAGACCGAATGTTTATGGAGGCAAACATGATTATCTCCAATCACAGGCCTTAATGATGGTTGTTATAATGACAGCAGTTGTGGGAAGGGCATGTAATTATGTTGATTCTTCCTTTTATTGTACATATAATAATAAGCTGTTTTATCTAAGGGTACAGGGATGCTGGGGGAAGATGGGGCACTTATTTAATTATGGATTTTTTTCTGATTGTGCATTGGGCTAAATCCTGAAATCTTCAATCTTTCTGGAGTCAGAAGTCCCTCTTGGCTCAGTGTCAGGATGCAAGGGTCCTTATCCTACCTAACTCACCAGGGCACCCACACGGGGAATGGGGCCCCAGCATGGTGTTAAGACTCTGGCCACTTTGCAGAAAAATGCAGAGCATTCATCTAATTCCTTAATTTTCACCAAAAAAAAGTAATTGATGGGTTTGTGCTGGCTGCAGTCTGACTTGCTGAGAGGACCCCAGGGCTATCTCATAAAAAAGGAGTCACAGTGAGCGATAGATCACTGAGATGGCTGGAGCTAGCCTGACATTTTAAGGCTTAATGGGTTAATAAAGTGTGTGTTTTAGGTGCCTGTCACTAAGTGGGGTTTGTCCATTCCTTGCACACACTCATACCTTGTTGGCAGTACCTTTGGCCTGGCCCTGCAGTTCCACTGCTGCCTTTGTCTGCTCCGTCCATCTGCCTCGGCTCAGGTTGCACTCAATGTTTATCCCCCGTAATCCAATTTAAGTTGCCGTAGAAAGCAGTGGGGATTTACAGAAAGAAAGAAAAAAACCTCACTGGGTTTGCAGAGCAGAAAAGACAGACTTTTTTTTCTTCTCTTTCTTTAGTGTAACTGCTGCTTCTCCTCTCTGTTATTCTTACCATGCATTAGCAGTCTGCCCTCCACCCTGCTTTTGAGCCCAGTGTGGAGGGATCCTGTCCTTGGTGGGGTCTGTATGAGGGACAGGCATTACAAAGCCTTGCTGTGTCTGGTGTTTGCCAAAAGGTATTGCTTGTGTGCATCCCAATTCTGTGAGCATCTGTGGAGCTCATTCCACTGAGCCTGTGAGAGAGGAAAGAAGCTGTATCACAGGTCGGGAAACCACCCCTTGAAGGAGTAATGCACAAGCGAACTGTTAGAAAGGCTTTCTCCTTTTTTGGATGAAACTGCAGTTTTCTTACTCTGCTGGAATTTCTTCACCATTGCTCTTCTATACAAAAAACCAGTTCACCTCCACCCCTGCATTTACAACCTTCAAATATCTATGTGACTCCTGTTTCTTGGTGTCTTTTTGTCTTTCATGTCTGCATGTATTTTGGCCAATCTTTAAGCAATAGTTCTATTTCTGTCATCTTCTGTAGTGTCTGATCAAGACTGTAGGGCAAATTGTACCCTCAAAAGGTGTGCTGTGACCAAGTGAAGCATAACATGCCAAAGACACAGTGTTTAACCGTTCTGTTGGCAGAGGAAGTAAATTAGGATGTATCTGTTGGATGGGAAGTGAGGGTTTGCCTATTGTTGGTACAAATTCTGCAAGAACTTATCTCTCGCGGACATCATTTGGCGTAATTGCTTTGCGAGAAACCTTTTGTGTGGCTGAGCCGGAACACTTTGCATTTGTATTTTGGTGCTTAACTTGCTGTTCATTAAGGGCTGAATAGCACCGTGCTTTGCCTGTTACAGCGTGGGAGAGACCAAAGCGACAGAAGGGCATGGTGTTGCGTGCGAGAGGCAAACAGCCTCCTGCTCTGCCAAGCGGGAGAAGTGTCGGGAAGATGCCGGTGGCAATATGGTCTGAATCGGGAGCTGCTGATCCCCCCGTCACCCCCGCCGGCTGTGCTGCAAACGGGTCTGGGGCACGGCACAGCCCCTCTGCCTGCTTGTGTGGGGAGAGGAATGGCTTTCCAGCGCTGGTGTGCGCTTCTGCTCCTGGGCTGGGAATGGCTGATGCCCTGTGCCTGTGCGAGTTTTAATTGTCTAATGCTGCACACCTGCAATGGGAGGTGAAGAGGCAATCTTCAGGGGAGTATGGAGTGGAGCTAGGGTTTGGCAAGCTGCTGGAGGAGTGTGCCTGCCTGTCCCCTTCACTGGAGCCTCCAAAGGTAGCCCTGAAGGACTTTGCCTGTCGTTGTGCTTTAAGAAATTGCACCTCAAGGTTCAGAGAGTAAAGTCTGGGGAAGCAAAGCCTGCTGTAGGTTTTGTGTTTCTCGGAAACACTTGCACTTTGTAGCACATCCAAAATGTTTTCCATCATCCCCTGTCTCCTGCCAGAGCAGTTGACTCCTGCTGCTGCTCCTGAACACGCTGCTAACTCTGCCCTACTCTCTTCAATTTAGATTTTGGCCGTTCCTCCGAGCTGGCATTTGTTGTGGAGCCTAGTGATGACATAGCTGTGCAGGAGCAACCCTTGATCCTCTACTGCCAGGTGGAGGGCATCCAGCCCATCACCATCACGTGGCGGAAGAATGGCGTGATGATCGTGGACAGTGAGAATGCCTTTATGTTGGCCAACGGGTCTCTCTACGTGTCCCGCTTCCAGAGGGTCCGGGGAGATGGATCCTCGGACGAAGGCGAGTACGACTGCATGGCACAGAACCACTACGGGCTGGTGGTGAGCCGGAAGGCAAAGATTCAGGCAGCGAGTAAGTATGGGCACTGTCCCACCCCCAGCTCACAGGGCAATCCCACAAGGGGCACTGGCTTTGTTGGAAAGCAGGAGGGCAGCATGGTGGGTGCTGGGTTTTCATGGAGGGGGGATTAAAGAGAGGGAGGAGAGAAAAACCCTGGAGCTGGTGTCGAAATCTGGCTGACTTCTAACCTGTGTAGCTGTCCAAGTGTGAAAGAAAAGCTCATCAGCTTTCTTGGGTAGAAAACTGCAAACCACCTTCTAACAGCAAATTCTCTGTGTTGGAGGTGTAAGTTACATTAAAATCATGTGGTGAAGTAGTCTGTGGTTTGTGTATCTCCTGCAGTGAGTTTGGAAGCCCCTTTGCTGTGCAGCACAGCTGGGATCTGCTTGGCAGGCAGTGCTTCCCAAACCATAGGCAAAGACCTCCTGAAGGTCATGGTATCTTTCATTTTGTTATTTAATGCTGGCAATATAGAGGCAGCAAGGTCTTATTTACTACCCAGCATGGCAGTGCCTTTGGGGGCAAGGCTAACAACACCAGACAGATTGTCTGATGGGGGAGCCTGGAGGAGGAGAGAGATGAAAATGCCACTGAGGGAATGAAAGTTAAAGGTGGAGGAGGAAGAATTCTAGGGCAGGCTGTGACTCCAGCTCTGCACACTGCCTGATGTTAGCTCATTGCATTGCCCTGACCAGAGCAGTTGGTCCTGTTGGATCTCCTGGTTCTCCCTTGGCAGCTCTGGTTGCTGGTTGGTGTTTGTCCCAGGACTGATGGCAGAGCTGGGTGGTTTCTGTCCTGGTTGTGTTGGTGTCCCTCTTTGCCCTCAGTCTGTCTGGGGGCTCTGGGAATACAGCCACTGATCCTTTTTGCATTCAACCAGAAGTTGCTGCTGGATGTAATTTCTGTGTGAGTGTGAGGATGAGTGTGAGGATAATAAAGGGATACAGCCCCAAGACCTGGCAGAACACTGGTTTATTAAGTTTTGCTAAAGGGTTCTCCAGCTTGTTTGGGAGATGCTACTGCTCTTCTTTCTGTGCACATAACTTACTTAATGCTTCTGTTGCAATTGCAAATATCACCATGATTTTTTGGTGCAAAGCAGGAAAAGTCTAAGGCAAAGTCTGGGGCTGATGTCTTGTCTGCATTTCCCAAACTGGGGGGCCTTTTGGAACACTGCTGCCCGCTCCCCGCAGTGCCAGGGCCGGCTGGCAGCCCACCAAGGGAACACTCCAGCCCTTGTGTATAACAATTCCTGAGTGCATGAAGTGGCCATCTGCAAACCTAGCTTTTCAGGAGTGTAAGAAGTGACATTGTCCAGGAGCCAAGGGCTTTGGGGCTGTGCCAGATTAGCAGCTGGATCTCAAACTTGTCAGTCTTGTGGTGCTAAACCTTGGAGCACTTTTGGTGAATGGCTCTGGCATTTATGAGCTGGAAGCCGACTCATGCACAAGCACAATGCCAAACTTCTTGGACCTGTAAACTGGAGACATGAGAGCCAGAGGAATTACCTTTGAGTTTGTGGATTGTCAATAAACACTGTTATCTTGGCTCCTGCATCAATATGTATGTGATGTGCTGTGTGTCCCTGAATAGTGTTTCCTTTTGTAGCCATAGTTTTGCATGAATCAAAATGAAAAAGGGATTGTGTTGAAAATGCTCTGGACTCTGTTCTGGCTTCAGGCTTGGTTTGTTGCCAGCCCTGAGAAGAGGTCTGGGTGAAGCCAGCATAAACAGGGCCCCCCCCGGCCTTGATGCCACAGGTGCCTGCAGATAATGGGAATAAAACAGGATGTTGTGGGCAAATGTAACCTGCTGTTCAGGGCAAGCTCCCCTGCTGTGCCTGAGCCCCAGGAACACGCACTTGCACTTAGGACTCTGCTTAATCGTAGATGAAATCCCCTGAGAGTGAATCTCAGTTGTACCCTGAGCCCCCAAGTCTCAGGGTGGTTACACACAAGAGACAGTGATTTTCCTTGCTCCAAGTCACAATCAGCAAGTGAAAGGAGAAGGGTAATTATCCCCATTTTAGGGACCTTTGCATCGAAGGAATGGGTGCTGGCTGCCTGTAAGGGAAAAAAACCCAAGCACTAAGCAGACCTTTGCGGAGCAGAGTAAATACTGCCGGTGGGTAAAACCTCATCCCAGCGCTGATCTCTTCTTCCCTCTGAGCCTGACATCTGAACACAAAAGCAAAGGAGAAATAAAAACCTTTCACAAACAAAAATCTTGAAAGTTGATCAAGGCCATGCTACTGAGGAATAAAAGAGATCTGACAGAGCGGAGCCCCTCGAGAGCTCTGTTGCACTTTTCGCTGTCTTCAAAGGCAGGCTGTTAGTCTCATATCACTGTTACAGACCCTGGCTTTGTGTTATTGCTTGGAATATAATCTTCTTGGCTCGGAGGAATGTACATATTTGCATTCAGGAAATGTGGGCTGGAGATCATATTTTTATGTTTCAAATTTACTTCAACACTTGGCATTGAGTAAAATTTAACTGGAAGAATATGTGGCTCTCGGCCTCTGCGCGTGCGGCCCTGATGGGCTCAAGGTGCTGGCAGTTTCCTCACCTAGCGGGTGCATCTTAAACCCCTCCTCCTAAGAATTAACTCGTTAAGTTTATTTCATTAAATTCTGGGGTATTTCTGTATGTCGCCATTATTAATCAAAGATACTCAGTGGAAGGACAGCGGACCTTGGCTGGTTTGTGGATTGGCTGGTCAGGTGCAAAAAGCATTGATAATATTTTTGTAGTGTAACTTTCTTTTGAACAAGCACAAATGTGCAAGAAGCCTTCGTGTGACTGAGCTGAGCAGGGAGGCCCTCAGCATTTCTACCCTCTGCCTAACACCCCGGTTGGAATTCTTTCAGTTGCTGTTTCTGTGTCTGTTCAAACCCTGGTGTGTTAGTTTAAAAGGTTGTGGAATGCAACATGTTTTTATAATCTGATCAGGTTATTGAATACAGATCTTTTCTGTCTCTCAATGACAGTTTCGTAGTTTCACATGACTCCGAGCTGTCTTAATTAAAATCAGTTTCATAGTCAGAGTGTTCTCTGGAGGCACTGCTTGGCTGTGTTTTCACAGGTCTCTGAGGAGCTGGATTTCCCCTGTGCATGCCAGAAGCTGAACATGCTTTGGCTCTCTGTGGATGAAGATACCCTCTGAGCAATTGTAACATGCTGAGCCCACTCCTCAGGAAGGTGTGCTCCCCAGAACACAGCCACCCTTCTACTCATCACCACCCTTTGCTTAACCTGGCCTCACTTGCTCTGATTGTGTCATCTCATGGCATTTCCAGCCCTTTTTGCCCATGCTGTAATTTGATGGACCTGGCTCCACATCATCATAAATCACAGCCCAGCCAGTGGAGTAAGACCCATTGATTATATCACTCAATAACAAGCAGTTACCACTAATTGGAAATCACCATCAAACTGGCTATCGGATCAGGCTCTGCACGTATCCAGCCTGAGAATAGCAATTTTCCCTGTTTGATCTGATTAAAAAAAAAATTAAATAAATAAATAAAGGGAAAGAGTGGAATTAAGTCAATGGTGCAATTTAGAGCCAAAGAGATTTCTTGAAGTTTGGTGAATTGGACCTGCCCAGTACTTGAAGTACTGCAGGACCTGATAATAACTCTGGACAGATCTGAGCTTGTAAAGACATTTTCTTCACTATGTCTTGCTGCAGGGTGAGTGATTTGTAGGTGAGCATAGCAGCACACATCCCTGTGCCCTTCTCTTCTCCCTGACCCCCTTTCCTTCTGCATCCTGTCGCAAATTCTGCTCCTCCATCCCACTGTGTGTGGCTGTCCATGGCACTTACCCTGCCAGCAGGAGGGCAGGATTGATAGCTTGGGCAAGGCAGATGTTGTGACTCCTCTCTGCCTTGATCCCTGCAAACAGCAGCAGCAGCTCCCCTTGCCCAGCCTAGGGACAAGCACGCTGTCCCCACAAACATAGTGGTGGTCACTGTGACCTTGTGGCCAAAGGTCTTCAGGCCATGGGCAAGATACAGAAATGGGAAGGGCTGGTGCATATGCAAGCTTGCAGGTTGATTTCCCTGCCAAGCTGTGTGGCTAGGGGAGGAGGTTGGGAATCACAGGGATTTTAAAGCAGCAAAGATCTTCCCATCGTTTCAGCTCCTCTGCACAGAATATATTCAGAGTTTAACCTGCAGCCCCCTTTCCAGGCTCGGGGGTGGTGGGAAGAGCTGCTGAGCCCAAATAATGGCAGCATTTATAAGAGTGTAGAGACAAGAAGGAAGTCTAAAAGGATTAGGGAGAGACAAAGGGGGCTGATTATTTTATGGGTCACAATACAAGGCATTAGAGTGAGATCACAAAGGGATGTAATTACAAAAGAAGGCCATACTGGGGGGGATCAAACCAGGATTAGAGTGGGAAATGTTTTTACACAGTTTTGTTCCACTCATTATGAAGTTAGCATTTTAAATTAAGGTTTAAATAAGGTGGCACCAAAGTTGTCACCAAGGTATTTCCTGAGCAGTGCCACTGTTTGGATGCAGATTGCAAGTCTCAGCTCAAAGCATCAAGGCAGACCTTAAACACATGGGTTTGCTGTTGGTTTCTCTTGTGCCTGCACAGTATCTGTGTTGTCAGCAGAGCCCCACCTATGGCTTATGCTTGGGACAAGTTAACCTGTTTTTGCAGTTGGAGGTGGGAAACTTTTGTGACTCCTTGTTTTACTGGTGCAAAATGTGCTGGAGGTAAAGGTCTGCCCTGGTGTCAGTTACAGCTCTGGAAACATCTTCCTTTTACTCCCAGGAACTTTTTTGCTAAAGGTTATTTGAATTTTATTGCAGTTTAACTCTTGGTGTTATGTGCCAGGTTCCTTCCATCCATAAATGAGGTTTTTTTCCCCCCCTGTTGTGGCTCTGCTCATATTTATTGCCCTTTCTTCTCCAATGCTTCGCAGAAGGGCTTAGCCCTGATGCCAGTGATGTTTCTCTATTGTCTGTGCTTTGAGTGCTTATGGCAAGCCAAGAGCAAATTCTGGACTTGCAGCAGTGGGTCTCAGAGGGGAAAAATACCCATGAGGAATTACTAAAGGAATAAAAGGAAAGCAAAAGAAATTAAGTAAAGCAGAAACACTGTGAGAGGTTTCCAGGAGACGGATATGATGGGTGAGTGGGTTATTTCCCTCCATCAGCTCTTTTGGCTGCCCCTAGGACATGCTGGTTCACGTGATGCTGCCTCTCACATCTGTACTGTTGCAGTAGTTGGCCCTGTGTGCTGCAAAACAAATGTACAAAATTAGGAGTCACCGGGGGAAAATCGGAAAGATTTGACTGGGAATTTTAGTAGATTCGCACGATTAAAAGAGTTTGTCACTTACCACCCACTGCATTTCAGCGTCAGCATGTAACAGCCAGGATTCATCCTGAGGCTTGAGCATATTATAAGACCATATTTCTTTTGGCTGCTCATTTCTTAGCTGTGTGATAGTTATTTAAATATCATCTTGCACTTCTTTCCAAGGCTTCTAACGTGGATGCGCCAACCTTAGCTCCGGCAGCGTTATCTCTCATATAGGGGGTTCGCACTGCAGGCAGTAATGTCACTTAGTCATTTATAGAAAGCTCAGGGGAAATATATCAGAAGAATTTCATTAATGGCAGCACTGTTGAGTTATTTGTCTCAATTAACTCTTGGAGCACAGCTGAGGAAGTTCTGACATCTCTGCAGCCTGCACCTGCAGTATGAGGCAGTTCTCTGCTTCGTTTTTAACCCGAGGTGAAGCTCTGTGATACCTGCATGGGCAGTCTTGTGGGGACAGCACAGTGCCCAGCCCCTTGTGCTTGTACCCTGCTCGTCCCACTGCCTGCTGCTCTGCTCCAGCCTCTCCTCAAAGGATTGGGCCACTCTCCTGTATTATTTTAGTCAGGAGGGCACATCTATGCTTATATGGCTTTCACTGTCATTTTGCCCTCCAAGGGTCCCAGCTGGCTGTGGTGTGGCCAGTGACATCCATGCACCTGCTGTGCCTCAGTTTCCCTTCTCTGAACCCAGGACGTGTTTGCCATCAGTGCCATGATTTGCACACTCCTGTGAACACCCTGGGGGACAAGCTGCTGTTTTGTGTTTGTCAGGGGCCCAGGTTAGCTGGCCATGGTGTTTCATCTGCACTGTTGCTTCTCTCCAAGGGGTGCACAGTGCTGGGGCCAGGCTTGGGCCCAGGTGAGTCAGGAGCTGCTTTTCTGCCACTGTTCATTGGCAAGTAGGAATCAATTGTGGGGGGCATTTGACCAGAGCAATCAATGCTTTTGATCTAGTTGACTGACCATTGAGATGGGGATTTGAGGACCTTGCTTTGAATGTTTGGGGCTTTTGGGTGCAGTAGTGATATGAGTGAGGTCAGACCTCATAAATCCCTTCTTATGGGTGAGTCCTTGCACAAGTGCTAAAGCTGCTTTCCCAGAGCTGGCAGAATGGGACCTGGGAGAGACATCAGCCAGATCTTCCTGACATCAAGGGATGCTGGATCTGAGCTCTATGCACCTCCTCTTCTGCTCTGGTTCTGACTCTACCCACCATGGCAGCCCTGTTGCTGGGAAGGGACTCTGCTCCCACTCCTCCTAGGCGCAGCATATGGTTTTCAGAGAAGTTCTTGCTTTAAACCCAATTTTACAGTTGGGTTGACTGAGGCAAAAGGAGGTCAAACGATTCGCCTGAGGTCACCCAATAAGTGGCTGAGATTAAATCTCAACCCACGACGCTGCCCGTTCCCAGCGCTGGCTGTGCTGGCCGGACCAGATGGCCTCCTGAATGCGGCGTCAAGATCCTCGCCTTTTTCCCCACCTCATTGTTTCCATTGTGGGCTTCTGAATGCAGGACCTTGAAAGTGAGAGTCATTTGGATTTGCTGAGTCCAAGTTATTCTGTTTAATGACATGGATTTGCAGGAGAGGGTTTAAGCACAGCGTTTGCTACTGAGGCTGGAATTTTGAAGAGATTTACCTCTTTGCTTTGGTTTTCTGATTTTAAAACTTTTGGGTTTAAAACTCTCTCTGCCAGAACAGCTAAAATTGGTCCCTTACCCTTTCAGCTGCCCTGCTGCTGGTTCACTGACTGCAGGGCTGCCCTCTCTTTGTACCTGTGCAGATTTAGGTCTCTTGGGTCCTGATCCCTGGGATAATTCCCCAGCACCACACCTCTCTGGTCTGCTTGTGCAGTTTATGTCTTCCCCCTTAGCTTGGTTCTGGGATCACAGAAGGGGGTCAGTGCAAGGTGCTTCTGGATGGACAGTGTCATGTGTTTACCTCTGTGAATCTGTAGACTCTTTTGTTAGCTCTGGAAAAACAGATGCTGACATCTCCCTCCTGATCTGGTGCACGTCCTGTACGTCACTCCTGACAGAGTAAGCACCACAGACAAGCTTAAAGCAGAGCTTTAAAGAGCATTTTAAAGATGAGCTCCATTCCTGCTCTCCAGGCTAAGGAGCAGCCTGAAAAAGTGCATCTCCATAGCCTCTATTGGAAAGCAGGTGTACAAATGCTTGGGACTGGGACATACAGAACAGAGGCCATCTGCCCCTGAAGCAGCAGTGCTTGGGTGTCTGTGGCAGACTACAGTTCTCAGGGCAGGGGGGTTCTCCTGCAGCCACACATCCCTCTGCATCCCGCCTTCGGAGGGAGGGCCCGCACTCCTGTGCCACTCACATGCCTCAGTAAGCTGGCACCTCTTGAGCATGCCTTGATTAATGGTGTTATTTTGTCAGTCCTAAGAGGCCCCATTATGTCCCTTTGATGCTGCATTTTGCACTTACCACTGTCACTGAGCTCAATGACTAATTTTCACAGGTCAAGGGAGAGGGACAATGGATCAGGCCACATTTGGAAGAAACAAGTGAAATTTTGCTGCAACTGAGAGCACTAATTAAGAGTGAGGATCAATTTGGTTGTACAAAAGAGATAGTTTCAGGCTGCTGGTGTGTAAATGAGTGGCGGTGTTGCAGGAGCAGAAAAGTTCAGTGTGTGCATACTTCAGCTGTAGCATTGTACTGCGCTGCATTTGATCAGTTCTTCTGTGCTTATTCATCAAGGAAAAACCAAGTGTTTTCCTGCCTGCTGTGCCTGGGAAGGGCAGGGACAGCAAACCTGCCAGATCAAGTCATGGCTGATCCCTGTGAGATGTTTTTGACCAGAAACAGGAGCTTGTGTTTCTTCAGTCACCTTGCTCATCTCGGAGCATGGCACTGCAGGTTGCCTGGTGGCTTTTGAGTGCAGTGCATAGCATTCCCTGCCCAGCTCTGCGGGCAGGATGATGTCTATTTTCATCCCAAGGCATAGCTCACCCTACCAAGGATTGCACTGTTTGCTGACACTCAGAGGAGTGCTGATTTGGAGGTGTCAGAAAGGGAAGGGACACACTGAACTTTCATCAAGGAGAATGTCATGGATTCAGAGAGGAGGACAAGGAAAACCAAGACTGCACAAGCTGGATTCATGGCTTCACTAAGCATTACAAAAGTGTGATTCAAGTTTTCCTAAGCCTTCACACACAACAGAAAAGGCAAAGCTAATGTGTATTTGGGATGGACTGGTTGCAAATGTCCAGGTGCCCAGGCTGTGCCAGTTAAAATTAGTTTGCAGATGGCTTTGGTAAAATTGTATCTATTTTTGATTGGATGTGCCTAGGGTAGAGAGGTAGGATCATCAGCTGGAGCATTTTTTTGCCAGGAGGTTCTCCAGGGTCTTTGGGACTCCCATGAAGTGAAGCTGAAATGAATTTGAATCCAAACAGATCTATGGTACCCAGCAAATCTCCAAAATGATCAGGTGGAAGCAGCAGTCTGTCTCATTTTCCCTTGTTATTTGGTGGTGTTTGCCCACAAACATGTTTTTCCCTGCAGCTCAGCATCTTCCCCAGAGGGCACTGGGACATTCAGCCTAAGTCCAGAGGTTTGCTCTTGTCCTGGGCTCTTGTGACATTGCCCTGCATGGCCAAGCAGTGCAGTCACATCCCTTTGGGCCCCAGCGTGGCAGCTCTGTCCGAGGTGAGGGCGCTTGCCAAGGCCCTCGATTTCCTCAGAGCAGCATTCGTGTCCAGCTCACCACAGTTTCCCACGGCAACGTGTAAAGGGGCGGGAGGGAAAGTCCTGACTGCTTCTTTCATTAGTGATCCTAATGCTCAGGAGAAGAGACAGGGCCCCGAGGGGGTCAGCTTGAACTGTCTCTCAAAAAAAAAGGGAGGGGAAAGAGAAGAAAAAGTCTTCACATGCTGGACTGGCTATTGGAAAGATGACAGCAGAAATAATCCTTTTTTTGAAGCTTTTTTGGTGACCAAATAGAAAACAGCTTTCTTGTCCCTTGAGACATCCGTGGGTGCTGTAGACCTTCACAAGGGCTCAAACTCTGCAGGCACCCACCACCTCTAAGTGGCAGGGACTGGTCAAAATCCTAAATACAGAGTCTGGGTGCTACTCTTAAAGGATCCAGACTGGACTGGCCAAAGCAGTGTGCTGGCTGATGCCTTGGGAAGCCTGGCTCTTGCTACTGATCTCAGGCAACTGTGTATCTCTAGGAATTGGGGGTGGTGGCATTGGTCCTCCCCCGATCTCCCCATCCCCACTGGGTTTGGGGGCCCATTGCCTGCACACCGTCCTTGCCAAGCTCACCCCACTTGGAGCTGTCAGAGCTCGTTACCAGCTCCTTCCCACCGCAGTGGGGCCAGCGAGGCCGGGTGCCTGGGGCGGCTGCTCCGTGCTGATTGCTCTGTGCCTAATCGGGGCTGAGGAGTTGGGGCACTGCGGGAACCTCACGCCACTGCCAGCTGTCGATTTTCATGAGCCTCCTGGCTCTGACTTTTCGGAGACCTTTGAGCTTGTGTCCAACCATCCGGGAACCAGCCAGAGGGGTCAGAAGTTCTTTCATGGGAAAGCAGAACTCCCTGCACCATGTATATTCATATGTAAGAGCCTCTTAGAGAAGGAGTTTTAAAAGCCAGCATGGTGTAGGTGCACAGGAGGTGTTTGTGGTGCTATGCTGGGGAACATGTATGAGCCTTTCTGCTTTAGACAGTGGTTTGCATGTGTTTGAAGCACCTCGATGATTCCCACTCCTGCATCCCATGGGGAAAATGGATTTGTTCTCCTACAGCTCCCTGCCCAAGGGGAGCCTGCTTAATTTTTCTTTTACTAACTAGGTTCTCCCAAGAATGAGAGATTACCTGATCTTCCAAAAGCATTTCCAATGTGTGGAGAAGTCTGGATGACTCACAACTTTTAATTAGCTCTCCTGACAGAGGCAAGGATCCCTCCCTTTCTCCCTCCTTCCCTAACAGAGAGGTGGTGATTAGAATTACAATGAAGATAATCCAAACTGTATGTGTAGGGTTTTCAGTAAGCGGAGAACAAAGCAGGACATCCATCTGGTGAGTGTGAGCCCATAATACCTTTCTGCTCATTTCTCCAGTGCAACAGGAGCTGCTTGGGACGGAAGCAAGCTCATTATTTTGGAAAGGCTTGCTGACACGCAGAGCGGGGCTGGCTTGTAATCTCTGAGGCACTGAAACCACTGCTCAGGAAGGAGCGTTGCTTTTAATTTTAAGTCTACCTTTGTATTTCTTCTTGTTAAAATCTGCAGCAATGAGGGATACCGGCCTCTTCTGAGCCTGTCTTTAATTAGTGTGTGAAAGAGAGATGCCCTTAGTTTTAGCAAGGCTAATCAAAGCTGTAAGGGAGTTTTAAAAGGCAGCCAAGCTAAGCCTGTCCTGTGCAAACATTCCAGCAGCAGTGAGGAAATGCATTAGCTGGGGACAACCTCCTTTTGGAGTGATGCTATCTCCCATCTCTTAAACTCTTCTGTTTCTCAGAGCTCCTGCCTCAAAACTTTGACTTCTCTTTATGTCCAGTCTTGGCAGTGGGACACTCGCCTGTGCCATGGGATCGGCTTTCCCATGCTGTGCCCTGCAGCAGGCAGGGAAGAGGCAGAGTTTGCAGCAGAGAAAAGCAGTATTGGGCCCTCAGCCACGGTGCTACTGTGCTTTACGGTCAGCTGGGTTTTGCCAGGCTGCTCCAGCACGGAGAGAGGATGGGCGCCCTGTGAGAAAGGAACAACAAAAAGCCGTTGTGGCGGAGCAGCCGGCGCTCCGAGCTGCCGCTCGCCGCCGTGCCGGAGCGCAGGGCATGCCTCGGCTCCTGCCATGGCAACAAGTTCATCCTTAGGCCAGGACAGCACTTGGCTGCAGCGTGGCAAAGTGGCCAGGAGCCAGCATCTGCAGCAGGACCCAGGGAGGCAGGGGCAGGAGGGATGGGGTGAGGTTTCATGCCTGCAAGGTGCTCTGCCAGCTTCAGAATCCAGGCTGGTGGTTTCCCTACCCCAAAAGCACAGGAGAGCTGCAGGGAGATCCTTCTGAGGTCACGAGCTGGGCAGCCCCCATGTGTGGAGTCGTGATGGCTCTTGCCCTCCAACACAAAGAGCTCAGGAAGGAAGATGGAGAGCCCAGATCCAAGGAAATGTTGGCCAGACACGAGGAATCCCTTCCTCTTATTAGCGCTTCACGCACTAAAAAAATCCCCACTGCGTACCAGGGCTGGGCACAGCCTCTGCTTGGAAGGAGATGTCTTTTCAAGCCGGGATGCCAGAGTTGCCGCGGGCAGCCCCGCGCGAGCCAGGCGTGCCGGTGGAGTGCAGCTGGTGCGGCTCAAAGGGAAAATATGATCAGCTGTTGAATGGCAGAGATTTGAGACGTCACGCCAAGGCTTCGCCTTTTGATTTAGCGAGGCATGCTGTGAAATTCGTAGGTGGAATATTTCTAGGGAGCTGCTTTGCTTCCTGTAGGAGAAGTGGAAGAGGGGAAGAGAAATTATGTTCTGTATTGACAGCTTCCAGTGTTAAAAACCTGGTCTGAGCTGTCTCTTTGCTCCCAAATTCGTAACACTTGCTCTGGGTTCTTCATACTAAAAAATAAGAAATTATTATTTCCTTTAGGTCGCCTATTCACTTTTAGCTGATGCACTTTAAAAAATGATCCCAGCATTTGTGATTTGTGAGGAAGAAAAGAAGCTTGAAAACATCTCGCTTTTAGCATAACGAGAGCTAAGGTTGACAGAACTGTGAAATCCTGGAAGTTGGGGCTTCACGGCATTGCCAGACATCAGAAGGTCCTTGATGACATGATGAGAGCTGGGAAAGCTGAATAAACTGATGAGCTTCTTCCATTCTGGTCTCTTGTCATGTAAATAGGCTCCAATCTGCATGTCAGATCCCTTGGGGAAAGGAGTGTAATAACATTAAAAATAAGGCAGCAAAACCCCCAAGGTGTGTGTGTGTTAGCAATCTTTAAACAGGCAAAAAATATGCTTGGAGGAGTCTGGATGGGGTGAGAGGGCTCCTCGTTACCGCTCTGCTTCGAATGCAAAAAGGTGACTGCCGTGGCTTTAAAGAAAGTACTTTAATGCTACATAAATATAATTGCTTCGATGAAATGTCTTTAGCCTCCTGAGGGAAGTTGTAGTCTGTAAGCCTTTAGATATGAATGGACGACTCTGTAATTGCTATTGTTTCAGAGACACATTAGGAAGGCCTAATGCTGATCATTCCTGGCATGTTGTGGAAGCACAGAGCAGTGGCAATCCCAGGCAGCAGGCTGGGAGAGGGGATTAGTATGCATTTTGCAGGATGAAAAACTGACAAACGCTTTAGGACTGGAAGTTTTTCTCCTAATTAGATTGTGGGCTTGTAAATTGTATTTGATTTTTTTTTTTCTTCCCCTTTTTCCTGCTGATATGTGGAGTGAAGGTATCTAATTCCTGGCAATTTAGGCTTTGGATAATGAGCTTGAAAGCAACATCTCAGAGGAGTGCAGGATTGATGGGTTAGCACATCAGTTAATGCAAACTCCTGATTCTGACAGGGTCCAAAACAGCTGGTTCAGAGAAAAGAGCAACATAGGGGTATTGAGAATAAGTATTTTTTACTTTAAAAAAATTATTAGTTAAACATGGGATATTCTGGTACGTGGGTTGTGCTTCCATCTCTGGACTGGCAGCAGCTGTGTTTAAAAAATCAGAACCTGGGCTTAAGAGGTGATTCCTAAGAGATAATTTGGGTTGTGTCCTGGTTTTGGAGACTGTAAACATCCTGTTTTCCAGCTTTTCTTCCCAGCATAGGGCCCGGGAAGGCTAGCAGACTGCTCTGGCATGGTAAGCAACTAGACAGGAGCTGAAAAACCTTACCCTATCACAGCAATTCTGGCATTGGTGGTATTTTTCCTGAGGACAAATGAAACCAGGGTCCCGAGAGGCAGCAGCTGGATGTTTCTTCCTGCAGGAATATCTGTCAGGCAGTAGCCAAAAAAGAGGTGAATTTCTGCCCTTGAGTTTTGTGTGTGTCTTCTCTACACTGCTGGTCTCACACCATCCCACATGCATCTCTGAGTTGCTTTCTGAAGTTGGTTCCAGAATGTCTGGGAGCTGCTACCCAAGAGATCTGAGAGAGAGCCTGGAAAGAATTCTTCTGGGATTGGGCTTTAGAAGAAATGGGGTTAGGTTCTTCATCATTACCCTGTCCTTGTGTAGGGACTGATACAAATGTCCTCATGTCCAGTGTACCATGGGCATCCTGTTACAGAACAGAAAGTAATAACTTAGTGATGCTTTCCCTTGAATGCTGAACCTCAAGCAGTAAATCTTGGTCCTACTTGGGATTTATTTTCATTCTGGAGATTTCTGCTGCCTTCAGAAACTTCACGTAGAAGAGTGGGATTTTATGGCACTAAACTGTTTGATTTTAGAGAATTGGTTTTTTCCCCAGGGGCTTTTTAATGAAGATGAGAGGAATCATGTAATCCTTGACATACAATAGATTGTCCCAGATTAATAACACACTATTTTTCACAGTGAAGATGATCCTGTCCTACTGTAATTTACTCTCCATCCTGGCGTGCTGTTAATTAGGATGAATACTTTTGTGAAAAGTGGGTATTCTTTTAGCCAGTGCCAGGTTCTATAATAAGTTGCCTCAAAAACACGAGGGACGAGCAGTAGTGAGTCAATGAAAATCCCGACATAAATTGACTTTTTGTGTCCTGGCAGTGTTTGGCTGAAAGCCAACGACAATAAGAGCCCGGCATGCCAGAATTCACAGGCAAATAACACTTTTCCACTAGAGCATCCTTACGAGACACCCTCCCAGCAGCCATCCTTCCTTCCTGCCACTCACTCCCTTGTGTCCAAGGAGGCTGTCGAGGCGGGGAGCGAAACATCTCGGTGTTGTGACGGGGTGTGATGAAAACATGAGTGACAGAGTGACATTTTGACAGCCTGACTTCAGGTTCCTCCTGCAAATGTAAATACGTTCATTTGAATCCAATTTACACAACCAGGAGTTTTTAATGGAAAATAAAGAGGGGTAGGGGGTGTGCTTAAAGGTGACTTTTGGGGATTTCAATCCAGGGTATTTGTGGACTTCTTAATGGGTTCAGCGGCAAATTTCCATGGTGTTGTGGAGGTCAAAGGGGTGTCCATCCTACTTTGCTCCAGTCATGTGTTTTTATATCAAATTGCTTTGTCTTCTCAGTTTAATGCTAATTCCTGTGTGAGTTGAGAAATGTGGTTTACTAGATGTACCTATTGAGCAGCTGATAAAATTGAACTGCAATCCCATCCTCCTCAAATCAAGGACTCTTTAGCAGCCAATAGTCCATTTTATCTTTTTCCTAAGGGATCTAATCTGTTGCTCTTTCCAACTTGGAGACTTGCTGTGTTCTCACTGGAGAAGTCACTGAGTGTCTTGTCAGGTGGGAACAAGAATGGCTGAATTGCTCTTCAAAGGGTGATTTATTTAGACAGTCTTGGTGCCTTGGGGATTTCTTATTTTTTCTTAGTGCTCCTTGTAGTAATTCCTTCCTGAGATTTGGGCGAGTAGTACTGGAAGATGCAAGTTCCCAGGGAAACTCATGAGTGGGTTAAATCCAAGTTGTCTTGGTATGGTTGAAAAGAGACTGAAGCTTTCCGATCGTTGCATACACATCATTTGTTGTTCGGGTTCTGTGGTTTGTGTCAGAGTCACCTTGTAGCTGCTGGTCCTCAAACAAGTGGTTTAAACCCTTGGTATTTAAAAAGTTTTGAAAACAGATTTTGGAGGGTTTGGTGGAGGTTTTTTTGTTTATTTATTTGTTTGGGTTATTTTTACTGCACATCTGTTAGTGTATGGGGGCTTTGTCTGTACAAAACTCCATTCCTGGGTCTGTAAATGGAGTGAATGAGTCCTCTTGGCTAAGAACCAGCAAATCTTTAATTTTGCCCTCAGCTACAGAGACCACACGGACCTTGTAGCTGTAGGTGTTTGACTTGGGCTGCCTTGGGACAGGGAGGTGAGAGAAGGGCTCCTGGCAAAGCCTGAGTTTCACACCTGGAGTTCTGTTCCTCCAGGGACTTCAGCAGCATGCATTGCTGTTGGTGCATGGAGAATGTCACCCAGGATTTCGAAGAAATAGCAGATTGCTTCCTCCTTACACTGAGACCTGTGAACACCCATGAGGGATGCTAATTAAGCATCTGCTTCCTTCTCAGCTTTAACTGAAAGGGTGGCAAGTTAAAGTGACAGTCAGACCTCATTTATCTTAATGAGGAGGGTCAGGAGTTTAATGGAGTTTTGCTTAGTGAGGATGTTTCAGCCTACTTTGTGTTTGTTTGCAAGGTGTCTCTGCATTTTAGGTCTACAGGGCCTTTTAGCTTGGGTGGTTTGGCTGCATGGGATTCAAGGGCCTCTGCAGTCTTGCCTAGGGAGAGAGGTTTTAGAATAAATCCAGGTGGCTTTCTGGTGTATCTGCTGTGATTTTGTAAATGCTTGGGATAATGGTGTAGTGAATTTTGCAGATGATTTTTCCCTGGCCAGCGTGGGGCTGTGTTGCATCCACCTGAAGTGTGCCGTGCTGAGCGACAGTCAATTTGAAGCTCTTGCCTGTAACAGTTTAGACATTTAGCCAGTGTACTTAGCAGATACCAGCAAAAAACAGGGATTGTTTTTACATTCCAGAATCTCACCTTGTACTTACCACTTCTGAGGTCTGTTTGACACCACACTGACATATTTACAGTGTAGCCTTACTGTATATAGATGGAGTAATCAGGCAGTCACTCAGGGCTGCAGCAACTAGGCAGAAGTAAAGCTCTTTTTACTAGTTCACATGTTGTGGCATGCTGTGTGCATAACCTCATTTCTCAAGCCTGTTTCCTAGGTATTGAGCACAGGACCCCAGCAACACCTACCCCTTAATGGAGCAGAGCTCCAGCTGGCCTGTATCAGCACAGCTCCAGCCGAGAGCAGCCCTCCATCTACAAAGGACTGCGCCCAGATTAGCGAGGGAATTCATGCAGGGCCAGCAGAGCAGGTGAACGGTATCACTGTCATTTTTCAGAGGGGACAGGAAGGAACAGGAGGGGTGGGATGCTGCTGAGACAGTCCAGAGCTGTGCTGCAGAGCTGATGTGGAGTGTGAAAGCCTGCAGTCTCTTGATGGGGCTGTGTGCCCTGCCTGGGGAGGAATTCAGACCTGCTCTGCTGGAGTCATTCGTGCTCATTCAAAGCCAACATCAAAAGGTCCCATTCTAATTCGATGCTTTTTAACACACAAATGGCAGTAAGATCATTAATTATTGCACTTAAGCAGCTTCAGTGATTTAACACTTTGTGTTTGTGAGTGTCACAAGCTGGTGAAATCTTTCTGGTGCTGTAGGTGAAGAGCAGGGTGTTGCCAGCTGTTGATGTTGGATGGTGCTGCAAGCAGACAACAACTCCCTGCTCTCCAAAGAGCTACATCTGGGCTGGGGTATAAACTCTATTTGGCCCAGAATATTTTCATGTTGTGGCTTGATGGCCTGTGAGAGCTCTCTGCTCCTGCCTTGATGCCCAGGTAGGTAGGTAGGCAGGATGATGTCTTTTGGAACAGTATTTTGTGCCGTGGGAGTCTTGTCTCATCAAGACAAATGTCCCTGAGGTCTCCTGTAGATAAACCTCTACTGGATTCTCTGTTTGTGAGGTGTTCAGCAGCTCTAACAGTGTTATTTTTCCTCCACCAAGCACAAGTGAGACTGGAGTAGGGAGCATTCCCAGGAGAGGTCTCTCACCACCTTGGGAGATGTTGGCTTGAGACAGAGGTGCCTTGGCTTGAGACAGAGGTGCCTTGGCTTGAGCTCTTTCAAAGCTGAGGAATTCTGCAGGCAGCTTGTAGCTGTTTTTGCAGAACACAGCTGGTGGGCAACAGGAGAGCCAGGCAGTTATTTTCCATCCAGCCAGGTTTTGTCACCTACCACTACCCATGAGGACTGAATTTCCCCCCTCCTCCAGAGTGCGAGACCCCATTGTTCCCAGCACCTGAGGCATGTCAAATCCCTCTTGCCATCCTGGAGGAAGGGTCTAAGGGTAACCATGGCTGATTAGTGAGCCCTGAGCAAAATACGGGCCAAAAAGCTCACACACATTTCTGTGCAGGGAGAGAAAGTGGACCCTGAAAAGAGGATGCAGTGGCTATGACAGCCTTGCTTCCATGGACTGTGACCACCCAGCAGAGCAGGGCTTGAACTGGGAGGCTTGAATTGGACTCTCCATCTGGGTTTGCTTTTGCCACGCCAGGGGGGACGCATCCCTTGCTGGACTAATGAGACTAGGCATATGTGACATTTTTATGACTCCTTCCCAAGCTATTTCCTCCAAGTTTTTAGTGTTAAATTGGATTGCTTCCCCCAGCCCCCTGGTGCTGTTGGGAAAGCCATCTGCAGACAGAACAGTGATGCACAGATAATGCTCTTGAGGTGGGTCTGTCTTGACTTTATAGCTCTTATATCTCTACCTTAGGGTTTCACTGACTTTTTGCCAGGCACAGACACATCTCTTTGGCCATTTCCCTTGGCCCTGCATTAAGATCTGCCCAGCCCAGCACATCGTGGATCACACTCACCCCACAGCCCTCCCAATTCTTTGTTGCAAGACGTGTTTTGGAGCAGATGTCCCAAAAGAGCATTTCCCAAGTTCTCACCCCACTAGAGATATTCTCAAGAGAAACATGCTTCAGTTTTATAATGTAGATGAGCCTCTCTTTTCTCTTTCTTTTTATTTCTTTCCCCTCTAGTTTCCAGCCCCCAAAGTAGGCGGTGAATTCTAAGGCTTGAGGGAAGCAACCACACAAAAGCCTATTACAATCCAGTCACATTGTGCAAGGTGAG
The DNA here is from genome assembly GCA_013397295.1 of Polioptila caerulea. Lineage (NCBI taxonomy): Eukaryota > Metazoa > Chordata > Aves > Passeriformes > Certhiidae > Polioptila > Polioptila caerulea. Next base: position 142,919 of record VYXF01004973.1, read on the forward strand.
GATTTGCAATTTTAAGCAGAGGGATCGGGAATCGTCATGATAACTACATATAATACCTAAAGTACCTATAAATACAGATGTATATTTATATAAAGCCTCTCCCAGCACACAAGTTCCCTGTCTGGCCGGGGTTGCGGGTTGCCAGACCACCCTGTCCTGCACAAACAAATGAGTTAGAAAGTCCGAAATTCCATCCCTGCCTTTCGGGGCTCGTCTGGGGAATTCCTGAGTAATGGAGGTTGAATTGGGTCACAAGGGCAGCGGGGAATAAATCTTCAAAGGTTAGCTCTGGCATGAAGTCTCCTTTTTTAGGCATGTGAGGGATTCTTTTGTTTTGCTTTGTTTTCCAAAGGCCCCCCCCGGCAGGGGAACAATACCTCACTGGGGCCAAGCCTGGCCGGGCACAGCCCCGCAGCATTGTCCGGGGGGCCGGGGAGGGGGCCGGGGGGAGAATGACATCTTAAAGAATGGTGCTTCTTCTTATGGACACTTAGTAGATCAGTGTGCATTCAATTAACCCTATAAACCGTGCAAGGTCCAGGGAAAGAGCCTTTCAGGCATTATGGATTGAAAGTATTAAGGGAGAAGGGGGGGAGAGCTGTTGGTGAGTCCAGTTTAAATAAAGCCCATTAGGCAGGGGCAGGGTGGTGGGGGTGGAGAAAGGGGGTGTTTTTCTTCTGAAAATGAAATTCATGCACAGTCTCACATACTGGTTGGGATTTTCTTTCTAAAGTTAGGAAATCCTTGCACAGCTCAGGCTGGGTGTCTTGGTTAGACATTTGGTCCAACTGTGTTTGGGTTTGCTGGTTTGGGAGTGAAGGGATCCTACCACTGGAGACTGTCTTGGGTGGAAAAAAGATTTTACAGGAGTATTTTCTTCCTCCTCAGATTTTTGCTCAACCCTGCATTGCGTCCTAAGGCCTCAGCTGTAATAGCCTGTGGGACATCCCTGACCTTCCTGAGTGCATGTTTGATGATCCCCAGGGTATGAAAACATCTAAATGCCTCTGTGAAAGACCAAAACACCTTGGTTTTTCCAGTTGTGCCTCTGACATCTTGCAGGGTCACTACAAGGCACTGATGTGTTTTGAAAATACAGTATTTATTCTTGTGAATGTTTGCAGGACAGTCAAATTTTGAAACTTTTATGTGCCCCATCATTCACCCCAAGCCCCAGTGCCAGTCAGGGTTGATTAGCCCCTCCAGGTTGAGAGCAATATTGTGAGCAGGGAGATGGAAACAGCCAAATTTCTTTCAGTGCATATGGCTAATATTCACCTGGAGAAATCCAACCCATTCGTAGGTATTAAACTAGACACAGTAATAAGTTCAGTATGTTTTTTAATTTACTTTGCTGCAAATAGATTTAATTTACCAACTGCAGAGTTTTAGATGGAACTGCCTATATTCCTGCCATTTTATGCTATGTTCTGAATATATTATATGTAAAGTTGTAAATTAATATGTCTGTTTATGATTTGTTGCACATACAACATGGACCTGCAACTAAATTAACAGTGAAGTCTTAGTGTTGCAGAGTTTAATTATATTTGCACATGAATCAGCATCTCACTCCTCTGCCCCTTCCTTAGTGGGAAGTACACTGGAAATGTTGTTTTTCCCTGAAGATGAGGGTATTTTGTATTGTTCTGAGAGATGATCTGTGAGGTGTGCTGGACTTGCAGCTTATCTTGCACAACACGGTGTTTTGTGGGCTGAAGAACCTGTAAATCCAGGCTGAACCTGTTTGTTGGCTGTTCTAGGTAGGATGTTTCCTGAATTCAGCCCAGATCAGGCAATGTCAGCTGTGCTGATGGGTGTCAGCTGTGAGTGAACTCCTCATTGCTGGAGGTGCCATCATGTTGGTGAGCCAGGAATGTGGACTTCTGGAGTTGCAAAGTAAAACAGTCTGATTTTTGAAAAAACAATCCACTTAAAGTAGCTGTGGTTTTGTCTGCTAGTGAAGTCTGGTGGTGCCAAATGAGGAGGGTATAGTCCCTTTCTCCCTCAGCTCTGTATTGGTTTCCTAAGGAAATGGCACCTATGTAGCTCCTTTATCTTGGGAAGCGCTGCAGAGCTTGGTGCAATCAGCTTTATGCCATGTGCTCCTGAAGATCTGCTCAAGTGTGGGGCTTCTTGGAGGAAAAGAGATGTTGTGGGGCTCAAAGTCCTGCCCCAAATACTTCCCTAAAATGCGCTGTTCCCTCAAGGAACAGATTTGTACAGAGCTGGAACTCTTTAAGATGATGTGTGTGTCTGTGGAGAGTGGCATCTGTGTGGGCTCCTGCCAGCACCCTGGGGCTTTTCAGTAGTACCCAGCCCCTTGGAGTCTCCAGAAGTGTTAACTTTTCTGGAATCAGAGCCACAAAGTCAACACTTGGTGGCATTACTCTCAACTGTGAATTGTGTAGGTGCTTTGCTGCTCTGCTGGATTGAGGGCTCTTTGCACAACACCTTTGGAAGCTGCCTCCATCCTTGGCATGTTACTAGCATCTGTTGACACTTTTTGAACAGAAATGAGATAGTGAAGTCTTGCTTTATTAGCTCTTTTAAAAATTATTCTGACCTAACCAATGGTTTGCTTTCTCCCTGCACTGCACTGATTCACTTCTAAATACACCGAGCTCTTCCCTTAATTTAGAAGTACCTTCTAAGTGCATCTCAGTGCAGATTACATCCTAGAAATAAATATTTCTTCTTTCCTGAACAAATATAGACAGAGTCAGCAAATATGAAGCATCTCTTTTTCCTGTTGTCACAAAACTGTGGCATTCCCGAGATTGATCTGTGCTTGCTCGAGGGTGTGCTTTAACAGGAGCACATTTGGGATATAAAGTGGGGAAGGCTCTCAACAGCTTTTAATTGGAGTTGTTGCTTTTGATGGGGCTGCACTAATTTCCAGTGGCTTCAAAGCTGGCAGGGAGCACGGAAGGCTGGTGAAATCCCAGCTCCATCCACGGGCAGTGGCAGGTTTGCTGTTGCCTCAAAGGGACGTGGTGTGACGCCGCTGCACTTTGGGGAAAAAACAAGAATTAAATCCAAACGACACCGATCCATGCACTGCGGCTGTGTGGATGAACTGGAATTTAAATTTGTGTCTGTCACTGCCTGAGAAAGAAATCTGGGCCATGATGAGAGTTTGTAAGGGGAAACCGAGCTATTCCCCCCAAGAGCCACTTTCCTAAACCATGCCTGGTTGCCAGTAGCTTCCTGTCTGTTGTTAGTTTTTCTTTTCAAATACAATTTAGTTTCTGCAGGCCAGTGGCTTTTAATGATTTCCTTTGAGCCCATGCATCCTCTGGAGCAGCCCTCTTCTCCCTTGACATTTGATGTGGGAATGTGTACATCAGTATTGTTACTTAAACAATACCCTTCAGGCAACGATGCTGGGCCCTCAGATAAATCACAGATTAAAATGAAGCAGAATTGCTTGATAAAAAGTCTGCAGTGTGCTGGCATGCAGGGAACAAACTGCACAGAGTCCAGGTAATGGGAAATTCGGTGTGTTATCAGAAGACCCATGTAATTAATGAACAAGAAACCTGTTTACTCTAAAAATAGATGGCAGAGTTGCTATAATGCCTTTCTGCTTTGAATGCTGAGTAAGTATCTCTAGAGGAATAAAAGCTTTAACAGCTCAAAGTCACATCTCAACCAGAAAGACGGGTTGGAGATGGCACTGAGCATCTGAGCTGGTTTGCTTTTATGAAGAATATGAAATCAGCCTTCCTTTTAATAAACACCTCATTTATTTTCTTTTGGCTCCTAAGCGATCTCGTTTGCAAATCGTAGTGCAGACAGAACAATTAGTGGATTCGATTCAGTGCACATGCCATTGCCAAGCAGGAAACGAGCACGCCGGGCATGAATAGCATCAATCTGATTTTCAGGCATGTGCAAGTATCTGGCACTTCAGAGAGCTTTGCAAACAGGCTGTACTTCTGGTTTTCGCCTCTCTTTCCCTCCCAATCATGCTGCTGCTGTAGTTGTGTATTACAAAAGGCTCATGGCTTCCCCATTAGGGCTACTGGAGGCTTGGTAGGCTTTTACCATGCTCAGTATTTTATCCCAGCTATTTTCCACGTGTGGAAAAATGCACCGGTGCAGGTCTTGGCATTGCAGCGTGCGCTGGGAAGGGGAGAGCTGTCCCTTTAACCACGCAGGGCATGTGGCTGTTTTTAGTTAGAGCTCTTTTAGCGAGTTGTCTCAGCACATCAGGGCCCCACTTTCATCATGCCTGGCTTTTTTTTTTTTCCTTCTCTTTGAGTCCTAGAAGTCAGAGGCCACAGGGGGGGTGACAGAAAGCAGTGACCTCTGCATAAGCGAGGGACCAGATGGCCACTCCTCTTCCTCTGAGCCTTTCTCCCCTGGCCCCAGGGCACAGATCTATGACCTTCGCTTTAACTGAGTGCCCAGACTGTGTGACTGGGGCTTTGACATGCTCTTTAATAGGCATACATTATCCCTCCATTGCTAAAAGCCCAGAAAACTGGGTTCATTTAGATGGAATTTAAGTAAAACTGTTTGGATTGGTCTTGCTATCCCTTAGCTGCTTCCTGTTAAATTGTTGATCTTAGTGCTAATGAAGGGAAATGCACTTACAGACCTCTGGGAAGCATTTGATTTGCAAAGTTTAGCAAAACCCAGTGTTTTCTGACAAATGAGGTGTGTGCTCGTGGTGTGAGCTCACTTGTGTGCCCACCCATGGCACTCTGACCGCGTCAATCCCTTGCCCTCTGCTGCTGGACTGGGTTCAGTTTTGCTCTAAGGTCTGTCTCTCCCAGTTAAAGAAAACTTCTGATGTTAAACAGTGGCAGAACGTGGGTTTGTAGCCTTGCAGCATTTGCAGGCACAAGGGGGAGATGTAATCACTAATACTTAATAATTCTCACTTCCAGCCTTACAAGTTGGTCTGATTCCAAGTGTGAGCCAAGCTAGAGCAGTGTGGTAACATCCCATGGTACTGAGCACAGGATTGGTGAGAGTAGGGAAAAATAACCCAAGGAGAGGTTGTAGTGGACCAACTGAAAATGGAGAAAAGACTTTACTCTCTGAATTTGACATCACTGTGTTTTTCCTCAGTACCACAGTAACTGAGAAGTTCATCAGATATTTCTGTCTGGTCCCGTAGGTGTTATTAGAGGAGGCCAGGCTCTCGTTAAAGCAATTTGCATAATGGTAGCTCTGCTCTTCGGGAATGTCCTCAGGAGAGACTGGAAATACAGTCTTTTCCAGCACAGTGGAAATTCAGAGTTATGTTTTTCTGCTAATGACCTGCAAATATCACTGCTGATCAGGCATGGATGGCCTCCAACCTCTGCCAGGGAAGCGGATGCTGAGGAGGGGTTTTATTAATGCCTACCATTTCCGAAGGGTTAAGCACATGAAAGTTATTCCAGGAATTTCCTTTCCAGGGCAGACCTAGGGAGGTAGGTATAAGCAAAGGCCAGTTCAGCCCTGCTGAAAGTGATGGATGCAATTCTCTTTGAAGTTCCTGGGAGCTGCACTTCCTTGCTGCGTGGCTGAATTGAATCCAGAGATCTTCAACTGTGAATCTGTAGCCACAAAACACGGTTTTGTGACATCTGCTGTGGCTCATCAGCTACTGAAGGTGGGAAGGGGGGAGCAAAAAATTTTCCAGGAACGCTGGTGCGGATGATACCCAAGGTTTGGCTGCTTGCAGCTCATGTTCCTGTTTTCAATTAAATTAGAAAGTATTTGTGGATGAAGTGACCCATTAGTTGGGTAATAACACTACCTTATCACGCCTGCTTATCAGTATTAGTTATGCACTATAAAACCCATCCCAAAGCCCTTGGGGGAATCAATTAAAGTGGAGGGGGCAGCTTTGTGCACATGTGTGATGGAGCTGCCGTGAGATGTGTGGGGGCACATTTGTGCACCAATCTGTTGCACTTTTGGGGCAGAGAGTGTTTCTGAGCTTGCACACCAGCCCTGCCTGTGAGCTGTCAGCATCACACATCTTTGTAGCCTCTACGAATTCCTCTCTGTGCAGAAGAAACAGGCCATAAATTTGCTGATTATGTGCATTTAGGCAGAGTAGCTCCCTTAATGGCCTTTACAATGGCTGCAGCCGCCAGTGATGGAGTTTTTGCATCCCCAGCTTCTAATAGTAGAGGGTTGCTTGTTCATGCTGTACATCCTGTTAAATAAATCCAAGCCAGTGGTAACTGATTGCTGATATTAAACTGCAGAGGGAAAGATTAAAAATATTTCCCTGTCTGCTTGGAAAGCTTTGGAGGGCTTTGTTCAAGTTTAGTGGTTTATTGTGGGTTTCTTTAAAGAGGGGGTAGGAAACACTTTAAGAAATAGTCTTGTCTCTCTTTGCCAGTGTTTGAGCTGAGCAGCAGGTAAGGGAAACCTGATTTAATGACATATCAAATAGAGAGCTGCTTCTCATCTGATCCCTCTTTGAAATGCTGCTGAGGAGTGATCAGTGCCTGTCTGCATCAATAATTAGACCTTATAAAGAATTTAGGCTCTGGTGGCACAGGGAGCTGTGGTGGCTGATCACCTGGAAAGGGCTTGATTTCCAGGTAAAATGTCTCAGTGTAGTGATTGAATCTGCTGAGGTTTCAGCTGGCCAAAAGCAGCCACAGAAAATCAGCCATCTCTGGAGTGTTTCAGGGCTGCAGTGGAAGGAGAAACGCAGTGGTTTGACACATCCATTAGATCTGTCACCCCTGGGGCTGCAAAATATCCGTGTTCCTCTCAGCCAGCAGTGAGGAGAGGTTGGAGGGGAGAGCCAAAGTGTGGGGTGATGTGGGGCTCCTCACCACAACCCCTTCATCCCCCCTCCACATTCCCTGGGGCTCAGCTCTGAGCATCCTCTCCCTGCTTTGAACCTGAGGAGCCGTCACACCTTAAGGTCAGGCGAGGGGCCCCTGTTAGTGGGTAGGGGGAGCTGGGGGGAGCAGGATGTCATTTTGTCATTAGCCAGGCTTCAAAGGCAGGCAGGCACCAGGGAGGGGGGAGAGGAGCTGCGGGGTCAGGGGGGCTGTGAGCCCCTTGCCCAGCCTCCCTGCCGGCCCCTTGCCCAGCCTTCCTGCCGGCCAGCTCACCTGGTGCACAGCTGCTCTGGGAGGAGGGAGCCCAGGGAAAGCAGAGGGATGGAGGAGACAGTGTGGGGAGAGCTTTTTACCCCACAGCCTGCCAAATTCGGTGTGCAGGTTTCAGGCTGGGCAGATCTTGGGATGATGGTGTGAAGCCCTGCCTGTGTCAGAGCAGCTGGTCAAAGCACAGCAAAGCAGCCCCCTTGGAGCCCTGCTGCCTAGAATGATTTAGCAGGGTCCTGAACGTCTCTTGGAGACTCTGGAAGATGATTTTGGCTTGCTGAGGGTGCTCATGCTGGAGGCTGGTCATAAGGCTCCATGTCCTGGTGTTCATACATCCTGCTTTGGATAGCCTTCAGCTTTCCTGAGTCAGATCCAACCCCAAAAAATCAGCAGAGTGGGTTAAAAATTACATGATTGCCAAAGGGTAAGAAAATTACCCTCATTTTGGTGTTCTGTGAATTTGTGCTATGGATGTTTTGAGAATACTTTGGGGTCCCCTCTCAAGGCTTTCCTCTGCAGCCACCAGCAATGGGTTTGTTTATTCCAATAAGTCAAGGTCCTCCTGCCAGTCCCCACAAGTGGGGCTGGGGAGGAAGTCTGGCCAGTGCAAGGCTGGAGATCAAAGCACATGTGTTGTCAATACTGGGAGGCTTCTGGGATCAGATGGTCTTTGACCTGCCCCTGCAAAATGTGAGGGCCCTGATGCACAGGGTGCATCTGGGGCTGATGGGATGAGGGGCAGCAGCTTCAGGAGCAGCTGGGCAGTGCAGTGGAGCAGCCAGGAGCAGCCAGAGCCAGGAGAAACATGGCACAGCTCTCCTTCCATCCCACAGCCTCATCAGGCTTGTGTGCTGGTAATTAGGATGTTTGCTGTCATTTCTATGGGTGCGACAATGCATATTCATCAAATATGTAAATTAACACATTAAGCTATTTGCATAAATCTGGATCCAACAGGATGGTGGAGATGAATTGCTGTGAGAGCAGCTCTGTAAATGATTCCCTGATGCACGTGTCACACTGGAGTTCTGCACACCCTCTGTGGGTGCTTTGGTGATGCAGAGCAGGGTCCTGCTCACTCTCCATGGGTGATGCAGAGCAGGAACTTGCTTGGGTTAATTAGTGCAAGAAGTCCAGGCATCCTTACCTAATCCTGGGCAGGATTACAGCTGTGTTTACACTGGCAGCCCTCAGGTGGCCTCTCCTCCTGAGCAAGGATGGGTTGGAGGGCTGGGCAGGCAGGTGAAAATTTATCAGTGGAGAAAGCAAAGCTGCCTGTGCACTAAATGTGCTGGTGGTCTCCAGTGAACAGTAACACACACATGAAAGTCTGCTTGGGCTTGCTCCGAGCTTTGAGATTCCCAACAAACCTCGGCCTCCAACACATCTGGTACTGCCAAAAAGAAAATACATAAGACCTGTAACCCTTGCCTGCAGTAGCTTAACAATACCTCTGAGTATTGCTTCAAATACATATAATAAGTCTGAACTAATAAAATAACGAGTTTATGAGCTTTTTAAAGATTTTACTAGATGAACAGAGGGCCTAATAACATGATTCAATTTCTTAATATAAACAACGTATTTGCTGTGGCCTCTTAAAATATTCCTAACTTTAACTGCAGAAAATCCAGCGTATGATTTATATTTCTGGCTGCTGGAAGCTCTGGCTTCCATTATCTGTGTATGCCGCAAATCCAATTATGTAATATCATTGAGATAAGGCGCGTAATGTTTCACATCTAATTGTTCTAACATGCAAATTTTTCCCAGCGCTGGTGTATGTTGGATTAAGAGGAAGGCAGGGGCTGTCTTTCATGGGTGTAGGTAGAGGGGGTGGAATGGGGCTCGCTGCAGGCAGCTGGGTGTGTTGACCTGCATGTGTTCTGTGCAGGGTCTCTGAGAAGCTCTCTGGGAACCACAAGGTGATGTTGCCTTTGGGGTTAAATGCAACCAAACAGCAGCCCCTTGCCTGAATGGGGAGAACTGTGTATGGCTGCAGAATATTTCACCAATCCAAGCATTGTGACTCATTTTTTTCCCTATATAAGGGCCATGCCATGGGGTTTGATTATCCCTGTGTTTCAGTATGACCAGAACAGCTTGTCTACAGCCTCCTTTCCCCTGCAGGGAGCAGCTCTGAAATCAGGGTGTGGGCTGGATGCACCCCTGGCAGACAGACTGTGCCTACTGACAGTCCTCAGCACCTGGTGATTCACTGTATGAGATCCAAATTTCAAACCCATTTTCTAGGTGGTTTTCATCCATAGGGAGGAAAGAGACCACAGACCTAAACAGCAGCTTGTGTGCTTTGCCCCTTAGGTATTATCATCAATGTCTGGACATCCTTGGACACATGTGTGCTTATCCAAGACTCTGTAGACTTTATTTCAGAGCTGGCTGTGTCCTTGTCCCTTCCCATGATGGGGTGCCATCCAACCTGCACACCCAGGGCCAGCATGAAGCTAGTCAGGACTGGATAACACTCAGATCTCCCCTGTTACTTTCTCAGAATGAAACCAAGGAGCATGTCCTGACATGGGAAGAGGATGGCATGGAAAGAGAGAAATGGATGTCATCTGGGAGACAAAGCATTTTGCACTTGGGACCAGAACAGACACATTAACATTTGCCCACATTTGCAGGAGGGCAGGCTTTGATGGCCTTGCTTGTTGAGTGCAGCACAAAGAAACATGGAGATGTGTCTAAAAACCAGGATTTTATAGTAGGATTTGTGTTGTTCATGGTAGAGCTGGCTGGGGGAATTGAAAGGAATCATTTTAAGCAAAATATTGGGGGTTTCTGGCCCAATGCACTTGAAAGCATGAACTTGTCCTACACATTGATTGGGAAGTGCCAGCAGAGCTTCTCAGCCTCTGCTCTTCCCTTTGGCCCCTCACACTGTCCCTGCCAGGTTTTGGTGCTGCTGTGGTGTTGGTGACATTGTCCAGATACTGGTTCTGGGCCCAGGATTTGGCTCTTCTGAGGAAGTTTTGCACTAACTGTCTTACAGCCACTGGGCATTGTGCTCTAGACATGAATAGGTCTCTTTCAACCTTGTTTTATTCATCATCAGCAAAGCATGAAATTACAGTGGAAATGCTAATAGATTTCCTAACAACTTGGTATCTACTTGGGTGAAACAGTTATTTGTTGACTAATTAGTAAGTTAATTGTTTTATACTTTATTGAGGTCAGGTTGGTGTTTTAATATAGAGGGAGGAGGTGTGGGCTCTTCTAAACAAGATGCTGCTTTAATGAACAGTTATTATCACTGGTTGGGCTAAGGAAGTGTAGGGAAATGGTAATGGTGTCTCCAAAGGAGGTATGTGGAGCCAAAGGGGTGAGCTTTGGGAGCTGGGACAAATCCTGCTGGGGTGCTTGGCTTTCTCTGAGACCATTAGCAGAGCAGGCTTCTCAGCTCCCAGAGCTGCTCACAAGCGTTGGGCATGCTAATTAAAACCATTCCTGACCAAAAAAAAAAAAAAAGCATTTTGCAGAAAGAAAGGAAAGACTTCTCCTTCCTGGAGTTTATGATTGAATGTATGAGTAACCTGGTCTTCTGGGGCATGAAGTCTTTTCCCTGGCTTGATTTATGTAATTTAAAAAAAAACCAAGAAACGTTTCCTGTTCTCTTTACTAGCTTGCTTTCTCCTTTCTTCCCCCTCCTGACCCTGTGCTCATGGGCAGGAAAAGTTTCCTGGATTTAGAAACAACTTAAAAGATAACCTATGTGTGGATGGAGGCAGTAGCAGATCATTGGGGAAGGCTCCTCCAGGATAGTTAAGCACATTGCTTTGGATATTTTTTCCCCTTCCATGTCCTTCCTGTCCCTCCTTCTAATTAGGGCTTTGTTATAATCATCTGCCTTGGCCAATCCTGTCCTTTCTCAGTTGGAGCAGTCCTGGAGCTGTGATGTGGTTTTGTGCCCCTTCTCACACATTCTGATGAACTTGTCTCCCATGTGGAGAGAGCTTTTAAAATGAAGGAGCTCAGAGTTAGATTAGACTTTGAGATTAAATTGTTCCCTGTGATGCCCTGGCAGAAGCTTCCCTGAGAAGCTGTAGCTGCCCCATCCCTGGAAGTGTTCAGGACTGAGTTGGACAGGGCTTGGAGCCTGGGATAGTGGAAGGTGTCCCTGCCCATAGCAGGGAGTGGAATGAGAGTTGGGTTTTAAGGTCCCTTCCAACCCAAACCATTCTGTGATTCTGTGGTTGTTTTTTAAGTGTTATTCTGTGTTGGGCAGCATCATAGGGAAGACCACAAGAGATACTATTGCTTGCACACAGCCTGTTTTCTTCTGGTTCTTCCTCCTTCCAGCTGGAAATACAATGTGGAAATACTGCTACCTGTTGATTATTGAGTATTTGTGTGCTGATAATGCTGTGATTTTTTTTTAAATGGCCTTAAAGTATCTCCAGCCTTCTCTGTAGTCTCATCTGTTTTGATCATACACCTGTAGCAGTTTGGCAGTCCTGGAAATGCAGAGTTACAAGTGAGAGGTCTGTGTCCAGAGGGATGTGCAGGTAAACCTGCTCAGTCTGTGCCCAAATTTGCCCAGTTTTCCACTCCTCTCCTACTGTGAAATCAAACTGAAAAAGGCAGGATGGCTGCCAGTAAATAAAGCTGGTACCAGCTCATTGCAAAAAAACCCCCAAAACCCTAAAAAAATTAGGACTCAGACCCAGAAACACACCCCATCTTTGTTGCCTTTGTTTTTTTAGTTGCCTTATTTTTCAGTTGCCTGTATTTTCTTTTTTTGCTCAAATGGCCAGGTAGCTTTTAAGTTTTGGTAGTGGTACTTTTCCTTTGCTGTATCCAATAACCCTCTGCATGGATTACCTGGCAAGAACAATCCCTGGACAGCCAGGTAAAAGGAGTATTTTTACTGCCTGCATCCAGGCGTGACTCCAGTGTTTCATGCCACCACCTGAGCTGGGATGGGCTGTGAATACAGATCATGCCTCTCCTTTCCCTGTTTTTCCCAGGCTTCTCTTTGGGAAAAGGGCCTTTGCTCAGAAGCCACCAGGGAAGTGGGTTATAAAAGTTTTATTGGTGAGGCAGAAAGATGTTTCCACTCTTGCTGTTCCTTGGGAAATAAGAGAAGGAAAGACAAATAATGTTTTGTCTCTTTATTAGATTGGGAAATCATCTATAAAGCAGAGGTGTATTTCAAACCAAGCCCCCCACGTCTCTTGTTAATGCCCACTCAGCAGCATCCAGCTGGGCAGATGAAGGGTCTGGATGATGTAGGACTTTGAAGGGATCCTGTTTTAGTGGGATAAGGGCCCTGGAGGAACCAGATGTCTGGTGAGAAGACCAGAGCCACCAGTCTGGGTGCCCTGCACTCAGCCCTTGCAGTTCCTTGCAGCAGTGCTGCCAAATGATAATACTCACCAGTGATGATCTGCAGGCTGGAAAAACTCATCCTTGAGGGAAGCTGCCTGCCTGGTGGGTAGAGCAGAGCTTGTGCATGTTTAGGGGTTGTTGGTAGGACACTGAGGGATAGCAGTGAACTGTAAAACAGCCTTAAAAGTGGCAAGTCCAAGTGAAGCTATGCAGCTTAAAATGTTTTATCATGTCGCGTGCCAGGGCTATTAGTCCCCTTCTGTGCTTCTGTCAGGCAGCGTGGCAACCAGCAGTGAAGTTTTATCAGATATTAAAACCTGCTTTTGAAATTTCTCCTAGAGCAGAATGCTAAATCAACCTCTTCACAGTGATATTAATTTTTTTTTTTTCCTTCTTCTTGTGCTGTTTCCTGCCTGGCAGCTTTACCCTTACTTCCATTTCTCTCTCATTTTCCATCAGCTCTATCTGTAACCATTTTGTGTTTTATTGAGCATGAATGAATAGTGATGCCTTTTAGATGAGTGATATTTTCATCTGAAGATGCTTGTTTAATATAAGTCTCCACTCAGCTGTTACCCCAATGGTGCTTTGTGTTTACCAACAGATTATTTCAACTAGCTTGAATTTTGAAGCAAATTTTTGCATTGAGAGGTTTTCTCCCCTTCTCCTATCCCAGCAAAAATTCTACTTCTCTCCTGGTGGGTTATTACAGACCTGGAACTTGCTTCAGAAGCAGTGTGAGCTGTGTAAGGACTGCAGCTTTGCTCCTGGGGATGAGTAACCTACGCTTACCATATGCTACCACCCTCCCCTTTAGGTAAAATGGGGGGGGGGTTTTCTGCCTCTCTGCAAATGATAGCAGAGACTGTAATCACTCAAGCTGCTACCATGTGGGTCTTAGTGCATTTGGGAATAAAATTTTCCATCTGTGGGAATAGGTTATGAATCCAAAGTCATTAGAAAGGGTCTGGGTTTACCCTTGGTGCTGTAAGCAGGATCTCAGCTGTCAGTGACAGTGATGGATCCCCAAATATCTGCTTGTTGCAAGGCATCACTGCCACCCCCAGAGGTTCCCTGGGCTGTGCAACAGCAGCTGGACCTGGGGAGGCTGAAATGTGCCTCAGTTGTTAAAAGGTTTGGGTTTTGCTTGGTCTGAGGTTTGTCGCAGCAATTCCCAGGAGGTCTCTGCTGGTTGAGCTCACTCTGGGGAGGTAGGTGGTGTTTTTTTAGCACTGATGAGAAGTGCCACTGCTGCTTACAGGAATTGGTTTCCCATCAGTTCCATGAAGCCAGTGATAGAGGGCAGAAACAAAATTCCTTCCTGAAGGCTGACTTTTCTGTTTGCAGATGGTGGGGCAGATCTCTGTGCAGATCTCAGCCAGAGCTGAGTTGCTTCTGAGAGCTCTGACCTGCATCAGATATGGATCAGCATCCAGATGTCCCCAGGGTAGCACCTGGGAGCTTTTGGAGGCACAGTGTGTTAGGTGCAGGAGAAAAGGAGGGCTTGTGTGTCCCCCTGGGCTGAAGATGCCCTCTCAAGCTCATTTCCATGCCTTGAGAGCACTGTGCATCTTTAACCCCCGGTGGTTTGTTCTCTTGATCCTCATGCAACAGCTGGCAAGGGAAGAGGCTGGAGCTGAACTCACATCCTTGACGAGGCGCTCAGCCAGCCCTCTGCTGCACACCAGCACTGACTTTTCCCTTGTGATTCAGTGCCAGGCTCTGCACCTTTGTCCAGTACCATAGTGTTTAGGGAATTCAGACATTCATGGCTGCAAATGTTCCTTTGGGACCTGACTCCTCTGGGATCCGCCCTGCCAAAACGTTTGGGGTTGCTCCTAGGGAGAGGCACTGCTGGCCCAGAGCACTCACATCGACACCTCCATTCCCTGCTTTGCCTGGACCCCATGCCCAGTAATTTCCCAGCCGGTCTGCTCCATTAGGGCATTCCAGGGACATTGGTTAATGAGGCTGGTTCTGAGAGCGCGGTCTGAGTTCATCTGGGCTGTCCCCACCGCTGCAGAATTTGCATCTGGCCGGGGCTGTGCATCTCACAGCCGAGCTGCCAGCGCTGGATGAAAAGGGCAGCGCTTCCAGAAACTCTCGCCAACAATTTGTCTTGCAAATGAGCGAGAGCGGCTCCATCGCCCCGGCCGCGCTGCAGCCAGCGCTGGGCTGTGCCTGCCGGGTTCGTGGCTCGCTGCAGCTGCCTCGCACCGCTCCCCTCGCCGCCGCTCACCAGCCCAATTTCTCGTGAGCGGGCCGCGCATCTGCATTAATTTAGATGGCTTAATGTAGGGAGATCATCAGCTTGATTTCCCCAGTGGCCCTGGGAGTCAGCTGGGGCTCCGGGGCCTCCCATTAGCGGCCCAGCCCGGTGCCAGATGGCGGGTGATGGCTTGCGGAGGCTCCGGAGCTGACGTGCCCCATTGTGCGAGAACACAAAAGCGAGCCGAGCTGGGTGTTTTTTTTCTTACCCCCCCCTTTCTGCTTTCATTTTCCTTCAGTGCTGTCACCCTCACAGCTAATTCCTGCAGCTCTCTTTATTTATTTATTTTGCTTCGTGGTGGGGAGGGCTGTGAAGTTGCTGACGGTGTTTTCCATGCGGATGCTCCTGCCTTGCACCACGAAAGTAACTTAAGGACTTTGCTTCTCCTGTCTTTTATTCTCTGCCTGAATATGCATATGGGGTGCACAGTCCCATGTGCATGCACACCCTCATGGAATATTCTCTTGGACATTTGGGTCACATAAACAAGTTATTAGGGTATTACAGTGGGTCTCCTGGGGGGCCATTATATGCCATGAGGTTTTGTTAAGATAGATTTAATTGCCTTCCTGAATATTTCAGGTGACCCAGCAGTTTTTCAGGTCTCTCAGCAGTCTGTACTACAATCACCTGTTTGTTACAGAGTTTTCATCTCTTTTGTTAATACTGGAGAGGCGCCTGTTTTGGGCTGCAAGTGTTTTTTGTGATGAAGATGCACATTTAAGGATGGAGAGGACTGATTCCTCAGGTTTGTTACAGGACACACTGAGCATCCCTGCAAGGGCCCCTTGAAGATCAGGCTTACAGAGTTTTAGTTCTGATTTCCCCAGTGTGCTGCAAACACAGGGGCAAAGCTCAAGTTCAGAGCTCAAAGTCACTAAAATGCCCCTCTGCAATCCCTCCTTTCAGGTACAGTGTTTGACCTCTGCCTGCTCCCTAAAACCCACATCACTTTTGCAGTGCTGCTGCTCCTTGGCATTTATCATCCCTGCAGCCCACGCAGCTTTCCACATTCGTGTGTGCATCCCAAACTTAAGCTTTAATTAAAATGAAGTTTCATGCTGACAGAGCGCTTAGGTGGCTAAATGATGTTAACCTTGGCACCTGGATGGGGAATGAGTCTGGGAAGCAAATGAGAACAGCAAGTGCAGGGATGGGGACAGAGGAGTCCCAGCCAGTTGCAGATCTATCTGGCTGTCCCATCACTGACAGAAGGCAAATGNAGCAGGGATGGGGACAGAGGCGTCCCTGCCAGTTGCAGATCTATCTGGCTGCCCCATCACTGACAGTCTTTGAAGGCAAATGCTGGTATTTAAATTTGAATTGTGTGGCTTCCTGAGTATCCAGCATGTCTTCTAACTCTTCCTCCTTTGGCAGGAGCTTCATTGTCAATGTTGACCTCCTCTCCAGGCTTGGCACTGTGTGCTGGGCTTGTTTTCAGCACCTCCCCTTGTCTTTGGCACTGAATTTTGTTGCCAAGGGTTGTTTGGTCGGATGAGTGGAGATTTATGGTGCATTTGCAGAGGGCTTAGGTGCTGGTAGTCACAGGAGAATCTGTGGCTCCTAGTCAAGGAGTTGACTAGTTGACTCTCCTAGTCAGGGAGTCAGGGAGTCTGGTCCAGCAATCCCCTCCCTCCAACCTGCCCAAGTGGGTTTCAGGGTGCACAAACACAGGAAGAGGCAGGAATGTTTGGGTAAAATATTTGCAAATTTTACAGTAGGAAATAACACAGGCTCTTCCAACCTCCTCCCAGCAAATTGATAAAGCCCCTCCTTGTAGCCCTATGAGCTGATAGTTATCCCATCTGGGAGCATCCCGTGGGAATGCTCTTCAGAGGTTTCCTGAAGCTCACTGCCTTCTCCTCCTGTTAGCCAGGGCTTCTTGTTGTATCCTGTGCCCATAAACAGTACCAAAGGTCCTTGCAAAAAGAGGAGAGGCACCACCTGAGGTGACCTGTGTTTGTTTAATCAGGGATGAAAAAGCAAAAATAATTAGAAGCATCTGAAGTATATATCTGAATGCCTTAGCAAAGTGCTCAAAGGTGAAATTTAGTTTTGTTTGACTGCATGTTTTAACAATTCCTCACAGAAAGGACTTGGTTCTTTCTCTGTGGCAGTAAGAGATGCATGTGCAGAGTTCTGTGTGTAGTTATGACGCAGTACAGAGGTTGGGTGATGGCAGATCACGATTGTGGCTCTCCCATGGGCACGGTCAGATTGTTTTTCTACCATATTGAAACCTGCTCCTGTAAACCATCTTCTCTCAGGAGTCTTGCCCAGCGAGCACAGCCCTGCATGGCTGTGGGTACAATAAACCAGAGAGCCCTGTGACGGCCTCACAGGAGATCACTGCATCCCCTCTTTCTGTCACTTTGCTTCCTCGTGATGCTCTGGGATGGTTTGGTGCTGGTGGTGGTTTCCCAGGCAGTGTTGTCCCGTCAGCCACCACTGCTCGGCACGTGCCAGAAGGGATGAGCTGATCCGGGAGCGGCACCGCAGGGTGATGGCAGCGTTGCCTCCTTGACCCATGACTTTTCCCCTGCCACCTCTTTTCAATGAGTCCTCAAAGGTAATGAGTTTAATTTGATAAACTGGGCCCAGGGTGAGGTGTCACAGTGGCTTTAGGAGATAAGCCTCCCTGCGTCTTATCAACAAGAAGCCAGTCCTCCCTGGAGAACTGTTTTCTGGAATGCATCACTGCTCCTTGGGTTCAGTGATGGTCTGATGATAGCAAGGAAGATAAAGATGATGAGATTGGTGGTTTGTAACTCTGCTACCACTTCCTTCCTCTGTGTTACCATCTTCCATATCCTTCTTATCTTTAACTATTCTCTTATATCTTTAACTATTATCTTGCCATCCTTACAGGATGATGATGTGTCTCCCAGTCGTATTCAGGATGCACAGGGAGGAGAAAGAGTTCACTGTGGGGGCAGAGGTGCTTTGGGATAGAGTGTCTTCTTCATGTGGACCTGGCATGAAATGGGAGCTGTCACCTTGTCATGGGAGTGGGTGTCTGGAGAGACCCTGGCTCACAGAGTCCGACCTGTGTTACCACCCCCAGACTGTATCATAAAGTCATTGAACCCTAGACTGAGTTGGGTTGGAAGGAACCTAAAAGTTAATCTACTTCCAACCCCCTGCCATGGTCAGGAACACCTTCCACCAGATCAGGTTGCTTCAAACCCTGTTCAACCTGGCCTTGGATGCTTCCAGGGACGGGGCATCCACAGCTTCTCTGGGCAGCCTGTGCCAGGGCCTCCCCACCCTCACAGGGAACAATTTACTCCTATCATACGTGCACGTGTGCACNATGGTCAGGAACACCTTCCACCAGATCAGGTTGCTTCAAACCCTGTTCAACCTGGCCTTGGATGCTTCCAGGGACGGGCCATCCACAGCTTCTCTGGGCAGCCTGTGCCAGGGCCTCCCCACCCTCACAGGGAACAATTTACTCCTATCATACGTGCACGTGTGCACACACTACTGTGTCTACTCTGACAAGCGATGCTGGAGTGCAGCCCCAAGTGCACCCATCCCGGCGGAGGAGCGGGAGGGGAGTTAACACCCGCTGGCTCGTGCACAGAAACACAATCCCCATCTCCTCCGAGCTCCCAGAGAGAAATCGGTGAAAACATCAAACCGCACGTCCTGTACCGTGGGGCCGATCCGCCGGAGCTCTGAACTTTCTCTTTGAGGTGGTAATGGTTTGGCTGGCAGCCAGGAGCGGCAGCCGTGAACGGAAAGGGGGACTTCCAGAGATAAGCTATTTTCAGCCAACGGGGCTTCTCGCCGCGAAATAAATAGAAAAAGGACGAGCTCTACGTCTGCGGTCATGTGTCCTGCTTTCGTGGATTTGGCCTATTTTCTGAAGAATGGCTGTAATTCAGCTTGAATTTCCCCTGGATTGCTGCCAGCAAAATAGGAAGCTGTTGCTATTGCCAAGGAGCGAACGGGAATTTATATAGTAACTCAGCTACAGGGATGAGATGACAGCTAACGGCTTAGCTGCTGCTAGGAGGAAAAGCAGACCTGAGAGGAACCTGGATTTTCTCAAGATCACAACAGTTCAGTCCTTTCTACATCTTTGGCATTATACCCTTCAGTCTGGACTGGGCAACATCGAAGCACAGTATCTGTGCTCAGCACCAAGGGATGGGAGCAGAGCAGCTTTCAGCATTTAGAAGAATCACCTGTGTTTGAGTTAAAATGAACAGAAAGGAGCTTTCGAGCAGTTCTTTGCAATGCTAACCCTGTGCCCCCCTTGTTCTGGCTCAGTGCTGTGATCCTGTGGTCTCTCCTCTCCCTGTTCACAGGGGATGCTGAGTATTTCCCTTGTTGTGATGTGAGGCAGCTCCTCTGTGGGAATCCAGCTTCTTGTGATTATTTTTCTATTTAAATAACTTCTTTAGTTATCGTGTGCACCATTTCCACTTCTTTTTCCTCCCTTATTAAAGAAGGGGAGTAGTTTATCATGCTCGGCAGAGTATGGACGTGGTGAAAGACATACTGTTCTGAAGGATTTAAAGTTAATTTCCGTCGGACAGAGAGGCCGTTGTTTGGGGTACTTCCACAGCCGCCTCTCCCCCCTGCTCCGGCTGCCTTGGGTCCGCAGGGAGCCTTTGCCTTGTGTCTTTGGGCAGCTCTTCCCTCTGCCTGGACCCCATGTGCTGGAAGGTTTGCAAGTCTGTAATGCTTTAGAGTCTGAGGGATACAGCTGGGACTCAGTCTGCTGTGTGGTGGGACATGGCTGAGAGGTGCCTCTGGGTGCCACAGAGCCCATCACCTCTGAATGCTCACTCCATCACAAAAGTCAGAGTCTCCATGGTGTGCTTGGGTTTTTGCCAAGGCCCACAAGATATTTTCCTGTATGCACTGCCGCCCCTTGGACCACCAGATTTGGGAAAGAGGTCATCTTAGAGGCAGTTTCACCTCTTCCAGGCACTCCCCAGCTGCTGCCCAAGGGAATATCTCAACCTGTGCAGCAGGCAGATCAGGCTGTAGCTCAGTTTTCCATGGGCTTGGCCATCCCAGTTGAGCAGGAGCAGCGTGATGCCCATGGCTCAGCAGCACTGAGCTCCTCTGCCCAGGCAAAGCTCCCACCTCGGCAGGGCTGACCCTGCTGCAGCAGGAGGGAAAATGAAGAGCAAATTGCCAGCACTGGTGCTGTTTGCTGTCGGCCCGATAAAAATGGCACCTTGCCCAAGTCTTCTATAAATCACAGGTTCCATTTGGAAAGGAGTTTTCTGTGGTAATTAATGAGCCAGTATAAAGACATTAAATGGAGAATGTGTAGTGATAGAAAGGCTTGTCATTCACTGAGCCATCTTCCCCCATGTGAATAACCATGGGGGAACAAAGGCCAAACTCCTTATAGACTGAAGTGCACTATCTCTGATAGCTGGGAATGAAGTAATTCTCTGAAAATAACAAAGGCGCAGTGAAATACATTAGTAAACTAATTACAAGAGAGCTGGTAAAAACAGATGCTGAAAATTTAAAGCTATTACTGGAATGATTGCTGGCAGAAAAATGGGGGCTGACAACAAAAAATTAAAAAATGCATCTCATTTAAAATTCATTAGCCTGTAAATCAGGACAGCTCCCTGTCTGAAAGTGAGGCTGATGGCATTTCCGTGGGCAGTCGTGATGAAAAGCTTCCTTGCCTTCACCTTTACGGATTCCAGCAGTGCCTCCGGAGATGCCGAAACAAAGTGTGCGCTCGTTGGCGAGCACAAAAAAGCAGAGAAGCTGCTGGCTTTGCTCAGGGAGGTCTGAGCAGGGATGTTTCTACCCAGAGGTGTTGTGAGGGCTGCTGAGGATAACACCTCGTGCTTGCTTGGCTCGCTGCCCCTCCGAGCTGATGAAAAGCAGGATTGCTCGTCCATCCGCGCTCGGTGTTGGAAGGAGTTGGCTGCAAACAAAGTGGTCCGGGGCCAAAACCAGCTGTGTGGGAGCTTCCTCTTTCACTATCTCCATCAATATTTGGAAGAGGGATGGAAAACATCAGTATTGTGCAACAAATCAAAATGGTAACTATGTAATTTGTCTTAATTGTGTGTGTCAGAGTAGGAAAAATACGAGGAGCTCTGGATGGGAATCTGGCAGGAGAGACCTGGCTGCTGGCAGCATCCTACAGGCTTTGCTCTGCCCTTGCTGAGCCAACCTTTCCCAAAGGCTTGTGGACAGCTTGCCCTTCATTTTCTCATTACTTCAGGGGTCTGCAGGGGCACTTGAGTGGGATAAATCATCACTATTTTGCAAAGAGTGAACATGTGCTTCAGAGGAGAGTCCTGAAGAAGCCATTGCTGTGAATGCAACAGGAGGGGACATCTTGTGATGCTGGAGAGGAGCTCTGCTTTGGGGTAGGAGAGCCTCGTGTGATGCTGGGGTTTCTTAAGAAGCTACCCCACAAAAACACAGGAGCCCTTTGTGGTGAGTTGTACCTCTGGGCAGGTGTCACAGCAGCCAGTGTTGCCTGGCCAACATCACCCTTGGTGCTGGAGCCCTGTGCAGTTGACAGATAACCCCTTCCTGCACTGCAGAATCACCAGCCTCATGTGCAGTCTGCCCAGGCAAATTAAGAGTTGTTTATGACATTTAATACTCCCCCTTTCCTCCAGCAGCAGGGCAGCAGGACCACAGGTTTGGCTTCACAAATGGTTGCCTCAGGATACACTAAATGCTGTCATGAGCCAGAGAGCAATTTCATCTTGAAAAATTACTGCAATAGAGCTCCCTGATAAAAGTCTCTCCCAGCAATGCCTCCCTCTTTGCCAGAAACTTCTTCTCTCCCTGAAACCAATTTGAGAGTGATAAAGGGGCTGTTTATTAGTCGATCTCCCTGCAAAACAAGAGGGTGCTGGAAGATGAATAACCACCCTGGGCTGTGCTGCTTGGCATTGCAGGTAACATGATGGGTTTCTGCCATGTGCTCTGAGCATGGAGGGAAGTGAGAAACTTGATCCATGGCATTGCCAAGATGCATCTTTCGAAATGGTTTATAAGGAGCAGTATTGCCTCATGTGTAGAGTGTGCTATTGGTACTCCAGGGAGGGATGATGTTGGGTTTTGGCTGTGACCATGGGTGGTACTTTGTGCCCATCCCTAAAATAACCAATAGCTTTATAGGAAAGGTGTGAGGATGCTCAGACAGCCCTGGTTGCTCGCTGCACTTCAGGGAGGGTGTTTGTGCTGATGCACAGGGACTCCCTGCTCTTTCTTCCAGGCTGGGATGATTTCTGGCTGCAGCCACATTATGGTAGGTCTTGGGTCTTAGCAGGCAGCATTTGGACAGTGCTGCCACACAAGGGAGAGCATGGCAAAGGCCAGGTGCTCTCAAGGATTTCCTCTGGAAGCTCCCCTGGTGTTCTCTGCTCCCCTAAGACAAACAGGGGTGGTGGGCTGTTTAATGTTGGGGACACTCCCTTGCGTGCTGTACAGGGGACAGTCTCTCTCCACAGGTGCAGCATTTTGTGAGTTTTATAGAAATAGTGAGATACTGCAGTATAAAACAGTCCTTGGGCCATAGGGCTCCTGTTCATTTCCATGTGTGGTGCAGAGGCTGCATTTATCCAGTCAAAAATCTTATAATACCCCTACATCAACAACTGATGGTGGTATAGGTAATTTTCCAATAAGTGAGCTATAATAAATACCGTGAATATACTAAATGTCCTTTAGGACTGGAATATGGGTTTGGAGACACCTGTGATTGTGCAGGAGAGGCTGGGTGTGCTGGCAGTGAGCAGCACGTTCAGTCAAGCCTCAGGAAGAGGAGTGGAGCTGCAGTGCAGGGGTTCAAAGGGTTTCTAGGTGCCACCCTATAGGGACTTTTTCAGAAAGAACCCATCATCCTCCTCACAGACTCGTTCCTTCACTCGTGCAGGGCGGTGAGAGCAACCAGGGGCTCCTGAGGATGTTCCCTCTGACCCCTGCTCAGCATGCAGTGAAGATGTGTTCATTACTTTCACAGGATATTTATCATCCCTATGCGGAAGCAGCCCCTACAGGTCTCTGTGCTTTTTTTCTGCTTCTGAAAGCAGCAAACCCAACAATAAATCATGGGTCAGTAGCGTCCATCAGGGCTGTTCATTGCCATGCAGCAGGGAGGTGACCTGAGCTGGATCTGGCTCACAATCATTTCGTGTGTTATGCAAAAAGTTGAGAAGCCACAGTCCCAGACCAGACAAAAATTTGCCTCCTGGTTGACTTGAATCATGAGGTAGTAGATTTTTCCCCCTACTTCTCTTGTAAAATATCTGTTGCATGTTCCCTCCCGTGGGCAGCTGCTGTGTCCCACTGTGAGGCATTATCTCTGTTGTCTCCCTTTCATCCCTGTCCCAGGAGCTTGGGACAGGAAAAAAAAAACAGGCCAGGTGGAGACATTGTTCCTCAGTCAGAGCAGTCTGTATGATGTGCTGTCTTCTCAGCCTATTTTAAATTCTTCCAGTCAGCTTTGATTGCGGGTGAAAACAAGGGACATGAGGATGCAAAATGCAGAGAAAACAGAGCCTGGACCATCCTCCATTCATGCTCTGAGCTGTCCTGTTAGCTCCAGGGGAAGTAAAAACAGCCAAAGCAAAAGAGGAATAAGCATTTGTTTGCAAATATTCCAAATAAAAAGTGTTCAGGACTGACCATTTCCCTGTACCTCTGCACAGATCGAGGTGGGTCGTCCTCCCTCTTTTATGTCACCAGGTATTTTGGTTCCTCTTAAATGAACTACATTCCTCTAAAATGTCTTCCTTGCTTCAAACTCTCCTGAGTCTTGTAACCCATATTCTTTTGAGATCTGAGGCTCAGCATGGACAATAGAGATTTGGGATTTTCCCTGCTATGATTAGTGGACAGGGGCAGAGAGGATTTTCCTCTGTGCTGGGAGAGGCACGGCTGCTCTTTAATATTTCCCTCCCTTTCCAAAGCTGAGAGAAAGGCGATTTTTCTTCCCTTTAGATGTGAGCGAAGGGCCCCGCTCCCGCTACTCCTGGAGAATTAAATAGATAAATGGGCGGCGCTGTTGTTCACGCTTCACTATGCACAAAGCAACTTGCATTCAAAATTGGGCTCATGGCAGTTCAGCAACAACCTCGCACAATAGCGTCATTAGACACGCAGGGCCGGCTCGCAGGCGCAGAGGCTGCTCTGCAGCTGGAGTAGCCACCGGGCTGGCCTGCCGTGGGCTTGTTTTTTTAGCTTTATAAAAATGCATCTTTAAAAAAAAAAAAATGTATAGAAAGAAGATTCAGTGTCTTTTTCGTAAAGGTTTGGGCAGGCGTTGCTGTTTGGAGGCAGGGGGAAGAGAGGAGAGGATGGGATTGGTGGTGTCCACACGCCCCCCGTGTTCTGTGCCCTCATCTCCTTTGCATTGGCAAATCCTCCATTTCCAGAGTGGGGACGGGACAAATAAGGGACCTGAGTCTGCAGAGTCCTCACCTGCTGACTTAGTTGGGAATGTTCCCTGGCAGGTTGTTGACTTAGTGGTGAAGGTCTCTTAAGACAAGAGGGAATTGAAAATTTAATTCCTCTGCTTGCCTTGGTGCTGGTGGCTTTCACATCTCACAGATATTGAAGGCTGGTTCTGCTGGAGCTCTCAGCCTGATTTGAGAGTGGTTCAGGTTTGGCATTAATTGGCATGGTGTTCATTGTGTTTTAAAAACAACCCTGGCTTCTGCTGACCTGAGGAGAAATTCCATTTTATTAGTAAGTAGAGAAATTCAGTATAAAAATCAGCAGCTCATCAGAATGGAGCCAGTCTTGGGAGGAGTCAGCTTGCCCATGGCTTGTTCCCTACACTGGGCAAATAATTTGCCTCCCAGATTTCACCTTCCTCAGTTGTAACAGAGGTAACGAAGCCCATCCTCCTTGGCAGGATCATCTGGAAGCCCAGTACTGGAGGTACATCCCCATAAAACTCTTGTTCCTTATACTGTGTTAACTGTGAGGCATTTTAACCGCATGCCTCCATTGGAAAAGATCAGAATTTAACAGGCTGGTGGCAGAAATGTGGAGAAGGGATCTTCACTTGTGAGCTGCTATTTGTGGACTGCGTGGCATCCGTGGTGGTGTGCATGCTCACTCCTCCCCAGCATCATCCTGTGTCAGAGACAGCCTGGGTCTCTGTTTCCCCATAAGTATTTTAAAATCAAGAGGCAATTTGATTGCAGAGCTAGCTGGCCTTCCCAAATGCTCTCCTAACACCATGTTTGGCACTGAACCTTTCAAGTCTTCCTCCTCTCCTTGTGCCTGCACAATGTTTGTGTTTTAATGACTCTAAAGGCCTGGGATTTGCTTTGACATACCAAGTTAATGTTTTCTTTTTCTATATCAAATCTAGGTCAATCTCTGGCTTAGCACTAATGCTGCACTGAACAAAAAAGGATTGGCCACTAATGGTTTCAATTTAGTTTTTTATGGAGTAGAGAAAATTTCACTCGATAGCTATTTTCATTTTTATTCCATTGGCCTTTCCACCGGGCCTGTTGGGATGGAGAAAGTGCTTGTGATTTGATTAGAGGAGACCTCAGAATGAATCCTCCATGAATATGGATGAGGATGAGAGTTGCTGCTCACCTGTGTCCATAGGACATGCCTTCAGGGACTGCATCCCAGTGGGGTTTAAGTGGTGGGCAATCCCAAGCATGAGGGTTTCTTTATGGAAGAGCCTCACCTGTGATCCAGCATCATCCTAGTTAGAGTCCTTAGTTACATAACACAGGGGAAGGAGAGAAGAAGAGCAACTCCCCTACTTCATGTGTCCATGTGCCTGTAGACAGTCAACATTCAATCTGAATTTCGCCTTGGCCAACATCTTTTGGAGGAGGCTCCTCCATGCCTGCAGTGTCAAAGGGCTGCCAGGACCATTCCCTGTCTGCTCTGAGCCCTAATTTTGTCTTTCCCTGCCCTGTGGCAGTTGCTGTGTACCCCAGCCAAAATCCAGGTGGGATGATAGCAGAAGCACTGCAATGTCACAGCTTGGAACATTAATGTGGAGCAATGAGTGTGCACGTGATTTGTGGTATTTTTATGGCTTGATGACACAAGGAGATGGCAGAGGGAAGTTTAATGGGAACAAGGTGGCACTCACCCCTCTGATGATGGTAAAAAAGCCCTGGGGCAGCACCAGTCCCTCCACTGGCACATGGATGCTGCACTGCTGGATGGCAGAGACCGCTGGCAGACGGATTAGTGAGTGCCTCCCCTCTTAGGAGCTCGCGGGTGAATATTGTGATTGCATGTATTTATTTTTAAAATTATTATGGCCATTAGCATAGAAATGAGCTGCAGCTCCCTGGCTGCTGGCCAACCCCACCCGGGCTGACGTGCAGCTCTTCTCCTTGGCGGCTGGAACAAAAGCGCCCGGCTGGTAACGGGGTCCTGCTGCTTGCCACGGGAAGACAAGTGACAAACAGGAGCAAGCACTCTGCTGCATGAGTTTGTTACAGTCAGTTGGGACATATATAAAAAACCTCACATGGGTCAGCAGAGATTTAGCCCCTCCAGGCAATGCCCTGTGAAGGAGTTGAGCTCCTATCCCTCTCCTCTCTTTCTCCCCAGTGATTTATTCCCGGGCTGAAAACACAGTAATCACTCACAGTGAAGTTTTGTTGCTGTTTTACAGGAGATGCTCCAAAAGTCTTTTGTCTCTGCAACTGTAAATAAACTCGTAAACCTGTTTTAAAAATAGCGTTTTGTAGTTCAGTGCATGAATTTTTAATGCATCTTCTGCAAACCAGCTGGTCTTGGCAAGGGTCACAGTGTTTCCTAGGCATTTAACATAAAACTGTGCTTCAAAGCCACATTATAGTGTCGTTGAAGAGCAATATTTTACTTAACATCCTCATAACTGAATTATTTATAACTTGTCATGTTTTATTCATGATAAATATTAATACTGGTGTCTTTAAGAGTAGAGGTTATTGCTGCAGTTTTACCTATAAGAGGTGATATTATTGAAATAAAGGAATGGCGATGAATTCCGTAGCCACCAGAGCAAAGTGGGTGCCGGGGTGTTCTCATTCACACCTCCCTCTTTTATCAACCCTGTCAGCCACCAAAAAACATCAGTGCTGAGCATCTGTACATTTGAAAGGAATTTTCCTGCAGGCATCTGAATCCCTGCTTTTTAAAATATTTTCTTAGAGAGCTTTGTGTCATTCTCAGTAATTCTTGGGTTCATTTCTTGGTGAGGGTCCATAAGCTTTGGCTTTGCAAAAATGCTCACCCTGGTCTGAGTCTCCAGCCTTGAAATGTTCTGCAGGCTCTCTTGAGCTCTCCTACTGCAGGCACCCATGGATCTTCAATCATTTGAAGTATCCCTTGCCACCTTGGAAGGGGCATCACCTGGTGTGGGAGATCTCCTGGCAGCCTTTGGGCTCCTTTCCATGTCTCAGTGCTCTGGACCATGATGAGTCCCATTTCAAGGCTAAATCTGTATGAATTGGGTAAATTGTCATTGCACCATCGGGCTCCATCCTATACCAGAAAGGATAATTGCATTGGCTTTTATCTTGGGAAAGGGAAATACAATTTTTTGTGATCTTTCACCTTGTGCTGGTGTGTCCCCATCTGGCTGGAACATTGTGCAGTCAGTCCCTGGTCCAGCTCCTGACGTGGGGCTGGCTGCCCATCCCACCCTCATACCTACAGAACCTTCCCAAACCCTACAACTGTGCAGGGCTGGGGCTTTGCTCCGTGTTACTCCATCAGCTTAACAAATCTGCCATCAGCGGGTTGAGAGCGGTGGTTGCGGGAGCAGCGCAGGTTAATGCAACACATATTTAATGTATGATTGCTAATGGCCATCTCCCATCTGCCTGAGCCCAATGCAGTTTGCAGATGAATGATTAAGCTGCCCTGACACACAGGCAGCTTGTTCCTTAGCAGACCCACAGTCATTGCACTTGATGCATGTAAAAGAGGACGAGGCTTTCTTGCTGGGGAGAGAGGTGTCGTCAGGCTGGGGCGGCGGAGCAGGGGGTTCTCTTGGAGTTTGTTTTGTGTGGTAATGTGAGAGACCTTCCTGTGGATGCAGCACTTTAAATGAATCATGAGCTCAATAACCACTGGGATGTTTATTAGCTTTGAATATGTTTATTGCGGAGTCAACAGGCAGCACCTTCCAATTAATTAATAGTAATAATTACGGTATTATTTATGTAGCTCTAACAGCATGCCAGAGTGTTTCCGCACGGTGGTTACAGCTGTGGCTTGCTGGAACAGGCTGGTCTATATTCACCCTGTGTGGGCATGCTGGGGTTCATCATTTGCTGTCAGGTGGTGGTCCTAGCCCTAAAAGCCTTGCTTTGCTGAGCTCTGGGCAGCTGCTCTTTCTTTTGGCTGAATCCTTTTGCTCCCCAAATGTTGATATTGATGGCAGCAGAAAGATTCCGTCTCTCTTTGATGTGGACTGGGATCCAAAGACTGCTCAAGCTATTGGGAATGACCTCTGATAAGTGCCAGTGCAGTTTCTGTGTTTCTTACTGCCTGGTAGATCTTGATGATGTCCATGAGGGTCTTGGAGCAAAGTCTCCTGTTCTGGTTGAGCCAATCAGTTCAATGTCCAGAGGAGGGTGGGATGCCAAGAACTTCCCACACGTCTTGTTTTTCCATGCAGAAGGTTCGGCTGCAAGTTGGCCTTCTGCTCTTACATTACATTACAGTCCCATTTGCATTCTGCAGGAGATGAGGGAGTGTTTCTAGGTCATGTGAAGTTGCTGACATCTTCCAGTTGTTGGATCTTTCTTCACACGTGAATAATTTTGTCTCTCTTTTTGTCTTCCAGCAATGTCTGACTTCCACATCCACCCTCAGAATGCAGTGGTGGAGGAAGGCGGTGTAGCGAGGTTCCAGTGCCAGATCCACGGCTTGCCTGAGCCAGTCATCCTCTGGCATAAGAACAGCATGCCAGTCAACACAGACAACGAAAGGTAGGACATGTCCAAGCCACGTGTTGCTGGCCTTTCTCCAGGAGGGAAAAGATGGCCAGACTTTCTATGGCTTTCACAGTTATGCTCGGACACAACTAACCTGGGCTTAGGGTCTGGGCCAGTGTTTCCACCATGGGAGAGTCTTTTGTTTAGTGTGTTGTGGCTTTTCTGGTTTGGTTCTCCTTTTGGCCAAACACCTTGTAGGAGTACTGGCATTTCCCAAGAGAGGTAGATAAAGCTATTAGCTGATTTTGAATGGCTTGCACTGACTGTCTCTGATCAACTGCTCTAGGTTTATTTTCCAGCATGGAGACCTGCCCAGCAAGCCTCAAAGAGCTGGGTAGCTTTGGCATCCTTTATCCCCCCCTGGCTCCATTTTGTGTAACTCTTTCTGAGACAGATCCATGACTTAGGGTCTTGCATATGGGTCCTGGACTCTTGCAAGTGCCGAATTACACTGTGGCTGCTATTCCCAGGTGGACTCCCTCATGTGTGGCAACTGGGGAGCTCTGCAGAGACCTTCCCACAGCACCCTGAGCTGCCATTTCCCAAACAATCTCCTAAAGAGAAACTCCAGCTGCCTCCCTTCCCATTCTAGACCTGGAGCGGCACGTCCCCGCTTCCTGTGTTTGACAGGCTGCTCCCTTCGTGTCGGAAACGTCCCTCATCACGGTTTGATCCTCGGCCGGCGCGGGACAGGTGGCAGGAAATGCGTGCCTGGTGCCGGCAGCCCCAGCTGGAGCTCGGGAACCGCCAACCAGCGGCGGGAGACAATCGCTCATGGCACACCTCGGGCACAGACTGACATTCCTGCCTTGGGAATGGGCGAAACCAGGAAGCTGTAAATATTTTCCTGAAAGCCTCTATTCTTAAAAATGTCAGTTCTGCAGCAGAATGTGGTTGAGTTCTTTGGAGGCAGGAGAAAACATGAGGGCTGGAACAATGCCTGACCTTCTCAGAGTGGCAGTGAACTTAGAGTAGAAGGACCCAAGAGGCTCAAATCTGCTGTGGAAAACTGCAACTGTCAGGTTTTGTTTTTCCTTGCATTTTTCAGCTGAGCTTTTTTTAGCCCAGTGCAGGGTTGATGTGTTAAACCCCTCTGAAGGCTTCTTACTCATACAGGTACTGAAGTGGGGATGTGGTAGAGCAGAGCCACTGGTACGAGGTGGCATCAGCAGAAGTAAGGGGTGGAGAACTGAGATGTTACAGGACAGGTGAAGTTCCCTTGAAGTCCTTCATTCATCGTTTATCCTTTCCATTTGAGCCCAGGAACACAGCTGTGGAGATGATCAGAAATGTGGCAGGGATTTAAATGTGACCAGGACTTCTTTTCTCCAAGGCTGGGGAACCCCAGGGCTGAGGAACCCCAAGACTGAGGAGCTCCAAGACTGAGAAGCCAGGACTTTTCTCCAACCCGGAAAGGTCCAAGCTGTGCTCGTTCCAGCTGCTTCTCCTCTGGGGAAGGGAGTTTGCCCAGACCCTGGAGAATGTGGCCTAGGAACAGTTTCCCTACATTCGTGTCCTGATTTTGAAGAGATTTGGCTTTTTGTAGGAGTAAAGTTACTGGGGAAGTTTTTTATTGTCAGCTCAGTAGATTAATCTCTGACACCAGTGCCTGGGTGATGAGAGTTGCTTCTCTAACTGAATTGGATTTCTGAATTAATCACACTCGGTGCATTTCTGCGTATAAAGTGTATATAAATTTGTATGCCAAGTCTTGCACTTGGAGGCTTTGAAGGCAGAATAATAGCTTTGGAATTGAATCTTCTAATGCTGTGGGCAGATTGTTAACAAAAATGAAGGCTTCTTGTAGTATAATTCATCCAAAACAATGGGCATTTTAAAGTCCCAGAGAGATTGCAATCAACTTTGGGCCGTGTAAAACTGATTGCTGTCATGCTGCCACCGACACGGAGCCGCGCGCTTGGAAGGCGGTGCGGGGAGCAGGTTATAGGCACTTAACCATATGCTGATATGGAGAGAGATATGCTTCATCTTCCGGACGGAAATGGATTATTAACTCATCACAGTGTAATGACTTACTACCAGCCAATTTAAACAAGTGGTTGCCAAGCAACCTGTAATGTATGTGTACATGTATGTGTGTATGCATGCATGATTCAAGCGTGCCTGTGTTTTAAAGGTATAAAATATTTATTGATGTTTACATTTGCCCGCTCGGTATTTATTTTAAACATACCTTTTCATCTGAGGCTTTAGGGTCATACGGATTTGAGTCCCCTCCCCTGGAGCGGGGAGAATGGAGCACAGATTTCTGATGCCTGTCCATGGTCACTGTGCTTCAGCTGATGAGTGATAATTCCCATGTCATGGTAACTCCAATGTCAGCTGTCTTCACATGCAAATGCACTGCCAGAGCTTTTCCACAGGTTAAATAGGAAGCATCTATTTTGTAGCCTTCCAACAAAGATTGCCATTTCTCAAGGATGCATCAGGAATTAAATTATTTTCCTTTACCCCTCTGTAAAAGAAGACCAGAGTCTCAAGTGTCCAAAAAAAAGTAAAAACTGATGCAGAAGCAGGCATGGGCTCAGCCTAAAGGGGTGGCATCTCTGCACTGGGGAACAGGGAGCCAGCCTGCCTCGCCTGGATGGGTGTGCAGCCTGCTGTCACACTGTGTCCTGCTTTGTAAGCTTTGATTGTGTTTTCTCTTCCCACAGGTACACGCTGCTTCCCAAGGGGGTTCTCCAGATAACGGGGCTGAGGGCAGAAGACAGTGGGATATTTCACTGCGTTGCCACCAATATTGCTAACGTGAAGTTCAGCCGGGAGGCCCGACTCACCGTGTCAGGTTAGTGCTGTCCTGACTGCCTCTGTTCTTCCCACTGCTGTTCTGGACCCGGACAGTTTAAGAGAGCTTCAGGCTAGCACGCTGAGAGGCATTCCTCTGCCCAGCCATAACACTTTCCTTGTTCTGGATTGTTATTGAAGACCCCCCTCCCGTGCAGGACACCCAAATTCCCTGTGGGAATGGAGATTGCATCTTTGGAGATAACAGGCAAGGGAAGTCTGCCCAGGGATGGTTGGGTGGGTGTTCCTGAGTTCGTTCTTAGATGCAGCCAAAGGTCTTTCCTCTTAGCTGTGATCCTTCTGTCCATGGTATACACGTAATTGCTGGTACCCAGGAGCTGGAGGCTTTCTGGCATACAGTCACATCTCACAGCTTCCCATCACCCACCAAAACACTGCCTGGGCTGTGGTTCTGGAGCAGAGACTTAACACCTGTTCCAAGTGTCAGATTAGCCTCTGCTGACTGTAAAAAAGCAGCACGTGTGAAAGGGGGTGAAGCTGAGGGAAGAGTGATGCTCTGTATATCAACTCTGATGGGGAAAGCAAGCAGGTTAACTGGTTCTGAAAGACCTGGAGCTTTGGGTGCCTGTTAGTTATCTGTTTGCTTCATCTATGCAAACATAGAGAGAAAAAAGAACAGTAAATTATCGATGTGGTGAAGTTCTTTGTGTCAGTTTACTGGCCTGAGTTATTATTTCTCACAGGACAGAAAGCTCTAGTTGTTCTCATCCTCATTGCAGATGGATATTTTCCAGGTTTCCTGTCTGTGAAACATTTGTGGTTCTTTCTCCTCCTTAAAGCAGTTGAATGATGAATATGGGCACTGTGTTTGTTGAAGGGTTTGGACCACACTTCAGTGCCTGCACTGCTGTAACTGGACAATTGCATGGAAAACTCATTGCACTGGGTTAAACTTCCATGGAAAAGGTTTATGCTCTGTGTTGTTTGCTAAGAACACACAAATATCTATTAGATCAGGACAGCAGGAATGTGTTAGCATGTGAACCCTGGGCTTTGGCACAGCAGCAGATGCTGTGGTGAGCCACAGAGGTGCACAGGACATTGCTTTGCTGGTGTGGGTGTTGTGTCAGTAAATACTGAGTTAACATGAGTGCTGCTGTGCACATGGCGTTGGCATGATGGGGTAAGCAGAATTCTTGCAAATCTTTTGTATCACCTCCCTCATGTGTCATGGTGAAGGGAATGGTCCTCTGCTCTTCATGATGGCAGGAAGGCTCCCACTTTTCTCTGCAGGGCAGCAGCTTCAGCCATTGCTTCCCCAACAGAGAAGCACCAGGTCTGCCTCCCTGAGGTTTCCAATCCAAGCCCTGGCTGGGGAGGGAGGAGGGAGAGGGTGAGAATGGGCTCTGGAAGCCTTTGCTCTGCCGGGCACTGCCACAGCAGGACAGGAGGAGGAGGAGGGTGGCTGCCCGTGGGGGTGAAGGAGCCTGCTTGCAGCACTCTCCCTCCTCTCCCTGGCAGTGGTGGCGGGGCTGCCGGCAGTGAGCAGCACAGAGATGTCTTCCAGTCCTGCTGATTGATTATTTTCAAGAGCCTGCTCAGCAAAGCTGCTCCCGAGGGAGCTGCCTGCCGCTCTGCACTGACACCTTTCCAGTGTGAGCTGTGGCTCTCTCTACTGCTGCCCTTTTGATCAATATTTGGCAGGCGATGCTCCTGTCCCTGCTGGAGTGCCTGTCACTGCTGGCAGTGCTGGGGACGTCCCCATCCTCACTGTGACTGCTGCTGGCAGAGCCCCTGGGGACCGCAGGCATCATTAGAGCCTTTCCCCTTTCAGAATAAATCCCTGCACTGCCCTGAACCCTGTTGAGCTCCAGCAGCACTTGCCTGCCACAAGTCCCTCATTTTGTCACTCCTCCCTTCCTGACCCTGCATCAAAGGGCTGGTCTGGTTGAAGAAGGAAACCTCCTCCTTGATGTTGGGATATCGTTGGTCCCTTTGTGTGGTGCTGGCACCTGACTGCTGTGTCCCTGCTGTGTCCCAGTCCCTGCTATCCCTAGAGCTGTCACTGCTGTGGGTGGTGGGCTCAGCAGCAAAGCTACGGGGCCGTCCCATGGTCTTTGCAGGAGAAGGTGATCAGTGGTGGAAATGGCGCTTCCAGAGTTGGATAGCATTTGCCCAGACTCAGGGAGCTGAATCCACACTCAAAATCCTGTATATCTATTTAAGACTCAGAGTAGAAATCAAAGAACGTGATTTTAAAATATTTTATTGTCAAAGTAGCATGTTTCATAAATTCTGCTTTGAGCTTGGCTCCCGTTTGCTGATATTCTTGGGTGACCTTGGACAATTCATTTCATTTCTTCGTGTTTTGAAATATTGAAATCGCTATATAATACGCTGATAATACCGTATTATTCTAAGCGTGAACATTTAGTATTGTGATTCAGAACAATAAATCTACATGGGTTTTAAAGGCACTCTGAGGTACTGAGGGGAAGGTATTGTTTTTCAGATCTCTAGGGGTTAACCAGCCGGTCATATGAATTTATTGTGCATTCTGGTTCTCATAAAAAAATCTGCATTTTATGGCTTGCAGTGAAATGCATTTAGTGAGAAAGTCAGCTCTTAAGTCACACTGACACGGTGATTTTTCTTGGATTTTGCCCATTTACACACAAGCTTGGAGTGGCTTTATCGCTCCCTGCTCAGCCCCCGTAGGAACAATTAACAAACGAGCTGCTCTGATCTGTGCTTGCCCTTGGACCACTGTGGAATCCCCCTGCTATGCCCTGATTCCAGCCCCTGAGCTGCTGTGAAAGGGCAACACTCAAAAGTGCAGGAAGAAATTGTTTTTCTTGGAGAAAAGACCCTGTAGCTAGATTTTGGTGGATCACTTCTCTGTAACAAGCCTTTTGAACCCTGGAAATTCCATGTACAGGAGTCAATGTGGGTTGGTTCCTATGGCAAAGCCGAGCCAGGGCTGTGCTCCCAGGGCTGTTCTCCCCTCTGCTCAGGGGCAGATGACCAGCCCACGTATTTCTCTTTGCAGGTGTACAGAGCATTTTTTGCCAGCAGCTGTAAGATTCATTGAATTCCTTAAACACTGCTTTGATCTCAGCATTTCTGGAGTGTCACTCAGCTCTAATGAGAGACAGGGAGAAAGACTAATGCAGAGATTTTCAGTATTCCTGTTTACTGATGGAGAACTGAGAACATTTCTTGGGTTTCCTCCTCTGCTGCTTCCAGCAAATGGGACTAAAGGCTGCAGGGGCATTTGGCCCAGGGATAAGGCACTTTTGACAGACTCAGGAGATGTGAATTCAGCTGTGGTATACATAACACAGGGTGATGTTTTTGTCCCCTGCTATTGTTCTGTCTAGTGAAATGTGTTTTCTTTTGCCTTTCTTGTGCCTGTCTGGTGTCCAGGGTCCTTGTGCCCGGATTTTGTTCTATTATGGGTCTGTACATCCATCTTGCATGATGAGTTTTATTCTTGGTTGCTGCCACTTGGTGCTACTATAGTGCAAAGAAAGGATTAATGATTGTATCATGAGCAGCAAATGTGTCACAGTTACATCAGTGCAATGGGATGCACCCTCTCCCTGCAGGAAAATGGTAGGAAAATGTGGGGTGCAGTCGTCAGAGGAGTTTCTTCTCAGAGACCTCCTCAGCAGGAGTCAGGGACTGTTACCTCCATCACTCCTTGTCCCAGGACAGGTCTTTTGGAGCAAGTGACACCAGCAGCAAGAGAGGATGGTCACAGAGGCAGAGTTAGGCACTGTGGTCTGTATGGATTACTTTATGGCTTGAAATGCTGAAAGATAAAGCAACTCCTTCATTTATTTGCATTCCTGCTGTCTTGCATGTTGTTTTCCTTATACATGTACATCTCTTTGCAGTTCACAATGCAGTTCCTTCTTTATGCTGCTGATATCCAAATCTTAACAGGGCTGTGATTATTGGTTCAGGGGTTTTCCCCAGGAATAATCAATGCACACTTTAAACATGTTCAGTGTGACTGTCACACAAACACTGTGGTCCTTTTGTTTCCTGTATATCTCAGATTTATTGAGGGTTATACCAGCCACATAATTTAGAATCCTGGAATAGTTTGAATTGGAAGGACCCTTAAAGATCATCTCATTCCACCCCCTGCCATGGACAGGGACACCTTCCACTAGAGCAGGTTGCTCTGAGCCCTGTCCAGCCTGGCCTTGAACACTTCCAGGGATGGAATCCACAACTTCTCTGGGCAACCTGTACCAGAGCCTCACCACCCTAACAGTGAAGAATCCCTTCCAAATACCTAACCTAAAGTTCCCCTCTTCCAGTTTGAACTCATAACTCCTTCTCCAATCACTACAGTTCCCAGAGGATATGACAGAGGATATGTAGTGTACTTAGAGGATGCCTGAAGTCCTCGATGTTCCCTTCAGACAAGAAGCAATCAGAAGCCTTCTGACGGTGGTGCTGTCGTTGCAGGCTCGCACTCCACCGTGTACAAGGACCCCATGATCCTGGTGGGCCCGGAGAACCTGACGCTGACCGTGCACCAGACGGCGGTGCTGGAGTGCATCGCCACCGGCAACCCCCGGCCCATCGTCTCCTGGAGCCGCCTCGGTAAGCCCTGGGGGTCACTGGCATCTCCTCCTCCTCCTCTCCATAGCCATCATGGGGGAAATAGCTGGGTGCCACCGACTGTTTTATACAACAACTGGTTCACCCTCTCCCTGCCCACTGAAGGTAATTGTAGGCTTGAAGTGCTTTCTATCCTCGTGTCTGCACTTTGTTTTTTCTCTCTGCCAAGATTCTGTTTTCAGCTGTTAGAGAAGTGGGTTGGTTAAACCTGTAGATGTTTCATGAAAGGTGATAATTTTATCTTTTCTCAAGTGACAGCATCTTCTTCTGCTGCATCAAAAACATCACTACTGTTGGCCTAGAGAAGCAAAATCATACACAAACACATCTTTCACATAAAAACAGACTTGAAAGAAATTTCCTGCCTGTTCAGGGAGTTTTAAAACAATTTTAAGGGGGAGATAGTGTTTAAAGTAGTGTGTCTGAAGCCCTGAAAAAACAAATGCTTGCTGCTGGGGTCCGTGATATGTTTTTAAATCAGCATGGAAACCAGAGACAGTGTCTGATGGCATCATGCAAGCGAGAAAGAGCAAAGGGCTGTGTTTCTCTAAGGTTTATTTTAGGGTCTAATTTTCTGATGATAGCTTAGAAACTGTTTTGCTCAGAGCAACACTACCACTGCCTTACAGAAACCTGTGCTGAGTGAAGAGCTGATGGATTTTGTTTTATGTCCCAGAGCTTGTAACTCTGCCTGTGTGCACAGTGGGGTTGGGTTCAGTTAGGATTTCCTGAGATTTTGTGGTCCTCGAGGTCACATCATTTTTGACATGCTCATCTCCCGGTATCTCCCAAGGTGGCTGTGAAGCACAAACAGGGATAATTCTGTCTCATACTGCCCTGCTGGATGTGGGACTCCACCCCCATGGCTCTGCAAGGGTCAGGGTCAGCTCATGGGCAAGGTGACTTCCCACTCCTGAGCTGCCTGCCAGGGAATGAGGACTTGCATCCAATATCAGTTGCACATTTTGAACATGTTTTCCCTCCTTGCATCCTCTAGTGGCTTGTAAAATCAGCCTTTGTAAGCCACTAACTGGTATTTTTGCCTCCAGAGCCATAACCATCAGATTGATGCTGTTTTAAAAATTCCCCAGATACTCTGTATCACTGGTTTGGTTCTCTTGGACACAAGGCAGCTCTATGTTAGTGCTCAACTATAATAAACTACTTTATAATTGCCTTAATTGTAAGTGCTTATTACCTTCTTCAAAACACTTGTCTCTATAGAGCAGTGCAATAATGAAGATGTAATAGCACCGTGTGATGTTTGTCTGGATGGTCTGAGCTCAGCATTGCCTTCACCAAAAAGAAATACCCTCTCCAGGCTGCTTTGCAGCAGAAGCAGAGCTACTGAATGGGAAACAGATTCTGTTATTTTCCCTCCCCTTCAGCAGGAATGTTTCCTGTCCAAAGCATCACAAGGTCTCGTTTAAGATGACAGCGATCCTGACAGCGATGCGGTGCACAGGCTCTCTGATGACTTGGAGGGTTTGTCATCTCTTTGTAGCCATTTCAGAAGCACTTTCATGTCTCCTTGTCTGTGTGATCACGAGGAAGGAGAGGGGTTTGTGCTGGACAGGGAGGTGCTCAGAGTATCTGTCATCTCTGGCTTCCTCCATGTGAAGGTCTTCTTCCTGAAATTCCTCCTACAGATAACTCATTCAACATAGGAAAAAAAATAACTTTTAATCCATTTGCAGAAATAAAAAAAAAATCCACAGCCACAAAGTCTTAGAGAGCTGCAGCTGATTTAGCAATAGGAATGGCTTACTTTAGGCAGAAGAAGGCAATTCTGTGTGAGCATCTTTCTTGCCTTGTAGAAGTAAGGAAGAGCTGTGGCATCGCTGTTGTGCTGGGGCTCTGCACAGGGCACGCTGCCTTTTTGGAAACTCTTTCTGAGCCCCTTTGCTCACAGTTTTGACATTGTGGCATTTCTTCTGTCAAAAAAGGAGCAAAAGAACAATTTTGCTTTCACAGCTTTCTGGTACAGGGGAAAGCAAGCCATAAACACCATTTGCACTTCTTGCTTTGGCTTTGCTAAAACCTGGCCGGTTTTCAGTGGGAAAGGCAGCTATAATTTTGCTTGAAGGAAATCATTCAAATTCTGGGCCAGTTTTTGAGTGTCACACAATCAATTTTGAATTTAATTTCTTTGGGAATATGTTGTAGCCCCTGACCAGAAACAGAATTCCTGTGTCTCGCCGTGCATGAAATGTCAACATTCATTAGAGAGCAGGCTCTGAGAGAGATGTAAAATCATTAAGGGTTTGTTCAGGGAAGATAGGGCTTTTCCTTTCAGAGCTACGCACTTCAGGCTTGG
This sequence comes from Polioptila caerulea, assembly GCA_013397295.1. Taxonomy (NCBI): domain Eukaryota; kingdom Metazoa; phylum Chordata; class Aves; order Passeriformes; family Certhiidae; genus Polioptila; species Polioptila caerulea. Next base: position 181,268 of record VYXF01004973.1, read on the forward strand.
ACCTGTATGTGTGCACAAATGAATATCCTCGGCACTTACTGCAAAGCCTTTTGAATGAACGACGATTTTAATGTATCCTTACCCTTTAACTGACAGGCCACTGAGCTGGCCTCCATAAAAGGTACCAAAGCAGAATAATAAACTATTTAGAGAGATACAGAAAAGTGAGGCGAGGAAGAAAGGACAGTGATTATCTGATAGCGTTATACAGAAGTTGTCAGAAAGGGCCGCACAATGGGAAGGAAATTACTAAAGAGGGAGCCATTCAAGAAGTAAACTATACAACAATTGTAGGAGCCAATTAATTGGTAACTTATTGGACACAGAAGCTTGCAATAGATGGCTGACTGGTTGACAGGAGCACCGTTCCTGTAAGTGTTTAGAAATAATAGAGTAAATTTCACCACTTCACATACTGAATAGTCAACTGTTGCAATGTACTCTAAATATGCTAATCCACAGTGCCCAGTGTCCTCAGGAGCAGGAGACCCATGCGTCTAAAAAGTGGAAGGCTACTATGACACAATACAAAGAATTCACAAAAGACCTAAATGATCAACATTAGAAAGTTGTTACTTTCTTTCCACTTGCTACTTACAAAAGAAAGGCGTTCGTGTTGTTGCATATTCATATCGCCTGGCACGTTTTAAGGGGGCTCCGTAATTGGTGCCGCTGTGCCAATCACTCGGTTAGCAGGCGGAGAATGGGCTCCAGAAAGCATCACACACACCTTGGAAAAATAAATAATGCAGCTCCCAAACCACAGGCGTCTTTCATCCAGACTTCACCCCCATGGGGAAGCTGGAAGTACCTAAAGGAAGGCTGGAGGGGGCTTTTTGCAAGGGTGTGCGGTGGTGGGACGAGGTGGGAATGGCTTTAAGCTGAAAGAGGGTAGATTTAGATTGAATATTAGGAAGAAATTCTTCCCTGTGAGGGTGGGGAGGCCCTGGCACAGGTTCCCCAGAGAAGTTGTGCCTGCCCCATCTCTAGAAGTGTCCAAGGCCAGGTTGGATGGGGCCTGGAGCAACCTGGGATAGTGAGATATGTCTCTGCCCATGGAAAGGGGATTGGAATGAGATGATCTTTATGGTCCCTTCCAACCCAAACCATCCTGTGATTCAGTGAAGTCTCTACTTGTCTATAGCCAGAGTATCTTTTGGGAGCTTCTCCCATTTGGAGAATGATCTCCTTTATTAATTAGAGATCTGTCTGCTCATCACAAGAGCTGAACCTCCCCCTTTTGTCCTCATCAACTGAGGGATCGAAAGAGAGAATCTGTCAGGCATTTCCCTCCAGACTGGCTTTTTGTTAGCCCTCAAATTTTCTGCTTTTGACTTCTTTAAAAGAAGAAGGTCATGTTAAATGAGCAGTGGTTTCAAGCCTGCCTGGGTCCTGACAGCCTTGGGAACTGAGCAAGTTATGGCTTTTGCAGTCTTTCCGATCTCCTCCATGAAGAGATGACTCTGTGGTGGCAGGCGATGCCAGGAAGGTGGATTTACAGGGTTTGGATTGCCTGATCCACACTATTCTGCAGGTCTCCGTGTAAAGAAAACAGGGTTAAAATAAATAGCAACCTTTGCAAAGCAGGTGTGAGACATCAGTCCCTCAGCACAGCAGTTCTGCAAAGTGCTGAGCTTTCAGGATGCAAGGAATTTCTTGTGTAAACACTCTGTATTATTTATATGTGTTGTCAGTGTTGCTAAGTTGAACTAGATATTAGCTGAAGACTTTCTAGCTGACTGCAGGATGGCTCAGGCTGAGTGAGGCACAGTAGTGTGAGATGGATGGAGCAGACTGGAAAAGTAGAGATGTTTCTGTAGAAGCCCTTTTCAGTGCTCTTGGAAAGGGAGGAATTGAGTGAGGGGTGTCTGAGGTGATCAGGCACGGTGATCTTTGCTGGCTGTTGGAGATGGCTACACTGACCCAAATGGCACTGAGGCTTTTGAGCTTGGAGGGGCTTTGTTCTCCAGGGAGATGGAAAATGTGTGGACAGGAGGTGTTTCCTTAGACCACCAGACTTCTAATAGCTGGAGTTGGAGAGAGAACTGAGGGCATATTGATGCCGGTATTTGGACTGGCTGGGGGGAGCACCTGCTGCAAGCTGAGTCTTTGCATGCTTAAATGATGGAGCTTGTTATAAATAATACAGTAAAACTGCTGACATTCAATTCACATTTCTGTGGTATTTCTCAAGGCGGTGATGTGATGAAGGGTCCAGGTATGACCACTTGGCATCTTTCACTGGTCCCATCCCTCCCTCAAGAGAGAGGTTTGATTTTTACGCCTATTGTAAATACAGACTTCCGAAAGGTCTAATTTAAAAGATGAAATGAAATTCAATTGGGATTTAATTCAGACCTCTTTACACTTCAGTTCAAATGCTGTTTGGAAGGAATAGTTCCTTGTTATTGCTCATTAAATGTGGGACAGGTCATGTTTTACTGTCCTTTTTATGACTGAGCCATTTACTGCAGTGGTGGCTTGGCCAGCAGTGTGATCCTTTAATGACATTGTTTTTCCCTCTCTAAAAGACTTGAGCATTTTTCTTTGCAATGCAAATAATTAAGAGGTCTGGCATTTCCTGTCGAATGAAGCAATGAAACCTTTAAGCTTCAGAATTTCCTGAAAAACTATATATGCAGAGCATGGCAGGAGATAGGTTTGGGAAGTGCTTTTGTAGCTCTCAGTCCCTGCTTTGCTGATGTTTCCTAGCAGGATGCTGCCTGGAATCTGAAATGAGATCCCTCACTCCTATGGTTGCATTGGGTTTGCGTGACAAGGTTTTGGTAGCGTGGGGGCTACAGGGATGGCTTTAGTGAGGAGTTGCTGGGAGCTTCCTCATCCAATGGAGCCAATTCCAGCTGGCTTCAAGATGGGCCCACCACTGCCCAAGGCTGAGCCCATCAGCAGTGGTGGTAGCACCTCTGGGATAACAAATTTAAGAAGAGAAAAATGTTATTGCACAAGAGCAAATAGCAGCTGGAGAGAAGAGTGAGAACATGTGAGAGGAACAGCCCTGCAGATCCCAAGGTCAGTGCAGAAGGAGGGGCAGGAGCTGAGATTCCCCTGCAGGCCAAGGTGCAGCCCATGGTGGGGCAGCTGTGTCTCTGCAGCCCATGGAGTTCCACAGGTAAGCAGAGATCCATCTGCAGTCCATGGAGGAGGAGTTTTCCCAATCTGTTCCAGAACCTGTTGGTTATGAATGACCCAAATTCTCTAATATGTTTTATTATGCGAAGCATGACATTAAATCTAAAGCATGTGATTGCAGGGTAATTTTAGCTAGCCCTGCATGCTGTCTGTGTTGGGGTGTGAAGCTCATGGCAAGAGTATGGCACAGACTTTGGAGCACAAGACCAGGCTTTTCTACTGTAGTGGAGCACATGAGTATGGAAGTCTCATGGGGAGGTCACACAGGGTCATCATCAGGGCTGGTTCTTGCTTCTCTGGTTTCTCTAGGTTCTTTGGACTCTTCCATGAACAAACTTGAGAGAACTGAATTCTCGATTCCTGTCTGATGAAAGTGTGCTCCCTTTAACTGCTCCTCCAGTAAAACTCCTCCCCTGCCTTGCCCCTCTGCTCAGACACCCTCACATGTGCCAGGCCTGATTTAGAGCTGCGTTTGTCAGACAGTGTCTTAAAACACAAATCAATGAAACAATAGAAAGCAATAGCCTGATACTAATGAAACACATTGTAATTAGAGGCGGCTGGGAATTTTCCAGAGAAAACAGGAAAAAAGTGAATTCTCTGATACTGAACTATTTCACATGCCTCATATCCAGCACTCAGGGTGGGGGCAGCCCTTTTCAGTTGCCCTTCTGAGCCAGAGTAAATGAGATCTAAACACCAGCTCAGAGACTGGCTCCTTAGCCCTGAGCTAGTGTGAGTTCAAGGGCTAAGGAATCAAAAATCCAGGGTTCTCTTCTTTTCAGAAGCCAAAAAAATCCATCAAGAGTTACCAGGTAAAGTGGTGTAACTTCTGGGTCAGGTTATCTGCAGGTCATAAATTGCTGGTGTCTCGGAAAGTGCATCAGGGAAGCACTGCAGTAGGTTGGCTGGACTTCTTCCTGAAGCCTCTCTGTTGGAAGCAGGCTGTTGAGCTGATTGGATCCCTGCTCATTCTCATGCAGAACCCAGGCAATGGCTCAGAGAAGCTGAGATGATTTAGCTTGGTTTAACCACTCTGTTGAACTGTGTTCTGGGTGCTTCATCTTAATCTGAACACATGGTTGAAAGCTTTCACTTATCCTATGGTGGTGCTTTGGGCTTTTAAGCAGCAACAAAGAGTGACTTTGGGCAAACATGTAAATGAGGATCTGGTTTCTGCAGAAGGCAGTTCTGATAAGAGCATCAGCCAAATCCCATTGACTTTACTTGGCAAATGGCAGCAGCAGAACATGGCACCACTCCATAAGTACTTAGATTGGACCTCACTGAAGGCTGTGCCCTGGAGAACCTCGCCCCAAGGTCCAGCATGTGACTCTTGTCCTTCTGCCCTTCTTTCAGACGGCCGTCCCATTGGCGTGGAGGGGATCCAGGTGCTGGGCACAGGAAACCTCATGATCTCGGACCTCACAGTGCAGCATTCTGGCATCTACGTGTGCGCCGCCAACAAACCCGGCACGCGGGTGCGCCGCACCGCGCAGGGCAGCCTCGTTGTGCAAGGTGAGCCCCGGGGGACTTGGGCTGGACAGGTGCTGACTTCACTTCTCTGGGGGGAACACACAGAGCACTTCTTTTCTAGGCACATGGCTTCCCAAGTGGGTGTGTGTCTGTGTCCCACACAAGGTGAGTTGTGAGCAGGTGTGGTTCAACTGAGGCATCAGCTGTTTGGGCTGCAGTGATTTCTCATCCCAGCACAGGCATTTCTTGGTCTTAGCAGACGCTGGTTGTTACTTGTTATCATACTTGTGCATCTCAGCAGAAAGCCTCAATTAATCAGCCAAATTTGTCTCATGGTCCTTTGTGATACAAGGACATGGTCACTGTTCTCATACTGGACATTCTCTGAATGATAGATGTGACTCCTGCAGAGATATGCAGCAGTGGATACCACTCACAGAGTATTGCTTTCCAACTGAAATGGCACCAGTAAGTCTAAAACCATTTCTAAAAAATATGTGAGACTGTTTCACATAGCAGTTGACACTATGTCTGAGCCAGTTGCCAGGACTTAGTGAAGCACCCTTTGGGGGCTGTGCCCATGGGATACACACTGCTCCTTGTCCTGCAGCAACTGTCCTGAAATGGTACTTGTAAAAGGCAGTTCAGCCCAAAGTAGAGATCAGCACTAGGGAAAGCACACAAATCCCTTCCACATGCTCTGTGCGACCAGTCTCCATGGTGAGGGGAGCCAGGCAAGCATTTGAGAAGGCAAACCCAGCTGGCAGCGTGCTCTGAATGGCAGCAATCCGCCCCTGATTACAGGCACTCACCTCCTCTTCAAGCTAGTCCACTTAAAGCAACTCGCGCTCTCATCAGTTCACTCATTAACTATTGACTGATGATATCCTGAATCTAAAATTACACACCTCCTGCCGGAGCTGCTAATTGAACCTTTCGTGCTGCTGATGGGGAAAGTGCCCTGCTCCAGCCCTGATGCTCACCCTGCTCCAGCCCTGATGTCACTGATGTCACCCGACGGATCGCGGGAGTCGCTGGCGCTGATCCCGCCGGCCGTGGAGGAGCAATGCAGAGGGTGCAGAAAGGGCTGCCTGTGCCTCCAGAGCCCCAGGTGCTGATCAGACATGAGACAAGGTGAAAACTCACTGTTTCTTTTGCTCTTGGGTTTCTGGGTGAGCAGTGCAATGAGGACACCTCCCTGCTGGCACAGCTATGAATCCCCTTATTAAGAAACATCAACCCCAGCATTAAGGGTAACCTCTCTGTACTGATACAAACCCTTTAGAGCTGCTGTAGGACAGGTGATGTGGGACCTCTCCTACATGGTGCATGTAGGAGAGGTCTCCTGAGCCAAAATGCCAAGCTGATGTCCAGGAGGCAGAGAGGCAGACCCAGAATAAATTACTTGGAAAACCCATGAAGTTTTAAAAATACAGCTGTTGAATATGATTGACTGCTCCTGTTAGCAACTGAATGAGAGGGTGAAAGGTAGCACAGCTTCTCACTGCTGCAGATAGCAGTTTGTAGTCTTTTCTGGGGTTTGAACATCAGCTCTCAAGCAACTGGTCTAGTGCTGGAGTTCAGCTGCCATTGAATTATTGTGTATTTTCTTCTGGCGAGCCAAGATAAGAATTTGTCCCTAAAATGTCACTCACAGGGCCATGAGCTTGGAGCTCAGTCTTTCTGTGAAAGGAGGATGCTCCTGCATTCAGCATCAGCAGAGAAGCTGGCAGTGGTGTGGAGAAGTGTGGCCAGTGTGTCCTTGGAGTAGCCCTTAGACAAGACCTGCAGTGTCCAGGACCCCAACCTGTATTGCCCATCCATAAAATGCTACATGTTTTTTAGGGGAATATTCCCCAGGCAGGGTAATGGCAGGCGCTGGCCAGGCAGCTGAGCTCATCCCAGGTTTGCTCGCCCTCCCTCTGGAAGCAGTTTTTCCTGCCTCTGCATCTCATTTTGCCTGAATTTTCCAGCTGAGAGGTACAAATGATTGCTGTTCAGGTTCGTCTGGGAAGAAAACAGCGATAATGACTGACATGGGAGACTGTGGGTTTTATCTTTGTCAAGATGTCAGCGATGCAAATTACATCCGTAAAGAGAAGAAAAGCAAAGATCGGGCTATGAAAAGCCTGGCTGGAGAGGAAGTTAGCTCAGGGTTAGGACAATACGGCATCCTCAAAGCACACCAGGCCAGGTACTTGCTGCCTTTATGCAGGAGCCCTTGAAGTGCCTGGAGGCACAAATTAACTTGCCCCAGTCTTTTGAAGGAGGGACGTTTTATAGGTGGGAAACTGGAAGAGAAAGGGTGATGTTTCCTGTTGTAAGGCAAGGAGCTAGCAGGAGGCTGGAACTGAGACCACGTTCTCCCTCCTGCTGCCAGCAGTGGTCCTTGCCCCATCCAGCAGCTGCATGGGCAGAGGTGTCCCAACACAGGGTTCTGCTCTTCCTCCAGCAGTAATGTCCTTTCCATTGCAGGTTTTCCTTCAAATAATGTAACACCATCTTATTATCTTCCTGGGAATTCCTCCTCCCTCCAGAGGAGAAGGCGTCAATCCCCCACTCCTTCCCTCCCTGCCCTCCCTTGGCCGTTTAGGCTCCTTTGATCTCTTTTGTAAGGTTCTCACACAAGAAAGTTTCCATTTTCCCTTCAGATCCCAGCGCAGCCATTTGAATATTGCTTTGTGCTGGGCTTCGAATGAAAGTCTCACGGGGGGAGTTGTCGAAGGGCCGAACGCGGCGCCGACTGAAACCGAGGGTGTGCGTGTGTGAGGCGAGGGAAGAGCAGGCTTCAGTGGCAAGGGAAAAAATATATCAAAGCACTTTCCCTCTACCTCCTGTGCAATCTTTTGTGCTTTATTATGTGTTTGGTGTCATAACAAACTGATGGGCTGTGAATGGCCAGATGGTCACCAGTGTTCTCCACTCCACGCTTCATTTCCTCCTGAAAGCTATGCAGAAAAATGAGATCCCATCTCATAAATGAGGGCCCATCTTAAGGACATGGGTTTGAAGGCTCTGCTGACAATGCCTGCCTTGTTTGCCTTGCTTTCTGTTGGCAGCACTGGGCAACGCTCCTTGGTCCAGCAGATCCGGCCACCGCTGCGCTTCCTGAAGTTTCTTCCATCGTTCTTCCTCTCTGGCATCACAAGCCTTGGCTGCAGGCTGCAATTCAGTAACAGATGTATTGCAGTTGCTGTGGTTTAGGCTTGGCTCTGTGGTATTTGGTTTGTCCTTGAGTTTAGCCCTGAATTCATTCTGCAAACCAGCTTCAATACGTTCTGTGTGAGTCAGAGTCCCTCATGGAGCAGTTCCCTTCCTGTCCACGTTTTCCTTCTCAAGAAAAGCCACCACAAAGGGATAGGTGGGCACTCAAATCCTGTCTGTCAGGATGCTGGAGTAAGCTGAGGTGTCTGATTCCTGTGGAGCATTCTTCCAGGACCATGCTTGTGGGTGACATGGGGACATACCTTGCTGCTGTGGAGCTCCAGCCTGCACCTTGCTGGGACAAGAATTTCGTGAGGGCTGAAAGGCAGGCTCCATGACAGCCCCCTTGAGTGTTCTCTGCCTGTTTTCCAGAGGACATGAGCACAGTTTCTCCCTTTGGCCCTTGCAATCCCATCACTGCTACTGTAAGTTGCTCAAATAAACATCTGAGTATCCTCTATAGTGAATAGAGAGAAGCCAAGTGAGAGGCAGTCATCTTAAATCTCCTGTCACCATTTGCTGTGCTTGAGTGACTTCCCTGTTGACCTGACTTCTCCTTTACACCCTTACTGTGGGTGCCAGTAGCCTAATTTATGAGGTTTTGTTGTTTCCATGTTACTCTTCTTTCTCTTCACCCTGGCCTCCCTCCCCGACCCTGCCACTCTGTGCACTTGAGAATTAATGACACTTCATTCTGAGATGCAGGAGGCATGGATTGGTCTGGCACCCGAGCATTGGCTGTCAGTGCTCCCTTAACCTTGGGATCTTCTCAGTGATCCTTGGAACCTTCTGTGAGCCATCAGGCACTGCCATAAGCACCACACCACAACCTCATGGCCAGGACAGCAAAGCTCCCTGATACCTTGGGGGACACACTGGTTGCTGGTCCCTGCTGACATGTCCTGAAAGAGATGGAGCCCATCAGGGGCTCCTGTTCGAAGCTGCTGTTGCAGTGCATCTCCACGCTATCACAGTTTGCTGAGCAGTAAAAGCTGTTGGATCACTTAGTTAACCATTCTGGGGGTGGTATTAAGTGTTACTGCTTTTTGATACCAATGTCATGCCTTTAAATATTCATTAAAACTGCATGATCCCCTCCCTCCCATTAAGTCCTGAATAATCAACGCTCTGGTTTCTTCATACTTCACAAGCCAGGGCTGGATCCTTCCCACTCCTCCTTGCTACGTTTGAATTCTCTGCTTTTAACAGTGATCTCCATTAATATCTTTATTAAATCTTAATGGAGGGCTGTGAAACACTTCCTCTGGCAGCCTGTGATGGCCTTTTGGCATGTAGTGCGGAAGGGCAGAGGTGTTCAGGGCACTGCACCTCCATGCAGGGTGGGATGGGTCCTGACAAGATGCTCTGTTAATTAGAAGTGATGAGGACCGTGAAGGGCTGGCAGTGGGCTGGGCTTGGCTGAAGGCAAGGCTGGCAGCAGGCAGGATTGGCTTCTGCTCCTTGCCCACTAACCCAAGCAAACTCTTGGATCCTGTCAAAATTGTTTGGAAGGGCAGGGGAAAGGACCTGGGAGAGGAGAGGAGATGTTTTCCTGTTTTTCTTCAGGAAAGGAGCCATTTGCCCTGAGACCACACACCAGCAGTTGCCTGAGGGCACCTTCCTCGAGGCACTGGTTATGAACACAGGTTGGGTGCATCCTGGTCCAGGTAACAGGGGAACACCCACTCAATCCATGTCCTTTAAACTCCATCTGTTCCCGGACCATGTCCTCTGACTCCATGGGTTTCTGTTTCAGCCTGGGCCATTTTGGCACTACAACTTCACACTGTTGAGACCTCAACAGGACAGAGCAATGTCTGAGGAAAGCCAGGACGAGCAGGAACAGTGGAGGGGAAATCTATGTCTTGCAGCAAGGGTTGCCATGGAACAGGGGACAGCAGAGGTGGGAGCCTGTTCCCCAGAGAGTTTAAGCCAGTTAAGCAGGGCTGGGGTTGTGTTCAGCAAGGCAGAGGGGAGCAGGGACCCGAGGAACCCGCGGGCCGTGGCACCAGGCAGTGGCGCTGGCGCCGAGCCAGCGGCCGCAGCTGCACGTTCGCTCCCCGAGTCACAGGCGAGCCCGCTGCAACCGCTCCCTCTTGACACGGGCTAATAGGGGAGGAGAAGGAGAGCCGGCGGCTCCAGAAGGGTTGTGCCGGATGCTTCTTTCCATATTTCAACTTTGCTTCGGCTGGAACAAACGGTGGATTTGAGATTTGATGAAGCGAGGGGGAGGCAGAGGCAAAGAGCCAAGAGGATCTTTAATGAAGCTGCAGCAAGGAGCTGGAAGGTGGCTGTGCCCTTCCTTGGCATCGTGGTTTGCACCTGCGAGTGCTGCGGGTGCAGCTCGGGAGCCCAGATGAAAGCAGGGAGGTGCACAGCCACTTGCAAAATAATTGCTCCTGCAAAACTGAGCCAGCACAAAGCAGGGGGCGGGAGGCTGAGGAAAATCAAGTCTCTAATGCTCTCACTGTACACCACAAAGGAGCCATTCATGGCAGGGATGAGGGGTTTTCCCCCTGTTTATCCTTGCTTCCAACTTTTATTGAACCCATCCTAAATTTTGTTTTAATCTGTAAGTCTAGAGCAAAAACACATAAGGGGAATAAAAGGGCAAGAGATTGATTGGCACATGGGGAAGTTTAGCAGGAGGTTCTGGAAGTATGTGTCCATTGGGTTGCTGGGATCAGGTTCATTAGTGGAGCTGAGTGCTGACAGCAGTGGCCTGACAATAAACTCTGCTGGCGGATACCCTGTACCAGTAACGTGAGCCAGACCTGCCATGCTCCACTTCCCTCTGATTATTAAAAATGAAGGAGGGGGCTCCTCTGAGGGGGATTGGCTCTGTGATGAATTCCTCTGTCTTCCTGCTTGGAGGACTTATAATCTGCACAACTGGACTTTTACTCTCACACAAGCACCTGTCCCTGTAGTTTGGCTGTGTTACAGCAGTAGCCATGCTCTTCCCTTGCCGACACACAGCTGGGAAAGACCTTTATCCCCCCAAAATGCTGCAGGAGACCCCAAGAGGTGTTTTGGCCATGAACCATAAGACTTAGCTCCTGCATCCCACCTGTAGCCTGGCCACTCCTCAGTATATTTCACTGGACCAGTTTGCTCCCTTTTCCAATCCCGAAATCTCTTCTGGTGGCACAGCCACCAACCCCATGCTTGGAAAATGCCAGTGAGTGGCTCTGAATGTGGCTCCCTCTATAATATTTCTTTTGTCAAAAAAATTTAATGTCAGCCATCCATTATGTGATGTTAGGCAGTAAATTTATTATGGGCCTGTGCCTCTTATCTGTTTGTCTTCATTGTGTCTGCTGCCAGTTCCACCTGATTTTAGGTTTCAGTAGCAACATGCACTATATTTATCACTTTGCCCTTTGAAGCAGAACTGCTTGAATAATCTCACCTATTTGGCAGTGTCTGTCAGGCCCTGCTTTCTGTAGGCTGATAGGCTGGTTTATTCTGATAAATGATTTTAAATCTAATTTGAGCTGCTGGAAGGAAGAGATCACTTTCTGTTTAAGAATGTTACTGCCAAAGGTGAAAACATTTGGTGACAAGGTGAGCAGCAGTTACAATGATGGTGTAGTCTTCTGCAAGGCTTGGTAGGACCCCAGAAGTCTCAGGCTGAAGATCTGGGGTAAAAAAGGTTCCCTAATCTTTTGCTGACAGGAAAAATAGGCAGCGAATCTGTTATTTACTGGGGAGAGAACACCCTGCCAGATTGCTGTATGATATCCATACATCTCTTTAATGCCATTCAGGTCCTTTGGACACAGCCAGGGTGTTGCTCGGGCTCTGCCATTGAGGAAACAGCACATCTCCCCAGCTGCAGCACTGGGGTTGCTTTCCATGGGAGACCAGGGAGAGATGAAGGGGCTTAAACCTTGGTCCTGTTTGCCTGAACCCTGCAGGACTCATCTCTGCTTTCCATCACTTCTGATGTGGCCTTCAGGTGCCTCCTGTGAAGCCATGACTGCCAGAGTGCACAACCAAAAGGCAGTTTTGCATTGTTTGCAAACACACCATCCAAACCAGAGTTACCTGCTGCCTGTGCTGTGGGTTGGCCAAGTATCCCACGTTCCCAAGCAGACAAGGCTTATGGACGAGGGGTTTTTTGTACCAGGACAAAGTGGGATCATCATGACTTTTCTCACCCTCTTTCTCCTTCTTCCTTTCAGCCCCAGCAGAGTTTGTGCAGCATCCCCAGTCCATTTCCAGACCAGTGGGGACTACTGCCATTTTCACGTGCGTGGCCCAAGGGGAACCCCCTCCCCAGATCACGTGGCTGAGGAACGGGCAGATCCTGGAGACCAGCGACCACATCAAGCTGAAGAACAACAACAGGTAGGTCCTGGTGCACTGGGCTCTGGCACGCTGTGGGAATGGGAGTGGGAGAGATGTTGGATTGCTTTCTGCATAGCAAAGAGCTGATGGGAAGGAGGCAGTGTTCTGAAGCAGATCTGTGGATTCAGCTTGGGCTTTGATAAACGAAAACACTGCTCCAGTCCTGCTGGCTGTGCCTCACAGTCTTACTGTTTGGTGCTCCATGATTTTTTGTGCCAGGACATCAGTGTTAGTCTTTGACTAATGGTTGATGCAGGAACCCAGGAAAAGTTTCTCTTTTGTCCTGATCATCTGGGTATTTCTGGAATGGCTAAATGTTCTTCCTGGAGCTGACAGGAACCACTGATTCCTCCGTGGAGGAACTGTGCTTTAATGCCTGAGCACTGACCTGCCTGGGTCTGCAAATGCAAATACATTAGAAATAATATTTGTATGGAGCCTGACTTTCACTAAACTTTAGCCTTTTATCTCACCAGGGAAGTGTGTTCTCTGAGTACTAAATAACTGCATTTTCCTGTGAGGGGATGGGGATGTTTGTACTGAGGAAATGATGCACTTAGTGTGAAAATTACCAGTCAACAATGCAGTTTCTATGGAAATAGCATGAAAAAATGTACTACAAAATAATAGCACCTGTGTTGTAAACCTGATGTATTGGTAGAGGTTTTTGCTCTGTGGTGTCACAGAGCTGCTCTCTATATTAACAAATGTGTCTCAGGAAAGCAGCTACCTGGCCTTGCTGGGTCTGGACCTGCAGTTCAGGCAGTTGGGAAGTGCTGTGCAGGCACCATGGCTTGTTCCTCAGGGGACAAGAGTGAGTTTATTTTTCTGTGTGTCTCTATAATGTGGCTTTTTTGTTTTCCCGTTTGAGGGGGTTTAAAGCTTTGTTACATGAGTGATGGAAGGATGTGTGATGCAAGAAGGATAAGGTGTGAGAGGCAATAAAATCATCTCAATCAGTGGATGTTTTCTCCGAACTGGAAGTTTTTAGAGCTTCAGAAAACTTTGTGCACATACAGATGACACTCAATTCAGGTGTGTGGTGGTCTAGTTCATGACATGGCTTTCTGAGACATGTCTGCCCTTTATGACATGAACAGAGCAGAAGGGGTAGGAGGGAAATTAGTGCATCCCTTTTTATTGATGAGGAAGTGAAGTCAAAAGTGATGAAGTCCAAGTGGTCATTAAATCCAGGGCAAAACTGACACTGAATCCAGCTCTGTGTCTCGCCCAGATGTCTTCCCTGGGAAATCATTTCTCTTCACTTGAGGAGAGCAAGGAGTTGGGTCTTTGGTCATGGTCACATCTCCTGGCCAGGTTCCTGTGCCTGGACCTGTGCTACCCATACACATGAACTGCAGCTTGGTGAACATCTCTGTAATCGTTTTCTTGTGGGAATCATTTAATGCAATTTAACATCAGTCATTTCCACAGTAAGCTGAATGATCAGATTACAGCATCTGGCACAGGCTGAGGGAGCTCAGCCCGTTCCTGGGCCTCAGCTGACACGTGGCATCTTCTCAAGCTGGAGTGATTGTAAAGCTGAGCCCTCAGGCCCTCATACTCCCAGTGTTGAACTTTTGTCTGCTTTCACACTAGCCTTGGTCAACTCCAACCTCCAGCTCCAGGCAAGTGGCCATGCCTGGTGGTTTCCAAAGCTGTCAGTGTGGAAGATGCCTTCACTGGTGCAGCAGGGCTGGGAGCTCCATAATGTGCAGGAGACACACGAATGGATGATTTTTTTCCTGAGCTTTTTCAAGTTTGCCCTTTGTTTTACTCTCATGGGCACGACTAAGTGCTGTAACCCACTTAGTTCCAGGCAGAATCAGTTTGTGGTTATGTCTTGGATTTATCAGTCTATTGCACTTGGAAAATATTTGTCTGTGTAAAGATGGATCTTGAATCTACTAGTAATGAAGCTACTAAAATACACTGTGAGCTTTTTAATTAGATTATGTGGTTTCCTTGAAAATTCATTTGGATTAAAACTCTGCTTTATATTGTCATAGAGGTCTGAATTCTCCCTAAGGGATTTTTAGGGGAAAAAAGCAGTAAATCATCCCAAAACATATCATGTGCTAATTGATTGCAAAATGTGTCATTGGGAGCAACTTCATTTTTGTAAATTAACACAGCCATAAGCAAGGACCAGACCTGCAGAAGATGGTGTGTTTGAGGTGCTGATACAGTGGATCTGGTGCTTCCCTAAGTTGTGAAGGGCCCTTTTGCATCTGCCTCTCCCCACACTGTCTCTCATATGCAATAACTGCAAATTCAAGGAGAGCAAACCCCACAAGGTGAGGGGACACCTGAAACCTTTCATTGCTAGGATCCAGCTTCAGGACTGGATTCACTGGAGATTGGATGTGACTGCTGGTACAACATCAGACATTCACTTGCTAAGCAACTTCCAGGCTTCCAGCACAGTAAAATCAGCCTCACAGGCTGCATCCAATAAATATCTCATCCCTCGTGGTCCCTCAGATGTGAATTCCCATCACCTGATGTGTTGATGGTTTCTGGGCACATTAGCATTAAAGATCAGCCTTCTGCTGTGCCCTCTCCAGAGGTGGTTGTTATGTTTTGAAAATGCCAGCTGTGTGGGAACAAAATAGCCAATCGATGATTAGCAAAAAATCAAAAGCAGTTCTGGGATAGCGGATAATTGTTAATGAAAAATGCATGAAGGCCCAGGCATAGGGAATTGTGGGCTTTTCCATTAAAAGCTGTGAATAAAAATGACTGAAGGAGCTGATGATGGGGCTGCCTTGCCATGCAGCCCCTGGGCTGGGGCTGCAGCCAATTGCTGTCAGGATGATGCTGTGCTGAGCCAAGCTCTCCGAGGGAGAAGCTGATGGAGCCTTTTGGCCTTTGGTGGAGCCATCCCTGTGTCCAGCAGTGGCAGAGTCTGTCCCTCTGTGCTGATCAGAGATGCCCACGTTGGTCCTGGAGTGATTAGGATCGATCATGATCCAAATGCCTGAGAAGTATAAGGGGAATTTCTAGTAAAATTCCCACCTGACATCTCCAGCCCGTCTCAGAAGTGGAATACTGCTGCAGGAGGAATGTGTGTGGTTACTGGCCAGGTTGGGCTTGTGTAAAAATTTCTTACACGTGGGCTTGTGTAAAATTATGTTTCTAGGTTATTACTTCAAAATCTACAAGGAAGCATGAAATAGTCCCCAAATTACCACAGTGAAAGGTTTATTGCTTTTCTTCCTTTGACCCAATCAGGTTCAGGGGGGTAATTTTCAGGCTGGAAGTGTATCACACTATGGGGTTTGTATTGCCATAACAGCAAGGAACAAAGGCCAACATCTTCAGAGAAGGCAGGCTCTCTAAATATTGATTTTCCAAGAAGATTATATTTACAAATTGTAATTAAGGGACTTCATTTGTTCCACCGGAAAGAGACTTTGTTAGAATTTGGGCTCAGGTGGCATTCGCTCTGCTTGGTGACCTTTGTAAATTCTACCTCACTGGTTTGCACTTGGTTTAGTCCTCTGGAAATGTCTCACTTCCAGGGCCATGAATGTTCGAGCCTCATCAGGGGAAATATTCCTTCGTAAATAAACATCAGCACAACTTTGCTTTTCTTGCACTTCTCATGCTGTTAAATCCCAGTGCAGAAACAGAGAGGGGCCTTCAAGCACAAATATCCCAGCACTTGGGACCAGACAGCCCTTCTGGCACCAAACCCAGGGAAGCCAGAGCCCATCATTCACAAGGTGGCTTTTTTCTGTGAACCCTATGTTAACGGGGTGTGGAAAGGTGCAGATGGGTTTGTGCATCCCTTCATGGTGCACACTCCCCACAAACACTTCCATTTGTACAGTTTTGGACCACGTAAGGGGGGACAGGCAAGCCTGCAGGTCCTTATGCTGTGAGTTTGAAGATGGTTGTGATTGAGGGAAGGGTGCTCTATAGCAAATCATATTTCAGTTCCCAAAAGCATGACAAATAAGTAAGTGGAGGATGGAGATGTGTTCCCACTGCTCCTGATTTAAGCATAATTTATGGGTTTGACTTTGGAAGACACATGGAAATGGCTTTTACAAGGAAGATCTCTGCACGAGTGCACAAAGCCCTCTAAGCAGTGAGGAGTCAGCACCAAGCAGGGATCCTGTGCTGGGCTCACACAGCCATATCCCACAGAAAGGACCTGCAGCAGCCCCAGACCAGCCAATGGCCACAGGCATCGCTCTCTCCTTCTCATGTGGCTGCGATTATTTTGCTACCAAGTTGTCTGTGTAATTTCTCTGTGTGCTGCTCCACTGAGCTGCTCTTGAAGTGCATCGAGTCAGGAGTTTAAGTGTTTGTTCCAACTGTTGCACACAGCAAAATCCATCAGCAGAGAATGGTCCTTACACGGGAGGCTTTGAGGCAGAACTGAGCCCATAGTGGTGCAGCCTAAAATTAGTCTCCCCTAAATTAGGCTGGTTCTTTTTCTTCTCCAGGATTTGTGCTGCTTGCTTGGGAAAAGTTTTGGGGGACTTTCCAGAGAGCTTGGCAAAAGATTTGGGGGCCTTTTGGGGGGCTCTTCAGAGAGCTCTCCCAGGTGTCTGCATTTGCAGTCCTACCAATACAGGCTCAGCCCTCCCTTCCAGTAGCTTTTCCTGAGATGTTTTGTGCTTCCCTGTGGTCGTGAAGATGTAAAGACTTCTTTTCTTCCTGGGTCAGGATTCAGTTAAGTCTGTGATTGTTTTGTGTGGCTCATAAAAACAGACTGAGTGGCTGGGACCAGCAACATCCTTCCAGAAGCTGGCTTTGGGTGAGTCTGAAATCACAAGATTGAGCTGGGATCCTGGCCAGTGGGCTGCAGTACCTGCAAAATAGAAACCAGCACTTCTGCATAACCCAACCCAATTTCACCTAGGACGCTCTGTATGTTTAATTTCTGGATGTGTAAGAATATGCACATTCTGTATGGCTGGGAATGATATGCAATGTCTGTCTGGGTTGCTGAGTGTCACTTGTCAAGCTTTGCACCTTAATTTCAGCATGTATGAGACCACCTTCAGAATTCAGGGCATTTCTGCAAAGCTGGGGAGCAAAGCTCCTTCCTAGCACAGCACAGGCAGCAGCCCAGGAACAGATCATCCAGTGCAGCACAGCACAACACAGGCCATGACAAACAGAGCCAGAGCAGGGATGGGGCCTCTGAATGTGGCACTGGTGGCTTTCTGTATCTGCTGGCACTCAGAACGCTGTCCCTGCTAGCCACAGCCTGCTCTCTGCATTAATTTCATCACACTCCCTCCTTTGTGTGCCTGTGCGCGCGCAGGCTGATGCCCTCCCAGATGGGCCCCTCTTCTTTGTGCTGCTGAAGCGATGAAGAGGCTCCCTTCAGTTCGCAGACTTTTTCAGAGGAGCCTTTGGAAAGCCGATCTCCGGTCACCGGCCTGGACCCCTGACCCGAGCCAGATCAGTCATCCTGATTGCCTATGAGCTGGGAAGACAGCTTGGGAATACTGCGGCTCCCGAGCAGCGGAGGCCTCTCGTTTCAGCTCAGCCGGGTGTGAATCTGCAGCGGCTCCTCTCCCCACTTCCATCAATGCCTGTCAGGGCATTGTGTGGAGATGTGATGGAGCCCTCGGCTCGCCGAGCGGCTCTGGTGACCAGCAGAAAGCCTTCTGGCATCTCGCCTCGTCTGACGTGCTTGCGGCGCTGCCAGTCTGGCACTCGCGGGAAAGTTTTCCAGCAGCAGATGTCCCAAAGTGACAGATTTTTTCGTGTTGATGGGAGGAAATAAAAGGACACTGCATATTTCAGATGGTTGACGCACAGAGACGCTCTGCGCCTTCTCACACGGCAACTACAGATTTTCCTTTTGTTTGAGCTTTCTTAAAAAAAAAGCAAAAAGCAGCAAAACCAGGGACTGAACACTGGCCCTGTTGCACTGCATCTTCCACATGCTGGGAGGTGATTCTCATGGAGCTGGTGTTTAGATGTTGGGCATTCTGTCCACCAGCTTCTCCAAAAATCCAGCTGTTTTAGTGTCCCATTGCCTGCGTATCATTCTAGGTAACGTGGGCTCCAGGTGCTCATTGCACAGTGCATCCAAACACAGCCAAGGAAATCTCAATGAAAATGAACTTTCTGAAGCAAGTTTCCAGCTATGTGCCATGCCTACTTTGCAGAAAACACTGTATTTATTTCTTTTGTCTTGACTGTGCATGACAGAGACTCTGCTCGGCTCCTGGTCCCAGTGGCCAAGTGCCATCCTTCCAGGACCACCAGCACCCTGCACATCATCTGTGTCCCACATGAGGAGCTTTGCTCACCCCCAGATCCTCCCAGGAGAGAGAAGTCTTTGGCCCCAGAATCACAGCACTGCCATCAGCTCCTTGCACTACTTTTCAGCCTAGCTGCCCTCTTCCTTCCTCCACATTTTTTCCTCTCTCTAAGCAAAGCAAGTAAGTGCACCTGGAGGCAGCAGAGCCCAAATCCTCCTTGGTCCAGATTTGCTTTGTGCTTGGGAAGCTTTAGGCTGCTCTTGACCCGTGTGCCAGCCCAGCCTGGCTGCTCTGGGTGCCCAGATGCACAGCAGCCACATGGAAATAATCCCTGCATTGATGGGGCAGAAGGAAGTGCTGCTGCTCCTTCCACACATCTGCTTTGTGCAGGGCTGGGAGTGCAGCTCTCGGATGGCGTAATCCTGCCTTCTGCCATCTGTCCTCACAGGACTCAGCCCTTGTTGACACAGCTGAGCCACACATCGGGTCCTTCCTCCCCACGCCCTCTTCCAGCTCTGCCTTTCTCCTTCCATTTAATCAGATACGTTGAGCCCGTGGCTATGAGAGGAGCTTAAGGCTGATTCTTGAAAATCACCATATCAGCTGAAACCATCACATTTGATATTCCATTTACAATGTTTCCAAGGAAACAAAGGCAAAGGACATAAATAGATGACTGTTAAACATTTGCTCACTCACCATGGCCCCTGATAATTTGCAAGGCAGAAATAGGAATGTTAAATCAACAGCAATAATAAATTTTAATATAGGAAGACCAATATTTTGCTGCAATTAGAAGAAACATTTGTTCTGACATACAGGCAGGCAGTGGCAGGTTATTTATCATTTCCACTTCCAATGTTCAATTTTTCATTTACATGAAAGGTAGCTTTGATTGTGATTCCTAAAAAGCCATTAAGTGTCCCCTGCATCAGCAAGGATGCTTGGGATTTACTTATGTGCAGTCAAGTTCTAGGTCCACCTAGAATTCACTGCAGGAGAAGAAAGTAATTTTTTTCTCCTTAGAAGCAAGTAGGGGATGTGGATTTCATTAGGTTTGGGTAATTTCTTACAGAAAAGTAAGAAAAAGTTCATGTGAGCTTCTGAAGTTTTCACAAGGATATCCTGTGTGTGAGAACACCCTCCCAGGACCAAAAGCATTGTAGGCAGATTTTACCATAACCTGAGCTGCTGCTTCAGAGTTGGGTAAAAAACATCTCTGGTGTCAAATCTGCCTTTCCAGCTTCGAGCTGTGACCATCCCATGCCTTAGAAGGGAGATACACTTGGTATTTATTTATTTACTAATTAAGGAGGCCTTGTGTCTGATGGATTCACATATGGAATCGTGTTGTTCCTGGCTTGGCTGTGAGTGGAGCTTTCATTGATGGGTCCCTGTTTGTGAGCAGATGTTAATAAGAAAAGCTGCTTTGGACATTCAAGTGGCAAGACAGAGCTAATGTGGCACACAATTATTTCTGAGTCAGTATTTGCTGGTGTTGTTTTAAAGATACTGGGTGGTGACACCTTAGAGCTGGTCCTGAACATGCTCCAGTTATCCACAGCCATTGCTGGAGGGTCCTGCAGTGCAGAAAGGGCCTCCAGTTCATGTGGCCACATGTACAAGGACTCTGGCTGTCCCTCTGCAGAGATGGGCACCATTTTCAGGAATATGCTTATTTGGGAGGCTGGTACACGGCTGGCTTTTCCCCCTGCTTTAGGGATGTTTTCCAGGGCAGCCAGTGCCTGTCCTTTCTTGGATGGTGAAACCAGCATCTAAACCTGATACGGAAGACACCAAGAGCAGGCTGGAAGAACTATTCTGGTTGTTTCTCTGTTCACAGACAAAACCTGTGACTTGCTCATAAGCTTTGGCTTTTGGCTCATGGTGATGGTGTTTCTGGAAGTGCAGAAGCGAGAGCTGAGGCTATAACCCTGCTGGATAAATCAGCTAATCCCAGTGTTACCCTAAGACAGCTCTAATGTGCTATAATGCAATTAGAGCATCACCAGAGGGCTTTCTGGCTGTGTTTGATTAGACTTGGCTTAGCAAGCCTGTGCGGTGCCTGGATGGGTCTCACTGGTGCATACGGGAGCTAAGCCAGTTAAAGCTGTTTTGGGTGTGTGCATGCACTTGCCACAGAGCTGGCTCTGTGGTGTGGCTGGGATCTTCCTGAATTCACACCTTTAGATCCTGCTGGGCCTGTCCCACCGTGTCCATATCTGGCTATACTTGAACCGCAGTATTTGCAGCTTACACAGATAATCTGCCCAGTCATGGGTTCCAGGGAATGACACATCCACCTCCCGGACTTTTCTCCCCCAAAAGCACCAGCCCAAGTTTCCTGAAAGCTTTCTGTGGAAACAGAGGCCGTGGGATGCCCTGCCATGGGGGCCAGCACAGGGGCCACGGCAGTCAGTGTGATGCTTGTCCCTGTCATGTCCCCACACAGCACTCTCTCCATCTATGGGATCAACCAGGCGGATGAAGCCATCTACCAGTGCCTGGCCGAGAACAGCGCGGGCTCCACGCAGGCCAGCGCCCGCCTCACCGTGCTGTGGGCTGATGGGCTGCCCAGCCCTCCTCAGGGCGTCAGGGCAGAGACCGTCTCTGCGACCACGATCCAGGTGTCCTGGGAAAAGCCCCTGCAGAACACCAAGGAGATCATTGGCTACGTGCTGCACATCCGGAAGGCTGCAGGTATGGTGTGACACACACTGCCCAGAGCACCCTCAGCATTCCTGTTATTTAGCAGCACGGCCCACCAGGTATAACCAGGTCTGTCTGTAGTGGTCCGTGCTGCCACCAGTGTTTTCCATCACCTCCCAGTTTCTGAAGGGCAGAAATGAGGCTGTTAATACACTGTAAATACCTGCAAATACTAAATATGCCATTGTAAATACCAAAAGGGTGGGGAGGATGAAGCCGCATAGTCAAATCTTGCTGCCCATGTAGCTCTCTGGCAAAACATGCAGAAATCACAGAATCAGAGAATCACAGAATGGTTGGGGTTGGAGGGGGCCTTAAGGATCATCCAGTTCCAACCCCTGCCACAGGCAGGAACATCTTCCACTAGACCAGGTTATTCAAAGCCCTGTCCCAACACTACCAATTTCAATGGCCTTGAAATGTAAGCAGAAGTGTGTGTGAGCAGGTACATATCCACCCCAGGGATCAAAATTACCTCTAGCAAAGCCTAACACCGCTCAGTTCTCTCTCCCTTTGCATTTCAGATCCCGTAGAGATGGAGTACCAGGAGGCTGTTAGCAAGAGCACCTTCCAGCAGCTAGTGACTGATCTGGAGCCCTCGACCAGCTACAGCTTTTATATAAAGGCTTACACGTCCCGGGGTGCCAGCAAAGCCTCAGAAGTCACGGTGGTGAGCACGCTGGGGGAAGGTAAGGAGCGCTTTGCACAGGGACCCTCAGATGCCGACGCCCGCTGTGCGTAGCAGCAGCGCCGCTCACCCCGGCACCGCCCCGCAGCGCTGGGGCACTGTAGCCTGTGGTGCTGCTGCTCCTTGTTCCTGCTGCTCCTCCTACTTTGGGATATTGTGTAAAACTCACTTGTATCGTTGCAGGGGGGTTGACTGATTAAACACAGCATCGCCTCTCCCAGCTGATGTTGTAGCAGGGGGTGAGTGCAAACCTGCCTGGCCTCGTGCATTGCAGCTGCTCTGGGCTGTTCCTAAACTCCTTGCTAAATGCAGACTTCCTGCTCAAGCAGCATCTCATCATCTTCCAGCAGCTCTGGTACTCACAGCTCCTACTTGACAAATGCCACACTTTTAAAGATTTTGTTATTTTCTGCTCTATCCTGGGCAAATCGCACTAGAGCTGAGCTGTCCTGACCTACAAATCCCTGCCCTGGAGCAGGTTTCTGTTTCAGTGGGAAGCTGGGGTGGTCTCTAAAGCTTTTTTCCCCAACTTGGCCACCAGTTAGCTTCCAGTTAGTAAGACAGTGGGTGTTTTAATATAGTGCCCTTGCACACAGGTACCAGGTAGAAACCACAGCCGCAGTGTGATGTGTCAGTCAGAACTGGAAGAATGTTTTCCTGTTGACTCATCTGTTTTTGAATCCTGGCTTGTCTCAGATATGGAGACTAATTTCTTAGGAATCATTTTCATGAACATTCAGTAATTACGAATTTCCAGCAGAGAGGGCCCTGGGTGTGAGGATGTTATTCAGGATTAAATGGAAGTGTTTTGACTTCCAGGTGGGGGATCCAGTTCTCATTCTGTTCTCAGCCCTTGCAGATATTTATTACAGAATTTAAGCAAAAACACCAGTAAATCCTCGCCTGCTGGGTTGTTGCTCTGCAAGTTTATTTTCCTTGGTACTCTGCAGGGAATCAGTCACCCTTGCAGTTTGTTTTTCTTTCCAATTTAGAGGCAGAAGGAAGGGGTAAGGCAAAGCTTGAAACTCCTTGACCCGATGCTCTGGGTTCAGCCCCAGGAGCTACAAGCCAGCCATGCTCTATAGAGCTTGGTGACTCTGCAGAAGTCCAGGTCAAGTGAGAGAGGACTTTTTGTCATTATTACCTTCAATCATGACAGGAATAGTTAGGTGTCTGGTAATGGGATCATAAATTCCCTGGCTCTCTGAAGTTTTAAGTTATCCCTGTCCTGCTATCCTTTAAAAAAGGTGTATCCTATGTAACGAAGCTTCAGCAATTAGCTCCCTGTCCTGGATGGACAAGCTGGCTTGGTTCAGATCACTCAATCCCAGCCTGTGTTTACCTTGTAGGAAGGTAAAAAGATATTTAAAAGCCCCAGTTCTGGCTTCATTTGTTCGCTTTGCTTCACTCAGGTGTCTGTAGCCTTCTGCTCACAGAGGAGAGAGCGGCTCAGAGAGCCAGGGCCTGGCAGCTTTTGTCACCAAATTCAGGTTTCACTGCAGATTTGTCTCTTCTCATGGCCAAGCTGTTTCACCCTGTGCCCTCCCAACGTGCACAAGAGAGCTGTGTCCTCCCTGAGCTTGGGGTGCCCCTGGAGCTATGCTAACAGCCTCAGAAAAGGATGGATTTTCCAAGATGCCAGATCTGGCAGCCAGGGACAGCTCAGTGGAGCCAGGGCAGCAGAGATGCTGCCAGCTGGAGACTGGTCTGAATGACCATGTTATGCTGGTATTGTTTGGAGCAGGAATATGAAATACTCCTCAGAAAACAGAGGAGCAGGGTTACTTTTGGCTTGGGGCCGTCAGCTTCTCAGGGCTGGCAATACGCTGAGAGCGCGCTTGGCTGAAGCCTCTGATGCTTTCTAGAGACATGGTGCTCCTTCCTTTGTGCCAACGCTGATTTTGGATGAAAGTAGAAGGGAAGATGCTGTAGAGAAGGGACTTGAGTGAACCTTGTCCTCCTCCATAAGCCTCACTCTCTGGGAAGGCCCTCCTGCCTCCTCCTTGTCGTTCTCCTTTGTGCCGTTTCACAAATGCCGTGGTATTTTAAATCTCAAACGCTCTCTGCTTCATTAAGCAGCACACACTCCTTGTTCTTGTCTTTTAATGCTTTTTAGGGTTTTCTCCAGGACTTTTTGACATTTCTCTAGGATGAAGACTGTTCCTTTAGTCATCTTCGGCTAAAGACGCCTTCAAGAAGAAAGTTGAAATGACCTGGGGAAAATTCCAAACAGCACGGAAGAGGAAAACAAGTATCCCAGCCCTTAGCATGAGGGAGATGCCTCACTTATATTAGCTCCATATTATGTCTAATATATACTTCTGTGAAGCACCTATCTGCTAGTGTGTGTACATATATTTACACACAGACAGATATAATCCATTGTATACACTTATTTGTGTAATCACCTTATAAACAGCACGTGCATTCTGCGAGTGCATATACCTATAATCAGTATTATACATCTATATATATATACTCAAAGTTTGAATAAATACAATATATTCCAAATTTTGAAGGAGAGATATTCTTGTGGTTTTTATTAAATGTAAGGCTCTGCAACCGTAAAATAAAGCCAACTCTTCACAAATCAGGATGGCCCACATCAGTGTTTCTTTGTCCATGGGATAATGTGATAATTTCCCTTTCTGTGGTGTTTTCACCCGTGGCTGGAAAAATGATGCTTTAAGCAAGGGTCCAACTTCTCAGAGCGGGGATTTTGCCCTGGAGGGAATTGGGAGAATAAGAAAAAAGGAGTATTTAATTGGATTGCAAAAATACGCAGCCTTGGGAGGAATGGCACATTCTGATATAAATAGAATTTACTCTATGTTTTGCACCCAGGACTTGTTAAGTTCAGCCTTCCCAGCAATGAAATGCACATCAGAATAAATCCTATCAAGAAGGAATACTTCAGCCCATTTTTTTCCTGTTGGCAGCACTCAG
Source organism: Polioptila caerulea (assembly GCA_013397295.1). Taxonomy (NCBI): domain Eukaryota; kingdom Metazoa; phylum Chordata; class Aves; order Passeriformes; family Certhiidae; genus Polioptila; species Polioptila caerulea. Next base: position 206,030 of record VYXF01004973.1, read on the forward strand.
GCAGGATGGGATCTCATTAATGGGTCTTTCCTCCTGAATCCACGTGGAGATACGCAGCAGTCAGGAAGGGACTTGTTCATCTCCATGGGCTTATTCAGAGGACATCAAGCAAAGCACTGCAGCCTGAAGGAGAGCATCACTTTGGGAAGAGACAGGATTGCCCAGACCCTCCTGCTCAGCTGGAGAGGCATCCATCCTTCCTCTAAATCTCCTCGTGGGAAAGCTTGAGCTCTCAGTACCCGGGAAAAGGCAAACGTGCTGTGCACTTACTGTTAAATTGAGGAAATGCCCTTTTTAGCTCTCATCAGTCTTGGACTGACATGGCCACGTTCCATCTGCTTTTCCCCATCGCTCAGTAATGGTTGTGCTGAACTCTCTGCCAAAGGCCGGGTTTGCACTGCTCATCCTTAGAGACCCTTTGGGGAGAAACAAGCCTGAAAGCAGCTTTGGTCCAGTGCAAGCCCAGCAAGCCGTATATGTGGAAACTGCTGAGCTTTTATTCATGTGGGATTGGAAAAATAGCTCTGCCTCAAAGCCTGGAGGCTGCTGGAGAAGTAGAGCTGTTCTGCTGGATGATTTTGCTGTGGGGTGAGCTCAGCTTGGTGCCTGGTGCCCAAAAACTCTTCTCTCTCCTGTTGCTGGTGCTGGAGCAGAGCCCTGGGCAGGGCAGAGCCTGCAGCAGCTCCTGCTTTGCACCTTCCGGATGGTGCCAAAGGCTGGGGAACTAATGTGAGAACTTAGCCTGGGGGTCTTTTATCAAAATGAGAAAAAAAACCACAGTGAGATGTCCTGCTGAGACACATCTGGTATTGGTGTGATCAGTGTAGGAGAAAAGGAGGTGGGAGGAAATATGGACTGTGTGCGCCCGTGCTGCCCAGGGCACAAGGCTGGGCTTGGGGCAGAGCCAGCTTTGGAAAAGCCAGGTATCACAAGAGAATTGGCTTTAATTTGCAGATCTTTGCCTCTCAAGCCAGACCGATGGGGCAGGATGGGGCAGGAGGAGGGCAGGCAGCTTTTTGGGGACCTGGAGAGGGAATGGTCAGACCCCCTCTGTAGCACACTCCAAGAATAAGGGCAGGGTTTTGGGGCATTGACAGGAGCATGTTCCTGGTGGAGTTTGAATCAGCAGCAGGGGCATCTTCCCAGCTAACCCTCAGGCCAGGTAAGTGCCTGCCTCCCCAAACATGCCAGCCAGAGCTGTGCAGGGATCCAGGCTGCTCAGCTGTTTAGGGCTGTTGAAGATGCCCAGGTTCTCCCCTGAGTCCCCAGCACAGTCACAAACCTCCCTCCTAAAGCTGATGGGGAGAGCAAGCCCCCTCTCTCTCTCCACTGGTACCTAGCACACTTTTAAGATGGATGTCTCCAGCTCCATCCCTTCTGGTTCCTTCCTCCTAGGGGGATTAATCACTCTGAAAGGTCTGTGCCTCAGGGTGAGGACAAAAAATTGGAATTTGAGAACGCGTTGCCAAAGTTGCTGCATTCCTGCCCTGACCCGGCCAGACTGAGCATCATATTGCAGCCAAAGTATAAAAGTAGCTTCTGCTTGCTGATCTGAGCAGAGCTGCAAACTCCTGCAGCCCCCTGAAGAAGTTCAAAGCTGTTAAACCAGGTTCTGGTCTGCTCAGATTTTTCTCAGTCTCAGCTGGCACATTCTTTGGTGCAGTGACCGCAGGGAGAGGCTGCTGGGGAATTTCTCATCCCGAAGACTGAAAAAGCACATGCAACCCACTGTCTTTCTCTCTCTGTTTCAGTCCCAGCCATGCCATCCCTCTTTATTAAAGTCATTAACAGCACCACCGTGCAGGCGACGTGGGAGCCCTCCATCAAACTGGGCCAGCACGAAGGCTTCAAGCTGTATTACCGCAAAGTCCACCTCTCCCAGTACACAGGTCCAGTGCTCCTGGCCAGCAACGTCACAGCCTACAACATCACCCACCTGGGTGAGTATGGTGACACCTTGGTCCATGTCCCCTCCCCAGCCTGTCATGATTAGCAGGAGAGAGCTTGTATGTGTAGCCCAACCCCTAAATGCTGCAGCTCTCCCCCAGGTTTTGTTGTGCATTCCCAGCAACGGGTATTTGTTTGCAGAATCTTGTGTGTATTTGGTAAGATGTTCTTTTCCCAAATAAACATCGCTGGGAGAGATAAGGCTCATGGTTACACCTGAGCTGTCCCTCTTGTGTCCCCCCGGGCAGACGCATCAGTGGTGTATGAAGTCAAGCTCCTCGCCTACAACCAGCACGGGGATGGAAACTCCACTGTCCGCTTCGTGTCCCTGAGGGAAACTGTGGAGAGGACAGGTGAGATGGGACCTGGGTCCCACTGTGGTTTGGGAAACAGCTCTGCAGGAAGGTGGGGAGGCCAAACGCATCCTGTGTGCCCCCTGTGGCATTACCCTCATCTCATCTTCAGCCACTCATTTATTTTCAGCATCACAAATAATGCTGAGGCAAAACTCTGCAGGGCTGGGAGCACCTGGATGGCTTTTTCACCAATGGGGAGAAGACAAACCAAATGTTTTGCACATGCCAGGTTTGTCCCCTAAGCTTGAGACAGAGGTGAGGCTATGAACATGAACAAACCCCCATGCATAAGGTGCCAGCTGCCATCCTCAGGTGAGATGTGGTGCACTGAGCATCTCTGCTCTCCTGGAGCTGTCCTGGATATTTTGACCTTCACTGGTCAAAAGGCAGGACACGTAGCTTTGGAAAGGGAAATGGCTGCAGAGCATGAGCCCTGTATTACGTGGCAGCAAAGGAGAAACCTCCAGAGGAAATCTCTTAACTGATCACACCTTTCATATTCATCTATGTGTAAAAAACATCCTGCTGCTCTTGGAAGCCTTTTAAGCCTCCAGTGGGAATATCTTCAAGAGATAGTTATTACTCTTCTGTCTGTGCTGGAGTAAATACTAATCTCATTGGCATCTGTCTACTCCATCAGGTTTCAGCCTGCTCTGGTGTGGTGGCTGTCTCTTACCTTCCACTTTAGCATGAGGTATTGCAAAAATTAACACTAGAGCAGGTTTTTTTCATTAATTGTGTCTAATGAGAGTAGCTGGGTAATGGGGCTGGCTCATGACAGATATCCCAGTCCTGTGCTTGCTGTGTCTACCTTCCTGGAGTGGTGGGAGCAAGGGAGATGCATAGGCAGCCCACGAATCCCTGCTTCCCACATGGTTCTCTTCTTCCTGTACACAGCTCCCAGCACTGCCCAAGGCTCTGGCTTTGGCTCTGGGCTCCCCAAAAGCTGGAGGAGCAATAGAAGAGTAGCACCACTGATCTCTCCTCCTTTTCCTGGCAGTGCTGAATCCTCCCTGTGACTGCATGAAGGACGAGCAGAACAATAAAACCTCCACGACCGGCATCATTATCGGGATCCACATTGGCGTCACGTGCATCATCTTCTGCATCCTCTTCCTTATGTTTGGGTACAGAGGAAGGTAGGGATGCTCATGCCACTGGTCACAAGGGGTGGTGGTCCCTGGTACTGTGGGTGTGCCCACCTGAGTCTCACATCCCCAGTGCAATGTAGGACTTCATGGGATAGACTGAAGGATGAAGGAATGTAGCACAGAGATAAAGGCAGATGCCAGCTTGGGGGAAGGAACAGAGGATGAACCACCTCTCACTCTCAGGCTCCATCTCTTTATTTTTCAGGCTACTGATGTGCAAAAATGTGCAGGAGCAGCTGTCAACCCCTCAGATCCCCCGAAGCCAGCGGAGTGCCACGGGCCTTGTCCTGAACGGGGCCACTCGCAGGGACAGGGACGACCGGGACTTGAACGGAAAGCAGCTGGATATGAATGAGCTGGAGAGGTTATTCCCAGCATCCCCATCCCAGGAGCAGCAGGAGAAGGGAATAAGGGTAAGTCCAGCAGGATGGGAGCACACCTGGCTGTGCATCGGGGAGCTGTCACTGTCACTGCATTGTCCCCTTCTCTCTCTCTCTCTCTCTCTCTCTCCAGTCGGCTCACAGCCTGTCAGCCCCCCACGACGAAACCCAGATATCCACACTCCCTCTGGATGAGTTCAGCATCATTGAGGAGCAGCCAGATCCCCTCCCAAAAAACCCCCATGGCAGCAGTCCTGCTGCTCCGGCTCCCGACCATGGTCCTGCCAATGAAGGATAAAACTGCCAAGACTCGAAGCCTCTTGTAGGAGTTACCAGAAACCAAACCCACGGCTGGTGATGTCTTTCCGAGTTGTCAATCTCAGGTCAATTGAAGATTTCTATGGTCTGATTGTTATTTTTTTGTTTTGCTTTATTTTTATATATATATATAAATATATATATATATGTATACAGCCTTTTGGAAACTCTGTGAAGCTTATCTTTCTGACCTCTCTCGAGCCTCTCAATGTGTTTCTTCTGATGATGGCTCTCTGGAGACTGGTCACGATGGATTTTCTCCACAGCTGCTACGTAACAGAGTCCTTGGCAGAGTTCAGCAAACTCTCCAGTCTCTGACAGACTGGGGATATGGTGGAGCCCCCATCTCTTGGCATCCCAGACGTTTTCCTGATCAGCAGCTTTAGGACTACTTTTTGGATCTATTTTTATTTCCAGAAGACTGGATTTGGAAAAATCCTTCTAACTTGACTCCAAAAATCAAGGCCCAGGAAGGCTGTCTCTCCGTGGATTTGATGATTTTGTACACTTTTGCTATTTCTCAGGATACTTTTTTTGCTGATTGACTCTAAATAATATGAAAAAAAAAAGGAAAAAAAAAAAAGAGTGTGTGTGTTTGTCAAAGGATGCCTGAGGGCTACTGAAAGACTTGGACAGACAACCCGAGTGAACTCAGAACCTACCTCAACCGGAATGAATGTCTTCTGGGGAGCAGAAATACCTGCGTCTTCCTTCGTGTTCAAACAAACAAGTAGCATAGCACTTGGTCAGTACAGGCATGGTCCTACCTCAGCAGTCACGCTCTGTACCTGCCACTTTGGTGGCTTCCTTGTCATTGTTCCCATGTAAAGCACTTCCAAACCTTTGAAAGCAATGTTCTACCTCAAGTGTGAGAGAAACTCCTGTCTGTGTGTGTGTGTGTGTGTGTGTGCCCTCCCTTCTCCCCCAATTCCTGCCTCTCCCACCCAGCCCCACATGAAGCAAGATGCTTCACTGGTGTTATGAGCTTTACTTTTGGGGGCTCCAGTGTGATGTTGCGTGGCAGAGATTTGTGTCGTGGTTTTTTACTTTAAAGATTGTTGGGGCTGTCACAGACAAGCAGCATGATGCCCTGTGGCTTCCCAGCACCACTGCCTTTCCAGGGCTGATTTGGACACTGGTCCAAACTGGGTTTGAAGGGATGGGGTGCTCAGATGCCAGTGCTGGGACCAGGGCACCCTTCTGCCCCATCAGTGTGCTGCTCCCCAAGGCTGATTCCCAGCAGGGTGATCTAGGGTGTGTGCTGGCATGAGCAGCACAACACACCCCTGGGAGGTGGGAACCTGGACATCACTGTCTTGTCCCAAAGCCCACCCTGCTATCAGGAGCACCCATGGGGAAACCCCAATAGAGCACTTCCAGAACCCCTTGAGATGCTACTGAGCTGCCCCCAGCTCCTTCAGCGCCTTTCCAGCCACAAGAGAACGTCCAAAGGATGAGTGGAGCCAAAAAGGGCTCGGTTCCCTGGGAGGGACAAGGCAAGAAGGATGCTGGGGACTGCCAGAGCTGCCCCTTCCCCATGCCCAGGGTGGGCAGAGGAGCTCCTGACACCAAAGAAAGGGTTTGTCCACTCCAGAGATCAACCACCAACCTGACACTGGAGGTTGGGTTGTCCTGGCGTGGTGCAGCCTTGTGAGTCAGTGTGTGACCAGAATCATCCATGAGGGACATGGGGGCACACATGGGGGACAGGGACACCAGGTGCCAGCTGGTGCCAAAGGGCAGCCCTTTCCCTGCTGTGTGAGGGGGTTAAATCCAGGCAAATGTGAAGGTTTGATCTCTTTGTGTAGGTGGTGGTAAATCAAATGTTGCTGTATTTGCAAGGACAGTGAAAGGAATCAGGAAAGGAAATGAGTTTAAGTTTTAAAAAAGTATTAATTGTATTTTTTTAAATGGTACCAGTGGGAGAGTCCCTTGTGTCAAAAACACCCCCATCACCTGCCCAGCTGAAAATGGGATGCAACCAATGGCTGTGTAAATAGTAGAATATACAGGAGGCTGAGCAAATGCCTCTTCCTGAGCTGAGTCCTGGTGCTGGGCAGGGTTACCTGGGAGCAGGACTCTGTCCTTCCACGTCACCTCATGCAGCTTGGCCCAAGCAGATGTAATGGCACCAACCTCAAGAGCAAGGAGCTGTTCAGGCTTAGTGTTCCTCACCCTCTTCCATTAAAATTCCTCCTCCTGTAGACAGCATGCAGAACAGATGCAAAGGGTTAAGTTTTGGCATTATATCCCCCCAAACAGCCTCTCCCCACCCCACCAAAGAGGCTAAATGGGCTGTCAGATGATCCCTGCTCACACCTGTGAGATGCTGGACCTGGAGACAGCCTGGGAAGGGACTGTGGGGGGGACAGCATTCTGTGAGAACAACAGCACAGCCCACCCCATTGCAGGAACCAGAGGATGCTGGGGTTAGGGGAAAGCAGGAGGGAGGAGAAGACACCAAACAGCTTCAGTTATAACCTCATATCAAAGACAACCCGATCCTCTCCTGCCATCCCACTCCCACTGCAGCCCAGTTTTTCTTTTTATTGTTTTTTTTTGTGTGTGTAACGCCGCCGTTCACATTGAATAAGTACTGTTGCCAAAGTGAACACAGAACCTAGAGTAGTGTTCAGCTCAGACTTCCTGGAGCTGTGAACATGCTATTAATTTAATATCATATTATTGTGATATTGTAATAGTAACAAGTATTTGTCACTACTTCCTTTTATTAAAGGGAAATGCTGTGCCATTTGACTAGTTGGAATACAATAGTATGTCAAGAGTAGAGTTTTTCCTTTTGTTGTTTTTTAATTATGCAGAAACATGGTGGCTTAAACCAATGCAGACTGTGTGTTGGTTTGAGATGGTTGAAGATGGATGTAAATCTTTAAAGACTATTTTTTAGATGTTTAGCTTTTCCTCTTTTTGGGGTTTCTTTTCAGCTCTTGTCAATTCGTACCGTTGGGACCTAACACAGACAGCTGTGGCAGCTCAATCCCTGAAGGGATGAGGCTGAAGTCTGGTGATCCGTGAGGATCCATGGTCTTCCCTAAATTATCTAAGTCCACCAAACTGGGAAAAAAAACCCACTCAAAATTACATATTGGCTTTGTGTCTCTAGCTGCTGCTAAGCTGGAAAAGCAACACATAACAGACCCGGGTGCTGTACTGCAGTGCTTGAACGGGGCTGGAGGCAAAGCTGTCCCAGCCCACAACTTGGGAGAACATCACCTAGTGCATGTCTGGCCCTTAATCTGTGAAATGAGAAGGAAAAAAGAATTTTAAAAGAGCTTGTGTTTGGTTTCAGCCTGGAGGACAGTCTGTCCTTCATTCCTCCAAACTGCTGCCCTGGTTTTGAAGGAAAATGATGGAATTTTATTCTGTGTTTGGGGCACAGCTGTACTCAAGTGGACAAGGTGTACTCGGATAGACACATTGTATTTGGGTGGATATGGGACAGCAGATCTCCATGTGTTGCAGATGTGGGGCTGTGCCACAGGAAAGGGGTCGAGGCGTTATTTGATGTCCCCAGACCAGAGGCTGAGGCAGCCAGACAGTCCCAGGGTGGTTCCCAGCGCCTTTCACCGTCACCACCCATCTGCCCAGCGAAGGGCAGCACTCCCTTCACACTCCTTTATACACCACTACATGTAAGGAACTGCTTGCCAGGTTTCTTATTCCTTTTTTCCCCCCTCCCCACTTTTTCCTGATGTGAGGAATCAGTTCTATTTTGAGATAAAACCATTGGATGATGGGAAGGAGTTGGATCCAGTGCAAACTGCTGGAAACCACCCGTGTTTGGGGTAGGACTCTCATCCTGTAGTATTTTTCAAATAATTACACTAATTCAACCCACTGCCTTTTCTAAGCTGATCCCAAAAACCCTCTTTTTTTCTGGCTGTGGTGAGATGAAATTATAGGAAGGAATAAATATCCAAAAGTTTTTTTTGTTGGTTTTTTTTTTTGGTAACCCATAATGGGCACAACCTATTCTTGGAGATCTCAAGTTAACCAGAGATGGCTGCTTCCTCAGGGATAGTATCCACATTGTCTTTAGTTGAACAGGGAATAGTTTTATGCTGTGACAGGGTATTTTCACACTGTTGGATTCAGGTATTTATTTGTCTACCATTATCTTTCTTCTTCCTTGTTTTGTAAAGGTGGTGATATATTTAAGTGCCAGACCAGTTTGGGAATTTTAAAGCTTCCACCCAAAATTATACCGAGGGACTGTAGGTTTTAAGTTGGCAGTAAAAGAGAGAAGCTATGAAGTGTTGTTGCCTCTGGATAGTGAAGGGAAGAGTTTTGCTGCCTGTGGGGGTGTTCCTCTGGGATAACCATTCCATGGCATTTCAGGGGGGATCGTTGCAGTGTCCCAGCTCTCTCTGACAGCACTTAAGTCTGGGAAAATTGCTTAAAAAAAAAGGAAATTAAAAGCTTATGAAAACAAATGGGGGGAGCTCCTCACTTCATCTGTGCAAACAGTGTGTGGAAATCTATCCCTCCCCGAGAGCACCGGAGCAGGCAGGTTACAGATCCCAGCGAGCAACTTGATGCCGGCTCATTTCTTTCCCTCACCCGCCAAATCAAAAAAAGGGGAAGCAAAAGGAGGAAGGTGCCAGGGCTGGAGCTGCAGGCAGGGAGATGGGGATGAGTGAAGCACCAGCACCCCCAGCCGAAAGCACTGCTGGCACAGGGCCATGGCACTGAAACCCCCTGGAACACCAGGAATCAGGGAAATGGCTCCAGGTTTAGTCCAAGGACAGAGCCTGGGCTCTGGTATCCTGTGGGAAGAAGGGACAGGGCCCGTGCAGAGCCCAGCAAGTCGGGGACAAGCCTGATTTCATGGGGCTTTGGATCAGGGTCTGAGTTAAAAAGCAAAGAGGGATTTGTACTTTGATCCTATTTCCATCATTTAAACTTGCAATATCTTTACGTTTGTAAGAAAGTCATAATAAAACCAATGCTAAACCTTTGTCCCAGTCCTTTTTGGGAATCAGCTGTTAGGAGTAATACTAAAAACCCAAATTGCAAAGCACTTTTCTACTGTTTATTTTCTACCTTTCTTACTTTGAACTGTCTTGATATTGAAATCCCACTGATCCCACGATTGTTAGCTCTGTATTAAAAAAATAATAATAAAATAAAACCCAGGTTTTTTGTAGTTTGCTCTGTTTAGATTTTAGCCTGTGGCTACTTGTACAAGAAAAATAAAACTAGAATAAATGAGCTTGTGTGGGGCTTTTCTTTTCACATACAGGGCTGTGGTGTGGGGATTGTTCAGGGTCACTTGGGGTATCACCACTTCAAGTGGATGGTGATGAATCTGGCTGCTCTCAAAGAACAGCTTCCAAAATTCAGCTTTTAAGGCTGAGGGGTTTTAACTTTGCTCATAAAACTCCAGCCAAGCCATCAGCAGAGTCCTGCTGGAGTGTGGAGGCTCTTTGGGAGCTGGGTGAGATGAGACCTCCAGGGTCACAGTGTGACACCTGTGCTTAGAAGTGCAAATCAATTCCCAATTAATCTGGGCCCTTGCTCAGCTATTGCTGCAGCTGCTTTTCCCACTGCCTGCAGGGCTAACGGGGCAGCACCTGTGAGGGTGGGCAGGCCCTGGCACAGTTGCCCAGAGAAGCTGTGGCTGCCCTATCCCTGAAGTGTCCAAGGCCAGGCTGGATGGGGCTTGGAGCACCCAGGGATAGTGGAAGGTGTCCCTGCCCATAGCAGGAGGTGGGAACAGAATGATTGTTAAGGTCCCTTCCAATCCAAACCTAAGGTGTATCCTTGCCCCAAACCAGGCTGTGAACCATGAGCCCCCCTCCTGCCACTGTCCCGAGTGCTGCTGCTGCTGCTGCTGCTGCTGCTGCTGCTGCTGCTGCTGCTGCTGCTGCTGCCCTCGGTGCCAAAGGACAGGCAAAGTGGAGGCTGTGGGGAATAAATGAGTGAGATTGAGCCCAGCAGCACTTTCTAAAGGGGTTTCAATAAGCAGGTGAGTGAAAAGTCACTTCAAACAACTCCCTGAAGCTCTTGGAACTGCTAAATTGCAGCATGGATTGTCTAAATATATACTTCATAATAAATACCAGCATAAAAACTGATTTTATTTCCCAGTGGCAACGCAAGAGGTGAAAAAAAGATCAGAGTGGGCTCACTCAGGGGATTTTCATGTAAGTTCAGTGAAATCTGGTACTGCAGATAGCAGCTGCAGAGTCGAGGTATTGTATAGAGCTTGTGGCTTTCATTAAAAAGGACTTTCCCTGCCTTCATGGCAATAAAAAAAAGGTTTGACAATATTAATCTGAAGTCTTAGAAACTAAGGAAATAAAAAACCCCAAGCAATACGTTTAAATCACTTTGATTTTGGGCTGTTGGAAATATTAAGAGCCCTCAAAAGAAAACCCCTACTTGAGTACTCAAAACTCATCTTTAATAGAAGCAATCTCCTTTTGACCATGTGCATTCAAATTTCTGTTGGAAACGTCTCAGATCAACTCTTTAGCTACAGAAACACTAAAAAAAAATCAAGTTGGGTGTTTTTAGCTCCAAACACTGCATTCTTACCTCAGATTTCACTGGAGAAGATGTAACTGCTAATGTCCTAGTTATAACCCTGCCAACACAAGGAGAATTTATAATATCCCATAAAGTCCTAACTATCAGAAAGGTCATTTTGGCGTTAATACCACCCGGGCATCACCACTTCATTTGCTGACACTTTTACAGAGCCACCCTTGATTCCAGCACGGCTGCTGTAAAACCTTCACAGCAACGGCCTAAGCCTCCAAAAATCATCTTAAAAATCAAGAGCTGGAACATCTTCATCAGCAGGTGCAGGTGTTTTAGAAAGGCTCTGCTCTCTTTCAGTGTGGGGTCCCCCAAAACCCAGGGTGAGGACCCCAACCCCATGGCTCCAGGGGGGATTTAATCCTCATCTCCAGCCCTGTTATTCCCAGCACCTTCAGACCCCACCAATGCTCGCTGCCTTGGCTAAATTAAAAGCCTCCTAATTTCATACAAAATTACCAACCCCTCGCCTTGCCCAGAAAGACCTTTCCTTAGCACTAAAATAGCTAAATTAGTCTTGCTCGGCCTCGTAAAGGAGCCTGTCTTGTTTATTGAGCGATAAATATAAAGGTACAGTAACTAAATTCATCAGTCCCTAAACGCAGCCGTTGGGAATGGCCATTTCCACCATCCAATCTACGGCTGCATGAATATTTCAGAGTCCTTTTTCCCTTGGGTGCTCGCCTTATCTCTGGAGCCTGGATATTATTTTCTGCTTTTCAGCTTTTTGGATGTATTGGAGGAAATGTCATTATTTGGACCTGGGTGGATTACAGTTGACTTTCCTAAGCCAATTTATATTGGCAAGCTGCTGTTTTTAAAAACCCCTATAAATCACTCCCATGAATTTTAATAATATAACGTGGTTTCAAACATGCTCCCTTAATACATGACACACTATTACAGCCAGCAATCGCTCCTCGGGCTGTGAACTCCGTTCCACCGTCACCTTCAGCGCCGCGGGGGACGAGCGATGCCTCGGCCAGAATCATGGAAATGCCCACTCCTGCCCCAAATCCCTTGTCATTGCAGTGATTGTAACAGTGAGAACTTAAAGATGCTGGTGCAGAAATTGTGGGGATTAGGACTATTTGGTGATATTTACCTAAATAAAGATATAAGATGCACGTTCAGAGTGCAGCTCTAGGCTGGGATTCGTGGCTCCAACTGGTGCAGAAACTCCCACGTGCAAGGAGACAAAGCTATGCCTCCTCATCACCTATGGACTTACTCTGATGAGCTCGGCTCTCTTCTTGTGCAAAGTGTACTCATTTTCTTCCCATCCCCATTGCAACAACTCCATGGTGTCTGCCAGCTCTCAAAGGGTGTCTGTCAGTGGAGAGTGGTCTCCTGGCCAGAAGAAAAAGGGCTAAGAGGGATAAGGAATAAAAGCCAGAGCAAAGGAGAGACTTTGGGAGACCTTTGTCAAGGAACATCTGTGGATCATATGGAAGAACTGATGATGTGGTTTGATGCCCCACTGGTGGCACTGGTGATGGCCCCACTGGAGAGCTGCTTGTTCACATTGCCTGGCAGTAGTTGTACAGAACCAAAACGTAAGAATATTCCAACCCTGGAAGTGTTCAAGCCAAGGTTGGAGCAGCCTGGTCTAGTGGAAGGTGTCCCTGCCCATGGCTGGGGGCTGATGGTCTTTAAGGTCCCTTGCAACAAAAACTAGTCTGTGATTCTGTGTTCTTAATACAATAAGAACATCTGCAAGAAAGAGAGGATCTTTAAGGGATGGACTAATTGCAGGCAGGGAAAAAAAATAATGAGCCAGACTGCTTTTTGGCTTCCAAATGTAGTGAGGGCTCCCCAGCACAGGATGCAGCAGTAAAGGGGGTGCAAGGACCTCCTCAGACCTGCTCGGCTGCACCCAGCACCACTGAGAGCCAAAGCAAGCCCTGGTTTAATATTCTTGGGAGAAAAAAATAAAAATCCTGTTTGTACAGGGAGCAAGCAGGCTTTTCAAAGGCTTTCACTGTGATGAGTTCCCCTGAAATGTTGTCACGTTCATCATTAATCTATTTTTTCCCTTTTCTGTAACTTAACCTGCGACAAGCCGACACTGTAAGTGCTTGATTTTCCAAGAATAAATTACAGTTTCATAAATGGTATTTTGCTTCGCTGCTCAATTTGCAAGTGAAATGATGCCAATTGCTTTGTTCACAGGATTTTATCTAGCACGAACAATACCATCCTCGAGATTTATTTATTTTTTAACCCTCAAGTTATTTTGGAGCCTATATAACAGGAATACATGGAAGAGTACACGACAGCCCATATGTTTTGGCATTATCGACTAACCACGAGCAGACACAAGGGCCCACGTGCCTATAAAACATCGATCTAGGAATGAGATGTCACACACAGAGTGAGACACTGCCCAAAGAGAAAATAATCCCTTAGATCAAAAATATTTACAGTTGCCCCATGCTGGGCTAGAGTGCCCTGAGTGACTTTTTATATGCATGATTTATGATTTGGGGCTGGAAAATCAGCCCCACCAGCTTCTCACAGGGACCACTAAGTTGCCTCATGGACCAACATATCCCCAGCGGGGTCTCCAGCACATGGGGTCCCTCAGTCCTGTTGAAAATATGGGTTTTACACCAGCTTAATTTTAATTTTTTAACCTGTGTTTTTAGGGGAGACCTTGGTAGAAAAGCCCTGTTTTTGGATAACTTTGGCTGTTTTTCACTCCTTGTTTAAGATTAAAAATGAATGGAAATTATTGTATTAGGAATAGAAACCTGATGTTTGAGGTGTTTGTGCTCACTAATATATTGGGATGAGTTTGTGAAGAGCCTGGAGCTTCATCTCCATGCTTTAACTGAACCACTCCACTGGAGCTGGCTGGCTCCTGGTTTTCCTGCAGTTGATAAATCATTTAACCAAGACTACGGAGCTCTGAGTCTGCAGGTGATGTGGGCAGTAGAGGCAGAGTTTGCATTTCTAACAGAGAAGCTGAGGCACAGAGAGAATATTTGTCTTCTCCTTCAGATATGAAAATGTGTTTGCTCTCATCCCTCCTCTGCTTCTCACCCTGCTTCCCTCATCCCCCTGGATGAGACACTAGGAAAGGTTTTTGCTATTCCCTCGCAAATGGATGCTTCAAGACAGTCCCAGACCTTTAGAGGCTTTGGATTTGGCACTGAGCAAACCACATCACAAAACAGAATTGTCTTTTGTGCAACCCCAATAGGCAACATGGAAATCCCAGTGAAATGAAACATTCTCAGCCAAAGAGCGTCCCAGTGTCCATCCTGAGGCCATCACTAGATCGTTACAACACGGAAAACCAGACTAAAATTGAATTTAAAAGAAGTGAAGGCTTGCCCACTGCAGGTACTGTGCGAATGGGTCCCTCCACGGCTTCCCCACACACAGCGCTGCTGGCCATGAGCTCCGGGCTAAGGGGCTGGGCTGCTAATGGCTTTAAGCGGCGCTAATTGATCCGTGCAGTCACTGTAATTACGGAGCGGGATATGGTGGCAAAACACTGGCAGAGCATTAACTGCTGCGAAAGGAGAAATCCAAATCACGGGTGAATCGATCCTCGGGCAGCCGGCACTGACAGCGCTGAGGATTTTCCAATGCGCTGAGGTTTTCTGCAGGAACGTGCTGATTTCAGGAATATTTGATGCAAAGAAGGGTGGCTGTTAGCTCTTTTAATCTACTTCTTTGCATTTTGCCTTGCTGAGCCACTGCGGGTTTGCCCCTTCTGCACTGAGCAGCCCCTAATCCAAAGGTGCCCAACAGAAAGCACTGGGTATCTTTGCAATTAATTCGCCTTAATTACAACCTCCAGCAGCATTAGTGCAGGGGGTTGTACGAGCCACAATGAAGAGCTGCTCTGTGCGTGCAACAGGGACCCACTGCCGTCCTTTTCCTAATGCAACTCATTGATTATTCTAATTAAAACATGCGTTAGTAGGTTCTTCTGATGGCGAGGGGTTGTGTGCGGCCGAGGGGGAGCGGGAGCAGCCCCCAGCTCCTGCCTGCGGACACGGGCTCCCAGCAAGCGCCTGAGGATGGGAAGTGGTATGAGCATGGGAAGGAAGGAGAGGGAGTTTGGTCCGGGGACAGCGCTGGGAAGTGACAAGGTGTAGGAAGACGACATTGTTATGCAGTAATCTCCCAACCTTCGTTAATACTGCTGTCACAGCGCCGACGTGCTGCGTTAATTAAAATGAATGGTACATGACAGAGCAATAATTCCATTATTTCTCCATGCTTGCACCTTCCTGTGTTTCATCCTCGAGGAGCAGGGGAGGCGGAGCAGGGGGCAGGGTGCCAGGACCCGGGTCCCTGAGCAGCCGAAGGTCCCTGCCCTGCTGCCTCCTGTCAGGGTCCTGGTGCCGACAGAGCAAGGGCGCTCGGGGCTCCACGGCTGCCGATCCCGCCCGCACCCTGCGCCGCTGCCACAGCAAATCCCTGTCCCTGCAGCCGGGAGGGTCCACATCCATCCAGGGACGCACCGAGGGCAAGGAAGCCCCTGGAGCCATGAAGAGCATCCAGGATAAGGACAAACCCTTCCCTCCCACAATTAGCAGCCGCAAGCAACAGACAGGCACGGATTGATGGTGAATCAAGGGTTTTGCTAAAATGCCTCTTCTTCAGACACTGTTCTCCCCCCACACACACCTCTCCCTGCCTCTGTCCAACAGCATTCCCAAAAGACTAAACACCTTTGGTTTCCATGGCAGCCTGATTTTCAATGAGCATCCTTCAAGTCCTAAGCAGAAAGAAAGTATTTCATTAATGCATACAGGACACACTGGCATTTCACGGGGGCGACAGAATCCTTCCCCCAAAACTAACACCTTCTGCCCAGAGGTTTTATTTTATTTTAGGGGATTGATGGGCTGATGAAGCGATGGGAAGGGGTTGGCCAGCTCTGCCACTGGCTCACGGATCTTGCTTAGAGAGGGAATTGGGCTGCTTTTGCTTGGGAAAAATTAAATAAATAAAGGGATGCCGAGCATCAGGAGGTGGACACGGAGTTTCCCTCCAGAGTGGCTGCCTTCCCTCCAACCATCGCAGGGGGACACTGACACCTCCCCAGCCGTCCCCTTCTGAGCTGTCCTGGATACCAATCTTCTGGTTTTAGTTTGCCTATTTCCATCCAGACTCTGCTTCTGTCTCTCATTTAACACAAGCTGAGCAGTTTGCACACTCACAATTTGCCATTTCTTTTCGGTTTAACCCCATTTAGTGGCTCAGCCAGGCAGATGGTGCCCAGAGCTGGAGAATGGGAAACTAAGGAACTAATGATTTGAAGCACAGCACTTCAGTCCTGCAGGATTTCATAAGAAAGGGTCAAAGGACATTCCCTCCAGCCCAGGGGTGCCAGGGCAGGGCAAAGCAGGATGTGTTTGCTACGTGATGTCCAAATAAAGTAACCGTTAAGCAGAACAAGAGAAATTTTTTTAGCAGAAGATGCCTGGGGGAGCATGCAGAAGATGCACTGAGGCAAAGCAAGCCAACCTTCACTAGCCTGGAACCTTTCAAAGGTTTTTTTGAGACCTCAGGTCACGGCACAGCCTCGGCCCTGGCTTTTCCCAGCCCAGAGGATAATTGCCGTCCAGCCGTGACGTACCCTTTTGCTGACCCCGCCGGGGTCCCAGCCACCCTCCAGGATCTGGCAAGGACAGATATACGGCTGGACCTCAGGGGGCTCCTAAAAGCAGGTCACGCCAAAACAATGCAGCTTTGTCGGAGGCAAAGGGGGAACGAAGCTGCAGTCAGCCCCGACTGCTGCTGCAGGATTTACTGCCCACAGATGGGATGGTGGTTGTGGATGATGCACCGAGCATCGCCCTGGGGCAGCCAGGAAAAAGAGAGCTGGGAAAGTGCCCCTATACTTGGTTTGGTTTTAGGTTTATACGTGCAGCATCATCTTTAGCTGCAGCAAAGGCTGTTCTCTGAAGACCAGGATTTGGGAAGTCTCAGGTGGGTCCAATGCTTGGCTGAGGTTCCCTGCTTGGACTCTTGGCCCCTCCTGCTGGGATGTCTAATTCCAGAGCTTGCAGAGCTGAGCTGAGCCACAGAGCAGGGTTTGCCCCCAGGGAGGTTTGCGCTGCCTTTGACATCACCCTACCATGGGAGGAGCCTGCCCATGTGGACTCAGGCACTTCACAGGGACCTGGACCTCAGTCCTCCATCCCTGAAAGAAAAGCAGGATGCTGCCATGCTAGAAACATGTATTTATCCATCATGTTTATCCAAGAGGTTTGGAAGGAGCTATAGGGACATGATAGAGCCTGTCCATGCACCAAGGGGTGGTCAAAGAGCACTAAAGATAAATGTAGACAAAAGTGCTGCAAAGGATACAGCTGAGATAAAAGATATTATTTCTTAGAATATCATCTAATAAATTTAAATTAAGCATATAACATCTGTCCACCTTAGCACCTCCCTCTCAACTTCTTTTGAGAGGACACACATCATTAAGACTCAAAATCTTCAGGCACACTAAAAAAAAAAAAAACCCAACCCAATACTTTTTGTCTTCTCCAGTGCTAATAAAGCTTTCTGCATTACATGGGGCTTTTTAACAGAGAAAAGCAACTTTTCCTAATCCTTCTGCAAAACTAGGGTAGTTTTCATTTCATTCAGCCAAATTTCAGTGCAGCCTTGCAGTTCTCTGACTATCCTTGCTCCACCAGTCTGATGCATTCCCACAGCACAGGGCAGCCCCTGAGCCCTCGCAGCAAAACCTCTGGTGCTTCCACGAGGCAGCTCTCCGCCAGGAGAGAAAGCCCATTAGAGCTCCCAGGAGCAGAAACACTTTGAAAGCCGGCAACATCATTAAATGAATATTCATAAATTATTTTGCTACATAAACAATATTAATATCACACCTTCCACCTTCAAAAGCCTATTGCAGGCAGGGACTCATTAAGACCCCAGCAAAGACCACTTGCAGACTTTCGGTTACGTGGAAACTCAGAGACTTTATTAAACACGAGCAATATATTTATTTTAATAGAGTACAAAGCCTGGATTTGGCCACCCTAAAACACCACTTGGAGCACCGAATCTCCAAATAACCCGATCAAACAAGGCTAATGTGTGCAATATATCTTGGGTGAGTAATATACAGCCACATTTCCTGCTCCATTTACCCAGTTTTAACTACACCTGACCTACTCTTATCCTAATAGAAAACGGCTGCTCTTCTCATTGCCCGTCCTCCACACATGTTTTTCTGATAATGACCAAAACTAAATCACTTCCCTTTCTCCTAAGTGCTCGGCACCAGCTGTCTTGTGACATTTAACTACAACAAGTCCTTTTGCAGGACCTCCAGGTTAGTTCCTGGGGCCCTGGACCTCCGTCCCTGTGTCCTGTCTCCATCCTGCATCCGGGCATCGGAACTAAGGCATTAGGTGAAGTTCCGGGTCCTGCACGTGGGTCACAACAACCCCATCTGACGTGACAGGCTTGGGAAGAGTGGCTGGAATGCTGCCACTGCTGAATGGTGGGAAAGCACCTGGGATGCTGGTTGACAGCAAATGTGAGCCAGAGTGAGCCCAGTGGGCAAGAAGGCAAATGGCACCTGGCCTGTATCAGCCATAATGTGGCCAGCAGGACCAGGGCAGTGACTGTCTCCCTGTAAACTGCTGAGGCACTTCCAGTTCTGGGGTCAGTTTTGGGCCCCTCACTCCAACACAGTGAGGGCCTGGAGCATGTCCAGAGAAGGGAACGGAGCTGTGGAAGGGCCTGGAATACCAGGAGTGGCTGAGGGAGCTGAGTGGGCTCAGTCTGGAGNTCAGCAATAATGTGGCCAGCAGGACCAGGGCAGTGACTGTCTCCCTGTACTGGGCACTGCTGAGGCACTTCCAGTTCTGGGGTCAGTTTTGGGCCCCTCACTCCAACACAGTGAGGGCCTGGAGCATGTCCAGAGAAGGGAACGGAGCTGTGGAAGGGCCTGGAATACCAGGAGTGGCTGAGGGAGCTGAGTGGGCTCAGTCTGGAGAAAGGGAGGTTTAATTGGCCTCAATGATCTTAATGATCTTTTCCAACCTAAGTGATTCCATGATACTATGACCCCAGCCACATAGGATTTCCCTAGTTGGCCTCGTCAAGGAGTATGTGTAGAAAACCCTGGGAGCTGCCTCAGCTCCTGCTGCCACTCCCTTTCTGAGCCAAGGTCTCCCTGCAGCAGTGAGGATGCTGTTTGTCAGCAAGCACAATGCATGGGTTTGTGCCTGGGTGAGAGGTTCTCCCAAATCTGTGAGCATCACCTCACAGGGCAGGTTCAGCTTTGGAAAGGAAAACAATCTGCTTCCAGCAGTGTTTTTGCCCTCCCATGGAGCTTAGCTCGGAGTGATCCATCGAGGTGGATTTAAAGCTTCCTGAGCAGCATGTTTAAATGGCCAATTTGACCAGAAAATGTGCTTGATTCACAAGCACTGGCTGTGTTGCTCCAGTGCTGAGAAATCATGGCTATATTTCATTATTGTTACTAATTGCTATAAAGTATTATGGGGAGGCGATGGCACAGGCGGAAAGAAATAGAAACCATTTGCAGTCTATTGAGCCCAGAGAACATTTCCCAAGCTTGCTTAGGGGTGCAGAAATCGGTGCTCGGTGCAAATAAATGAGCAAAAGCATTTTCCGAAGGAATTAGCGCATGGCACGAGCAAATTGCAGCAATTGTGTCTCTTCTTTCTAAGCACTGAATTGCCTCTATAATTCCCCATCATTTAGTTGCATAAATCTTGCACAAATAAACCAGCAATTTGCATATGCACAGAAAAGAAATTATAGAAACACAAGGAAAGATGTTATATTTTTCCTTCATGAGCTGGAAATAAATATGCATTACTTACTGCCTAAGCTGTGTTTGGCCCAGCTCAGAAATAAAAATTTAGGAAACCCTTTAATTTTCAAGAATAAATACATATCAGAGGATGAAAAAAAATATAATTTGTGGCATATGGAAGCCACAAGTTTCTGGGATGTTGCATCATGAAGGGCGATGGCAGAGCCATGTGTGCATGCAGAGGATGCAACGTGTTCACAGCATCACAGAATCCTAGAATGGTTTGGGTTGGGAGGGACCTAAAGATCAGCTGGTTCCAACCACCTGCATGGGCAGGGACATCTTCCACTTGACCAGGCTGCTCTAGCCCATGGGTCACACCAATGTCTTCATGACAATGGCCAAGGGATGCAGCTCAGTCAAGCACTTATTGAAATAAATGCAGAGGCTCTTGGGGAAGCAAACATCTCTTGAAGACAACACCTCCTTTCTGCACCATCTTGATTTTCAGTCATGAAATGCCTATATTTGTTGTAACATCTATGGAGGACTCTGAAGTTTCACTACTACAGAAATGCCAGGGTAAAGGTCAGAAGCAATTAAATCATATCTCTAAATTACTGAGCCATAACACACCATCTGGCCTTAGACCCCACCTGGACCAAGGCACCAGTGGGCATCAGGGGTAGGAGCAGCTCTGACCGTTTGTCATGCTGGTGGAGGCTTCCCAGAGGATCAGAATTGCTGTTTCCGATTAAGTCCCTGTGTGACTGATCTCATTCTGGAATAAGAGGGTGTTATTCCAAAACACCATAATCCTCTTCCAAATGACTTAATCACATTTGGAATAATGTGCTTTTCTTCCAAAACATTCATATAGGAAAAAAATCGGGGGTGAAAAAAAAAATCAATCAGAAGCAGCCTTTTGTAATAACACCTCGTGCAGAAGAGTTCTCAGTGGGGACATGTGATACCGTGCTGGTTTACAAAGATTTAATAAAACCACCATTTGCAGTAATTCCTGCAGGCTGGGAGAGCAGCATGACTGAGGCACACAGCATCTCCTTCACTCCAAAGCTATGGAACTCCAAAATGATCCCACTATGTACTGGTGCCTCAGGTACTCACCCATGTCTCTTGTGTTCCCTGTGGACCATTTATGGCTGAAGCATTGCTGCAAACCCACTGCTCAGGGATGATCAGTCAGGTCAAGATGGAAAGTAAAAGAAGGTAGGAACACCCAGACTGTGTCCCAGGAGAAGGTGCCACCATCTCTCTCTCTCTCTCTCTCTCTCTCCCCTCAGCATCTCCCACACCACTGGGGCAGAAGGTCCCTCATGTCAAGGAAAAGAAAGCAGCAGTGACTAGGATGAAAGCATGAGCTCTCGCATCTTTCATCCATTAACTAATCATTCCTCCTGCACAACACATGTGCCAATTCATCATAGGTGATCAATACCTTCCTTGAGGCCCCAGGATGATGAACGTCTCTGCTGATATTCAAATGACCTTGAGAGAACAGGGGCAGCTCCCTCAGGCACAGGTCAAAGAGCCAAGACTGAAGCATCATGTAAGATGATACATGGTACCGAAATCTCTCCGTAAGGCACAGAGAAATGTTTTTGGCTAAAAAGTTTCTCCAGAACACTGAAGAAAAATTTTAAGTCATGCAGAGGCTGCAAGAAGATGCTGGACCAAGCAGACCTGGATTTTGTATGCCAGGCTGGAGCAGAAGGCTGTGACAGCCACCTGCAAAAGGGCAATGTCGTTCCTATCCCGTGCTCTTGCTCTGGGCTTAGGGTCAGTTCACAGCAACTCTGTGTAGAGTTAAGATGGACTAACAAGCTGGGACCTCCATTCTTCACAGAGACCAAGAGCTGATGTACTCCCGTGTGGCTCCTCTCTCAGGTGCAATCCTTTGCTTAATCCCTAAGGCTGTTACCTGTGGCAGGGTAAGGACCACCTCTGAAGCTCTCCAAATCACTGTTCATCTCACAAACCCAACAGATCCCAGGAGCTGACATCCTCCTGCGTGAAGAACTGCTGTCTTCAGCTACAGCTTTCCTCTCTGCCCGTATTCAGCCAGCCAGCAGGAAGATAAACCCCAGTCCTGCTCCATGTGCACTGCAAACCAGGGCTGCCCATGGACTACATACAACATGTAGGGTTTATTTTTCTCAGAAGAGGAAAAAGAAAAGATTACCACAGACAACTAAAGCAGCTTCCCACCCTCATGAAACTCAAAACCAATCCTTTAAGACTGCAGTTTGTCCTGCAGAGCTCCATGTTTTACCCTCCAAAAAACTGAAAAAGATGCTGAGAACTGGCAAAGCTCCTACAGTAGTTGTTTGCGTGATTTAGGTTAAAAATAATTGCTGTCCAGGCTTATCTGCCTGACATAAGTAATTAGATCACAGAGTACTTATAAGCTGCCATTTCCTATGAGCATATTTTAAAATGGCCTTTATCGTTTGACCTTTATATCTGCAGAGGCTTCATCCGCTCCCTGCTGCTGTGATGGATTTATTTTTGAAGATTGGGCTCAGGCCTGCCAGTCCTCAGGCGAGGATGTGGCACAGGAGACAGATTACAGCCCCAGCAGCTTCTGCAGCAAGGAGGAGAGAGTCTCTCTTTATGAGGAGATGTGCCAGACCTGGACCCTGCTGCAGCTCCAGCAAAATTAATCTCCATGGTTAAATTTATTGTTTGCACCAAGAGAAATTATTGATGGGTATTAGAAAGGGTTGGGCAGTGTAGAACTGGGGGAAATGGAAACATCACTGAAAGGGAATGGTCCTTATATGAGATATATTCATATATCTCACATATTCATACTTTCAAATGAAAACATTCATGTGTTTTCCCCCCAAAAAATGGAGAAGTGTGGCGATCCCTTCTTGTACATCTCAAAAGCAGGAGATGTGCTTCCTGGCTCATGGATGAAGCAGCTCCCTCATTCTCAAAGCTCAGAGAAGGCCAAAAGCAAAATGCTAAGAAGAAAAGAACCCAAGAGAACAGATCACTGTCACTATTTTCAGTCCCAAAAACAGCTACAGGGAGACACTGATCCTATGTGCAACAAAACCCACAGATAAAGAGCAGGGACTTGAGTCCTCCACAGCTGAACAGCTCTGAGTAAATGAAAAAAAACCAAACAAATCTAACACAACATCAACTACTTTCTTTCTGTTTTTATGAAGCCCAGACTTGGGTAGGTTCTCACTTCCCATCAGCATCCCTTTAGAAGCAACTTGACTTTACTGGAGTAGTCAAATTTGTAAAATACAAGATTTCATTTCTATACCTCACTCAATTTTTTAATGAAATCTATTTTCCTTTTAAAATACATTTTCAAACTTACCTCACAGCTGATGGATATGGTTTTCTTTTATCTCCAAACTTACTTAATGACAAAAAGACTCTAAATTTGAAGGGATTTCATGTTTGCAGAGCCTTTTAATATCCTCAAGGATGGCAATCTTGTCCCTGTCTTCAAGCAGATAAAGCAAGACACTGAGGTCAGAGTTATTTTGGGAGAACACACAAAGAGGTTGCCTTCCTTAGGGGACCAGGCTAAAAATCCTGGAAGCTGCCTGTCAGGAACTCTTCCTGCTGAGTTTCAAATTATGAAGCAGAACAATAACAGTGAGTCTTGCCTCCATCTCGCAATGGTGGGACCTCTCCTATCCAGATTCTCTAGCACTCCACACCTGTGGAGTAGGTGGAAAAGCCAATGGGACAGTTCATCCCTTGCCACTGGTAGGACATGACGTGGACTCAAGGATGCTGTACCACCCATTCAACCAGTGCTCCCATCCCACCACACCTCCAGCAAGCCCCCAGCCCATTTGCTGTGCTTTTCTGCTCGTAGCCTGAGGTGGATTTGAGCAGCTGAGAAGGACCATCAGTCCCATATAAAAGCCACGGGTGTTTTAGATCTCCAGCTGCTTTCAGAAGTGGTACAGATGGGATGAGCTGCTGCAAACCAAAGCTGTTTCCCATCAGGTAGGCAAAGCCAAGGGTCTCTTCAGCTTTCCACAGAAGTTTGTCTCATCTGTGAGTTTGTCTGTTTTAAGGGGAGGCAGAATATCTCTTAATAGGATTTCAGGACCCGTTTATCTATCAAGGACAAAATCCCACTATGAGACAACATCACTGAGAGATTATCCTGTATTTTCCGAAGGAGAGAGCACAAGATTATCCTGAAATGAGGCTTGTTTCTGTTGAGGTAATGAGAGATAATTAGTAGCCCCCTTTGCATGGCCGGGTGACCCAGAGAGCACTCTCAAAGCAGAAAAGCAGCAGCATTTCCAAAGGGAAGGAATCCAAGGTCTGATGTGGACTCAATCTGAAAGAAAAACTTCTGGAAAGGATCAGGGCAAGGCCATGAATTTATGAAGTAGTTGTTCGGCTGACTCTAATTTTTAAAGCATTATTATCCTTTTAGCAGGGCTGTCGGGGAGATGGAAGCCAGAGCCAGTGTGATGAAGAGCAGCTGAATAGCGATTTGCAGCAATTCCTCCTGCCTTCCACACTTTTTTTCTTTAGAGCAGCAAGCCAAATTGCTTGAAACCAGCTTATTGAAGCCTGAAATGCTGCAAAAAGGGAAACTTCTGGGCTGGTGGTGTAAGGAATGAAGAGGCAGAATGAAAAAGGAAGAGAAACACCAATGGCAGGTCCTGAGTTCCAAAAGATCCAAAGCCAGACAGGTGTGGGAAACATTTACTTTGAATTCTTGGAGATTCTTTCTAGACTGATCCAAACAGGGCAAACCATCTCTGCAGATTTAAATGCATTTTGTGTGCCTTTGCAGCAAATCCTCATCTTGCTTACAGCTGTATCCTCTGCACTTCTGCAACAACAGCATCCCCGTTGGATGCAGTACTCCTCTAACCTTCCAGGTGCTAAAAAGCCACCTTCCAAGTAATGCAACCAAAACAATCTAGCTAAAAGTCCTTCTTCTGGCTGAGGCTGACATGAATTGTTTCTAATAAGGCTAAAGCTCTATGGGACAACTAATGGGTGCTTATTAGTACAGGCAATGGACTATTCAATCACCCATATAGAGAAACTAATGAGGATTGATGGCCAAAATACAGATTGAGGATTTACCTCTAAATAAACAGCTGATGGGCTGGTGATGAGATTAATCTTAGGTATCAGTGGGGAAAGTTCATACCTGGCTAATAAAGAGATAAACAAAATATGTGGAAAACAGCATCACTGGGTCCCACGGGGGGTTTAATGTTCTTGTTCAGCAGGTGGGTTTGCAGAGATGTTCACCTTTCCAAACAGCATTGGTTAGGGAGCAAGTCAGAAGATGGTGTAACACAGATGATGCAAGAAAACAGCTGGAAAAACTCTAGATGAACCTTTGCACTCAGTAACAGTAGGCTTAGATTAGATATTAGAAAGAAATTTTACCCTGTGAGGGTGGGAAGACACCGGCACACACTGCCCAGAGAAGTTGTGGACGCCCCATCCCTGGAAGTGTTTAAGGCCAAACTGGAGGGAGCTCTGAGCAACTTGGTCTAGAGGAAAGTGTTCCTGCCCATGGCAGGGGAGTTAGAACTAGGTGATCACTAAGGTCCCTTCCAGCCCAAATCATTCTATGATTCTATGGTCCTCTTTTTTTTTAAAACCACCTTGCATACAATCCTATCTTTTCCTGCTTCATCTCCTCCCTTCAGCAAACACTTCTCAAGATCTTTACAAAACCCAAGATTTTTATATCTTTGTCCTAGAGCTGATGGAGGAATGGTGTGATTTGCTGAGCTGAGGGAAGGGTATGGTCACCTCTGGGACTTCTAAGTCACTCTTCCCTGCAGCAAAGCATTCCTTGATTTCCATCCTCCCATTTCCTTCCCTTTGAAAGGCCTCTGACCGGATCACAGATGGCAATTCCTATGTGACAGATCCTAATGTCATTATTGATGACAAACCAGATGTCCAGGGAGACATAATGCTCTTTTTAATCCAAAATTCATCAAGATCCTCACCTTTGTAGTTTAGGGTGAGTGCAAAGGTATCTTCATTGGAAGGGGTTGGGGCCACACATTTTTTTCCTCTTGCCTCAGTTTTCCTTTGCACAGCGTGGTTGGAAGTGACGAAACCAGACACCAAAAGGGGTCCTGTTCTCAGTAACAGCATCATTAAAATGCTACAAAAATCTCTCTTGAACTTCACAAGGGCCTGGGAAGGGACATGCTGTATGTGGCAGAGTGTATTAAGAACCTTGAGCCATTACAACATGCTGCTCCTGCTCCTTGCTGCATTTTAGGTACATAATTCCTAGTTAAGAAAGAAAGAATTCCTGGTTTGGGTTATGGAGGAATCCTGACGCCTAATGTATCAGTTTGCCTCCTGCCTGACAGCTAAATATGATATATTTTCCCATAGATTAAGTGTTGTATAGCTGTCCTCTGTAAGCTCTGTAAGCTGTCCTCTGCTGTAAGCCTCTGGATTAAAAGAGAATGACATGGGATCAGCATAAGCAGGAGATGCAGTGTGGACCACAGCTAGTTAGCAGCAGGTAAAACCCCACAGGTGACTTGTTCCCACTAACATTTTAAAACAAGAGCTCTTGTGCTCATTATCTCTCTTGGAGACAGGGGGAAAAATCCCAACAGCCTTTTTGGCAGCGAAGACAAAGCTTTGCTCGGTAGGAGATGTTCTATACAGCATAATGTATGCCGGGAGCAATCCCGGTGTTTTATGGGCCCGCTTAGTGTGAAGTGCAAAACAGGCTTGGGGCGGAGGCTGCATTATTCATGGGGGACCTTAAATATTTCAGTGTGAGGCTGACGTAGGGAACAACGTAACAATAGTGTATTGCCCCCTTTCTTCCCCTAAAATCATTGTTTGTGTTTAGGAAGGCACGCGGGAAATCTTTCCCTTTCAGTGCAATGCCATGCACTGACACATCCCAGGGAAAAGCAGGATAGCAGGGAGGCAAACCCCACAGTCCCTCCAAGGGAGGAGGAATTGTCCCGTCCCCAAGGGAATATCAATCCTGTCTTTAGAAAAGGAATAACTCAATGCCTGGCATATATTTTTGGAGATGATTCACCCGTTCTGTGCGTGAAGGGACACATCAGCAGGTGGGTGCAGATAAAGGAAGTTTCTGGCAGTTTTTCCCCTTCAAAGCAGCAGAATTATTTTCATGCCACTCTCCTGCATATGACTTGCTTGATCAGAAGCAACGGCTGGTTTGCAGCAGGGCAGTGGGACCAAGCCAGAATTGCAATGTTTGGGGTAATGTGGTCGGAGCAGCGGAGGGCAGAGGCAGGTGAGGAGGCAGAGTGCCTCTGTGCAGATCCACTGCTGCCATCAGCCGGCAACGGGAATCCAGCACAGGGCCTCTCCCTGGGACAAGAGCTAAAGCAGACACAACACACACCACTTATACCAAGCCCCTCCTTGGCTGTTTTCACTGAGAAGAGGCATCCTTGGGCTCAAAGAAGAGCAATGCAGCAGATGGGATGCTCAGACACAAGGGAAAGCTGGACCTCTCCAGGCAAAATTTGTTTTTAAATGCTGTTTTATCCTCTCCAACATCACAGAGGTGAGAGTAACAGAAGCTTAAAGACAAGCCTCACCGTGTCCCAGGCTGGGTATTTTGGACCTCAGCAGAAGACAGATTATTCTGGCAGCTCCTTATGTACTGGTTCACACAATGCTGAATTTGGACCAGAGCTTCAGGGTCCAATCCCCTTGCAGACAGCCTGGGTCTTGCTATTTATCCCTACAGCTCTAGTCTCCTGTTGAGACTCTTGAGTGGAGTGAGGTCTGGCCAAACTTCAGATAACCAGTTATTTCAGATAATGTGATTCTGGCCAGAGCTACATGAGATTCCAGACCTTTCTCACTTCTGTTTCTCTTCCTGCAAAGATAAATCTTGGCAGCTGTCTCTCGCACGAGATAAAACGGAATTAGTTTCCCACATCTGACACAGCTGAAGCACAATAAAATCCCTGTTTCTGCTCTTCTTGGAACCATCAGAAAGACACTCAAGTGGCTTCCCCAACAGTGAGAAATCCTGGTATTTCAGTTTGGATGTTTAAACTCGCCTATGTTCCTTTTTAGCTTAGATAAAGTTTATAGCCAGAAATTCACATTCCATAGCCACAAAACTTTATGCTATTCCACTGTATCAGTTAGTGACCTGTTACATGTGCTGTACTTCCTACATGGAGTCATTTGCATCCAGTTCCTTCCAAAACAAAGCTGCACAACTTTCCTTTGAAATCAGCCCTCCAAGGGTGGGGAGATATAGGGCTCAAATATTTCTCAGGTAAGAGCCCTTTATTTGCAAGTAGATGTTGCTGCCTACAGGACAACTGCTGCACATCAACAGGTCTCTTACTAGGCTGATATGACCACTTTGCACCACTTCCCTTTTGTTTAGATTAACTGATAATTAGCAGGCACAGCTGTTGCATTTTTTGAGAAGATAGAGAACACAGAGATTGGTGTTGAAGACTGGGCACAACCTGCACACAACCCATGCTGGCACACTCAGCTTTCCTCAGCAAGAACATTCCTGAGTGCCAAATCCTGATGGAGTCCCTGCGCTGCCCTGGGTACTCCCATATCATTTATCTCCTTGGCAAAGCTGCAAAGCTCTCATTTGGGACATGGGGAAGAAGCAACAGGTCCCCTCTTTGCTGCAGGGGTGTCCCTTCAGACCCACACACACCCTGTGCCACAATAGAGGTGCAGCAGAGATATCGGGGGTGCTGCCACCCCCAGCTCCTGCCAGAACTGACCCAGAGCTTTACTCCTGACCTGGCTTAGATTGGAGTCCATGACCTAGAGGTGAACTGCTCTATATCCCATATCCAGTCTCCCACTGAGTTTATTTTCTGGTGTGGCAGATCAAAGACTGCTGTAAGGAGAAAATCTATCAAAGGCTCAGCACCCTCACATAGATTCAGCTCGCTTTTATGTTTACTTTCAACAAGCATAGTCCTTCCTATTGTTCAGCAATCACTTTAAAAAGGACAATTATCAGATTTCCCTATTAATGGGAAAAATCAGGCAATCATAAATCTTAAAATGTGCTACTATCTGCAAACTGCATGTAACACATTATGGAGAAACCAATCTGTGGAGCAGAGCTATTACCGAGTGACTGTGTCTTAGCTCAGCAGCTGGTTTTCATTTCAGCAGAGGATCCCCTCTGCCCCCAGCATCCAGCAGCACTGCTCTTCTCACTGCTTCCCTGTAAGCACTGCAAAACTACAGTGTTGGCCTCGCACTACAGCAATTCAGTGCTGCAATCCACAAGGAGAACTTCTGCATCAAGGACAACTGCCAGCCCCTCACTGCATGTGCCTTGTCTTTCATCCCATCCAAGAATGGTTTGGGTGGAAATGGACCTTAAATATCATCTTATTCCATCCCACTGCCAAGGACAGGAACACCTTTCAACAGACCAGGTTGCATCCAATGCATTTGGAAATGCATTAGGTGAAAAGTTCTTCTACTTCCCCTATACAGTGACCTACACAAAGCTGAACCTGGACTCTAGTGACTGGTGGACACACTGCCTTTCAAGTCCTGGTGCCTTCCTTATGGTACAGAGAGCAAAAGAACGAGGGCACATGGACCAAAAGATAGAACTTGGTCTTCTGGGTAAAGCAGCAGACTGTCATTCAGGAATTCCCAGGTGGGATTCTAGTCCTCTCCATCAAAAAGGGCTGGAATCTAAAGCAGCCATGAGGACAAATCTGAGTCTTGCTACAGTTTACAAGTGGCTTTGGATAAATTGCTTAACCACCCTCAGTTCCTATTCCCTGTGCTAGCTGGGATGCTTGTGCCCAGTTTACTGGGATGTCTCATGAATTATCTGGTATTTGGGAAGCTCTTAAATCCATGTAACTCACATGTAACAATGAAATGTGATCCTGCTTTTAGATCAGAACAACAATAATTCAGAATTGAGCACATTTTGTTTTGATTTTCCTAAGACTGTCTGAATTCACTGAGACAAGTGACAAAGAAATATGATTCACCATATTCATGACTACTTCCAAAATGGTTTACTTTAATCTGAGCAATTGGAAAAACGTTAAAGGCAAAACTGCTTTACCCAGCTGACTTAAAAAGGTTGTTTCATTCCACATTCCTGTTTTCAATAAACATCCCAGGATAAAAACATCCCCTGCAGCAGATCTATGCAAAGGACAAAAAGGCGTTAAATCCAAAGTGGGGGCGGGTGGAAGAGATAAATAGTTTACTCTTATTATCTTTACCATATGTTCTATTCCAACTGGATACACATAAACAGCATGCAATCTTCAAGCTCAGCTTTAGACCCTTTGAAGTGACCTGACCATACTACTGATTTATTTCAAACTAACCTTTCTCTTTGAACCTTAGGTCAAGGTTAATTCCATAATAAAACATACCTTATACATCTGGCTGTTCCAGTGGTGCTAGCAAGGAACGAAGCCCTCAGTCATAAGCATTTGTTTCACTGAGTGTGGTATTGTATTTCTATTTTCCCTTCCCTGTATTAATTTCCTTCACAGACCCTAGTTAAGGGGGAAAAAAAACCTCTTTTCCGGTCCATGAGATCAATTTTAAACACACTGGAATTAAATGAAGACATTTAAGCCACATTTCTTTGCTGAAATGCATCCGCCAACACCAGAAACTATTTTTATTACAGTCTGTGTTTAACAATCAGATCTTCAATTTCATAAGAAGCCACACAGCTACGTTATTCAAACTCCTGCACTGGCAACGACCCTTTCAGTATCTTTTACAAAACCATCTCTGCACTGAATCACAGCAAATCACCAAGGATCGCTTCCCTATCTAGGAAAATAAAGTGGGAAAAGAAAAACACGTTTGAAGGGCCCTTCTCAAAAAAACAAAAGGAGAGCTCCTTGCCAGTGCCCCAGCCAGTCTTGCCTGCCTGTAGGTATCGAAGCACGCCAAGCAGGAGTGCAAAGGTGTGGGAGAAAGTTTGGAGTGTGGGATGCAGTCACTAAGAAATGCTGAGGGGCACAATACATTGCTCAAGAATTGCTCATCAGGTTGTTTTCCAGAGGACTGGAAAGATGCTTTTGAATTTCAGCCTCTAGCTCACGGCACACACTCACAGCACTTAATTAAAAAGCAGCAACACCAAAGCTAAACCAGCAGCTGTTCCACATTTCTCCTGACTCCAGAGCCTTGCCAACACGGTGCCTCTTGGAGCTGTCAGGAGAGGGACAAGTTGTAACCTTTGTTTGGGTTTGGGGTTTCTGCAAGGCACAGGCTGGAAAACCTTATCTGCTGTAGCTAACCCTGAGGGGAATTGTGCTTCCCCTCCAAAGGAACAATGACGTTATCCAAGCTTATCCTCCCACATTTTGCAGGCCTGAGTCTACAGTGGTTGATGTTCAGGCTCCCCAGCACACCAAGAGGCTAAAACCCTAAAACAGCCCCAAAAGCTTTCAGCGCTTCATCTCTGGCTTAGGGGCAGCTTTGTAAAACAGGGTTTAGCCCAATGTTAAACGAGTTTGAGCAGGCAGCACTCTCAGGCAGCATCAATACAGCAAACTTGTTATCTCATCAGTATCTGTCACTGCCGAACGCAGCTGAGCCTGCCGTAATGGAAGCACCATCCATTTGGAATCCCAAAGGTAGGCAACAGTTTTGGATCAATGCTCTCAGGATCTGCATTAACTATCACAGTGCCGGTGATGTTTTACATCTATTTTGGGTTAATTCCTTTAAACCATAACAAGACCACAGAAGGTCTTTCACTGCATTTTGACTCTCTTAGAGTAATATAAAAGGTGGTGGCACAGGAAGCCCAGCATCCCCACAACTGATGTGGTTCCAAGGAAAACCTTTTCCCTCCAGCTCTCCATTCCCATTTCATCATGCTTTTCTCTTCCATCTCCTCCTCAGGGACTACTGCCTATTCCCACTCTTTAATCACATGCCAGGATGCCCCACTTCCAACATCAGGGCCCCTGCATGTCCTGCTCCCAACCCCACACTCTGTCCCAAAACCACAGCCCTGGGAATGCTGTGAGGTAAAAGATACAGCATGCAGAAATTCCTGAACAGGACACACCTTTTGCTACGTGGAGTGTCTTTACCAGTCCCACAGATATCAAGAGCAATACTCCCCCTCCTTCCTCTAACACAGTAACTGGTATCTTAAACGAGGGCACTGGAATTATATCAGTTCAAAAGCTCAAAATAGCAATGTAAAATTCCACCCAAACACATTGAAAGACATTCCTACCATTTTCTAATCCTCTTCAACAGGCACTAAAAAATACCACATCTAATGATTTATTAGTGAATGAAATCAGCCAATTAGACAGCCAAGGACTGATTTTTCAAAAGGATCACACAGAACAATTTAATATCATGGGAGATAATAAACATGTCCTGAGCTGGATCACTGAATGATGTTGCTAACAGCCTGTCAGAGATATCAGATATTTACAGCAGAATAAGGCACCATATCAGATAAAGTAAAATACATCCTCTCAAGGATATAAAAATATGGAAAGGAATCAGCCTGGCTGCATTTCAAGTCTGGGTAATTTCCATAGCTCCTGAGAAAAAGCTTTGTGTGGTGTTAGTTCTCTTCTTAAGGCACCCATCCCTGCTGCTGGCATGTGGGAGACCATCCGGAGCAAGCAAGTTGAAAAATAGCACAGACCTCGTAGACTGGAAAATGTTTTAAAGATAAAAACATGTAGAGGTATCTACTAAATTGGGTAACATAAACAAAAGGCACCTTTAAAATAATTTTGTGTAAATGCTGCCATTAAATATGTCAGACCCAAACAAGTATTTGTGCTGTCCTAGAAATTATGGCTTCCTATTGCAACCTTTGTGATGCAGCTGCTATGGAAAGATGCTTTTTTGGATAAACTAGTAAAAAGCAAGTAAACAAAGCTACAACTCAATTCAATTATATATATCATTGTGAAATATCTTACAACTTAATGCAACTGGGCACAGGCTATGATCTATCTGGTCCTATCCCAAATTTTGAAATCTCATCATTATTAAATGTAGTCAGAATTATTAAAAACTTCAAGCCATTCAAGTGGATGATTAAGAATAGGAATTTTGCACTTGGGAATCAAGTTCCTCTTTTTTTTTGCTTTGATATCAGTTTGCCCTTAGACAGGATGTAACACAGCTGGTGTTCCTGTTCAAGAGGGCTGCAAATTGCAGCTCTAGCTATCTCTGGAGATGCAGCTATGAGATGAGAGCCCAGTAACACGTATTCACAACTGACCTTACCATTTTCCTGAGCATCTGTGCATGCCTGTACCAGTTACTTCATGGATATATGTGATATCCCTCCTGAATGAAGAAACCAAGAAAGGTGTTAGAAGACATCCAACATTGCTATACATTTCCAAAATTTTACTCAGGACACCGACAGCATTTGGGTTGAGGAGACTTTCACATTGATGATGGGGATTCCTAAGACATTTTGGGACTGGAAAGATGCTTCACAGCACTAATGCCACACCAGGATTCCAAGGAGGAACACTGAGCATCAATCTCAAGCAACATAGTGAGTGCAACTGAATGAAGAGGTTCAACCAAAAAGTTAATTCCTCTCCCTTAATCCTGCAATGCCAGCCTACAGAGATGACTCAAACCTGGATTCTTTCTCAAGACTACAAATTTGGATGATAAAGGGAACTGTTGAGAAGTAATGACATCTACGTGGTTTTGACTTACTTAAGTCTGTTAATATTGGAGCTACATAAAACCAAATCTGACACAAAAAGCAGTCTCCCTGGATGACCCTTCTGGCTAATCTGTTGTTTCACACGAATGCAATGCCCAAGATGGGAGCTTGCATCTGCCACGCCCCAGCAGCTGAGGGCAGGGGGATGAGACCCTCCCGATGCTGTGCAGAGGATGGGGCACAAGCCATCTGACATAGCCACAGTGTAATTAACACTCCAGCACACAGTCAGTGTCCCCCCACTGTCCCCTGCCTTGGGGTCCCGATGTGCTTGCACTGTGGGTACAAAGAGCTGGGGTCTCCCTCCATGTCCTCCCTGCCCCATGGGCCATGGACCTGACTTGGTCCGTACCTGAGGTGAAGGTGACATATTTCTCCCTGACCCACAACCCCTTTCAGTCTCTGAGAGGAAGGTGCAATTGCTCCCTTTACTCCCTCCAGGTCACTGCCTGAGAAGAAGATGCTGTTGTACCCTGTAGGCCTCTCGGAGTTTCCATCTGAAGAGAAAGCACCATTCCTCCATATCCCACTCTCAGTCTCTACCTGTGAGGGCAATGCCATTTCGCCCTGTACCCCCCTTCCCAGTCTCTACCTGAGGGCAAGGTGCCATTGCTGTCTATATCCCGCTCCCGGTCTCCTCCTGAGGGGAAGACGCCACAGCCGGCTCAACACCTGAGGGGACGGCGCCGTTTTCCCACTGCACCTCTCTCACAGTCTCATCCTGAGGGGAAGGCACCGTTCCCTCCTCACACTCCTCTTCAGGTCATTACCTGAGGCAAAGGCGCCATTTCCTTTCCTACCCTCTCTCCCGGTCTCTGCCTGAGGGGAAGGCGCTATTCCCCACGAACCTTCTCTCGGTCTCTGCCTGAGGGGAAGGCGCTATTCCCCACGAACCTTCTCCCGGTCTCTGCCTGAGAGGAAGGCGCTATTCCCCACGAACCTTCTCCCGGTCTCTGCCTGAGGGGAAG
>VYXF01004973.1:240440-284593 GCA_013397295.1 Polioptila caerulea
CGGCCCCGGCGAGGCGGCCCCGGGCGCCAGGGAGGCGGCGCGGCGGGACCCGTTGGCCGCCGACCTGCGGTGCAGCCTGTTCGCCGCCGCGCTGCAGAGCTACAAGCGCGACTCGGCGCTGAGGCCCTTCCCGAGCCGCTACGCCAGCGGCGACACCAAGGACTTCGAGGGGCTGGTGAGTGCCGAGGGCCGGCCCGGGGGAGCTGCCCGCGGCGCCAGGGCACCTCCCCCGATGGGGGAGCGCGGGCTGCCCACGGAGGTGAAGGCAGCGGTGCCGCAGGGTCACGGATAAAGCAGGATGAAGGGTTTATCCAGTCAAGAAATCCGGGTTTAAAAGAGTATTTGGAATTCTGACCGATAAACCCACACTGGGAAACACCCAGATCCGATGTGGGCACGTGAAGTAACAAGCGATAGGTAGTGAGCCGACAGGACGAGAGGAAGCTGCTTCAAGCTGCTCAAAAATTGAGAATTCTGGAGCATTTCTACCCTGAAAGGGTGGTTCGGCATTAGCATAGGCTGCCCAGGGAAGCGGTGGAATCACCTTCCGTGGAGGTGTTCAGAAAACACGTAGATGTGGCACTTGGGGTCATGGTTTAGTGGTGGGCTTGGCGAAGTTAGGCTGACTCAATACTCTCAGACGTGTTTTCCAGCCTTAATGTTTCTAATATTCTGTGAAGTGTTAGGAGAGCTTGCCAACGTTGAATTCAAATTCATATTGAAAGATTTGCATGTTACATGGCCTGAACACCCCCATGTCAGGTCCACTGCACACACTGCCCTGTGACAGGTTGTTTTCTCTCAAGAGTTTGTCTGATGGTTCCGGTACAAACCCTTCAGATACTGTGGGTAAGTATCACTGTTTATAACCTGCCTGCTATTTGCGTTCGCAGCAATTGGCAAACTTCCCCACAAACTGGATACAAGTGTTTATATCTCCGAACAGAACCTGTTTTTCAGTTTGCTGGGGTGAAATATTGTTTCGTTTTCACTAGAGGTCCCTGTTTAATCGCAGTGGCACTAAGGAGCTTGTGCTCAATGCCTCTGTTGTTAGCTTGCAGATACCAAGGCTCTACCAAGCCTGAAAGAGCTTCTGGAGTCTGTTCCAAATACAGATAAAAGGACCTGGGACCTGTTTAGTTGGATTCTATCATCTAAAGTCTTCATGATACAAAGTACTAACAAACAGGAGGTAAGTTTTGAATTCTGAAAATCTTAATTAGAATTTGGTTTTTAAGGCAAACTTGCACTTCAGAGAATATTTCCTCCTGCCAGAATTAAATTGGCTATTGTGAGAGCACAACAGTTGAACATAAATCCTTTCTTTTCTGTATCTAGAGAGGGGTGTTGATAAGTAAAATTTTCAGGAACACTGGTTGGAAGAAATAGTTACCACTGTCAGTAGCTGATGATGGGCAGTGATTGTAGTTGGTTACTGCAGTTAACATAACATGTACATGCATGGTTTAGTTTCAGAGAGTCCAATTCGGGTGTCATGGAGCTGGGTCCTGCCTGTCACTAAGAAAGACAGCTCTTGTCTTCTTCCCCAAAAAGGGAAAGGTTCCAGAGCCACTGAGGCACTTCTGTAACAGGGATCAAAATAGTTGTAGAGATTAGCAGCAAGATGAAAACAACTTTTGTTTTCGTGTTTTTTTCTCCTGCAAGATCAGCTGATGAATATTTTGTCTTAATAGCCAAAGTAGAATTGTGAAATTGTCCTTGCATCATAAATTAATTCGTAATTAAAATTCAGGTTTGGGTTTTTTTCTGGAGAGGAGATTTATGATTTAACTTCGATAGCAAGAAACTGGCAGGTTTTTTACTGTGTGCTTACTCCTTCTGAATTGTGACAGTCTTGAATTCTAACTCAGAAAAGCATAATCAGAATACATTAAAGAGGATGAAGGGACGGGAAGCAGAATTTCCAGTGAGTAATCTAACCACATAAACCAACATTGATATTCCTTCCTGTTTTTAAGTACAAGAAGATCCAGGAACTCACAGGGATGTCTGGGGCTGCAGTTCCTGCTCCAGACTACCTCTTTGAGATTGTGTACTGTGATCAAATGAACACCAAGTTTGCTGAGACCAAGGGAGAGCGGGACCTGATCTACGCCTTCCATGGGAGCCGCCTGGAGAACTTCCATTCCATCCTGCACCACGGCCTGCACTGCCACTTGAACAGGGTGGGGCTCCTGCCATTGACACCATCTTCCTTTGCTCACTTGCAGCTGGGGACACTTCTTAAAAATAGGACCAGATTCCTTTCAGGGTATGAAATGTGCTGATGATCTTGTACTGCTGTTTTCATTTCAGTGTAGGCCTTTGTGGATGGCTGTGTTGGATTTTCTAGTGCAGCCTGAGGGTAAAACTGGAAGTGGCATGAAACCCTTTTCACCAGCATGACAAATTATGACTGTCCTTTGCTTCTTTATAAGAAGTGTAATTCCTCTGAAAATCCTGGCCTGTCTGACAGCCTGCAGCTGTCTACAGAGGAGGAGGATAGTAGAGATTTTCTGCCTGGCCTTGTGTTTAGATCAGCAAAGTTTCAGGTGCTACTTGCCCGTGGAGCCTTCTTAAAGTGGTCTGGTTTAGGGATCCCATAGGATTTGCACCTCTTCTGATTTCAGTGGAAGGGCAGTTGAGACTTCTGGCTTTTTGTGTCAGCTGTGAGGCTGCTTTGACACAGCATCTGCTTGACATTCCAGTCAACCTGGACCATGTTTTTTCCCCACATTCTCGATGAGTAATGGTTTACTGGGTACAATGGACTTTCTGGAGTAATAATTTTAGCCAGTGTGGCAAATTGAAAAGTACTTTCCTCTTTGCTAGTAAAGCATGGATTAAAATGAAGTAAAGCCTTGCCTTGTTTGAGGAGTTTGGATTACTTGAATGATGACAGTCTCAATAAA
Organism: Polioptila caerulea; assembly: GCA_013397295.1. Lineage (NCBI taxonomy): Eukaryota > Metazoa > Chordata > Aves > Passeriformes > Certhiidae > Polioptila > Polioptila caerulea. Next base: position 243,353 of record VYXF01004973.1, read on the forward strand.
TCGATGAAATGCCTTTTGAGAGCGGTGTAGTCATGTTGATGTAAAATACTTATGCTGGCAAACTGACTCCAAATCCGGGAAAGCATGAATCTGTCCACACCAAGTGCTCTGCCAAGCAGCTAATTTGAGGGATGGGAGAGGGCAGCAGCCCCACCCCAAGGAAATTGTGCCAGGACAAAAACAGTGCATGGACCAAGCTCAACACGGGTCAGAAAGGCCTTTCGTAATTTACCTTCAGGAGCAGAACTGCCAGTCTGAAAGGAAAGAACACTTGTATGTTGTTTTAGGTTTGCAGTACATGTTAAGGGTAGATTTCTGCTCTGTTTCAGACATCCCTGTTTGGTGAAGGCACCTATCTGACCAGTGACCTGAGCCTGGCTCTGCTGTACAGCCCTCATGGTCTTGGCTGGCAGCGGAGTGCACTGGGCTCTATCCTCAGCTGTGTGGCTGTCTGTGAGATCATTGACCACCCAGATGTAAAGTGTCAGGTGAAAAAGAAAGGTGAGTCTAATACAGTAATAACTATGTAGTAGTTACATCTGTCCTTCATGTTTTTCTTTCCCTTTTAATATCAGTGGCTCTTTGAGTGCTGGATGAGAGACTTACCTCCTTGTCACCCTGGTCTGGGCCATAATGTCATCCATACCAAGGATGACTAGGAGTGGTATAGCCTCAAGCAAACTTCTCACTCTATTCTTGGATGCTGAGGGATTCAGGGGAATACCAAGACTAGATCTTTGGTTATCTCATTCCCATTCTTCTGGGGGGTGTGTATGGGGGTGTTGGTTGTTTACTTTTGTTACAGTCACTTGAAGTTCTGAATTGGTTTTTTTTTTTGCTTTTCTGTTCCAAATTCAGATTCAGAAGAAATAGACAGGAAAAGAGCAAGAGTGAAAAACAGCGAAGGGGGAGACGTACCACAAAAATACTTTGTTGTCACCAACAACCAGCTTTTACGAGTTAAATACTTGCTAGTGTATTCACAGAAGCAGCATAGGAGGTAAGAGTTCAGCTGTCTAGAGGGATGAGCTGCGGCAACAGCCAGATAAACACATCTCAATGTTGAAAAACAACAGAAAACAACCAAGAAAGATCTACTGCACTGCCAGAATTTGTTTGTAGCTGTTTCCTACGGAAATAAGTCTTACACCATCATGTTGCCTGTCTTGCTCTTTGACATTCCCAGGCTCAGCTAAATTTACTTTTTTACCAGACCTGCAAGCACTTAGAGTCTTTGAGAGGTCTAATAATCTGTTTGTGGCAGGAAACCAAGAATGGATGTCTGGTGAGTGCATCTCTTAAAACTGCCTCAGTTCTAACTCTGCCCTTATCTATCCTAAGTGGCAGTGTTCACTCAGCCACTCAACACATGTCTACAGGCCAGGCAGGGAAAACTCCAGACCACAGGGAAAGGTGTGAACGTGGGGAGAAAAGACAGGATTGTGCATGGAGACTTAAGGAAAAGGGATGTGGTGATTATCGGGCTTCATTAGTTACAGGGATTGTGGAACAACTTCCTGTTTTTATTGGATTTTCTTAAAATAATGAAACCCGAGATAAATTTTTGCCAAGGTATTTGTGCATCTCTCATAGAATTCATGCCCTTTTCCCTTTGCAGGCCTTCTACTGAATCTTCCTGGTTCTACACCCACCGTTTTGCCATGATGATGATGCTGTACCTGCTGTTGCTGATAGTGATAGGGGCCAGCAACTCACCAACCTTCATCTACTACTGGCACAGGATGTTTGACTCAGAGAGATGAACCACCCGAGATGAGAAACCATTCATTTCACCACGTGCCTTAAGAATAGCTGATCTGCAGAGCACTGCATCTATTCTAGAGCTCTGGAAATAAAGGTGCCTAGAGCTTTCCAGTTCTGTCACCAATATATTAATCCTCGTGGCATCTCTGCATTTATTCTTATTTCTGTGTTCCTGGGATTCATGAGGATGCTTAGTACAGCTGAAAAGGATCACAGTGGTGCAGCTTAGTGTGAGCCAATCGTTAAGAGTCCATGGAAAAAAGGTTATTTAAGATTAATGAAAACTAAGCATGGAAACACTCAGGTGTAACTTATTTTCTGTCAAGCAGAAGTATGTTTGCACGAGTTGGAAAGGAGGATTTTTCTGGATGTCAGGCAAAGCAACCTGTTGGGAGTCTTATCAGTATGTTTTCAGAAACTGAATCTAGTGATATTTGGCATGTATCAATGCAGATGGAATTACTTTTAAACTTTTAAAACTAACTTTGGCCAGGAATTTTTATATTTGAGCATAATGATTGTAAGGAAAAAAACAAAAAAACAAGAAATAAAACAACCGCCAAATGGAAGAACTTAAACGGTTTCTAGTGTTTTTTTCTCCTCTGTAGAACATTGTTGTGTTTTAATCTCAGCTGGCAGCTAAGCACAAATCCAAAACATAGTTACTGCACTGCTATGAGGAAAATTCATTCTATCCTGGACAAAAACAGTACAAACATCTACAAGGCTTGTGGTCTCAGCCATAATCTATTTTATCCTAGCTTACTGTGCAGATTAGACAAACTCAGGGTTTTCAGCATCAGTACTGAATAAGGATTGTTCTTACCAAACTGGGGATTTGTTAGAGGTTAGATAATGTGCAAGTTAGTAATGCAACATACACAGGGCAAAGCTCTCTCCTTCCTCTGTGTTTGCTGTTGACACAAAGCAACCTACAACTGCCTGAAACAGAAGAAGGAGCAAAGCACTGTCCTCTGGTCAGTGACTGGGCATGGGATAACCCCATGAAGACCTAGGGATTCTAGGCAAAGAAAAGTCAGATACATACCACAGTTCAGTCTCTCAGCTCAGCCTTTAGCAGATTTGATAAACACAGATTTTCATTGCACAGTGAACCCTAACCACAAAAAAAAACCCCAACTCATCACATATTTCCAGCAAATGAGTCTATGATTACTACCTTACTCATTAAATATTTCAAAGAAAATATCTTCTTTTTCTGCTGTTGTTCTGGTACCTAATTGCCAGAAATAATGTCCTGGTAATCAGGTTTTATTAATTCAAGGCTGAGAGCAAGTTCATTTACAGCAACCCCTCTTCTTGATGACTGGAGCTAGACACACTTATCCCAGTTAATTTTGCTGCCAGAACAAATTTATTTATTCACCATACAGCTTGCAAAACAAGAACATTCTAATCCAATTCCCCATTGCCTTTTACAGCCTGTTAATAATGCTCACTGTCAAAGCACACTGCAGCGCCTCAGCCCAAGAAGTGTCCGTGCTAATTATAGCAGAGATTTGCAATTAAAATATACATAAATAATTTATTGTGCAACAGGTTCATCTGCCTTATAGTTTACTCCTTGATATTTCAATGTGGAAACTTGGGGTTTGAAACGTGCACAGGGGTCCTGGGAATATTTGCCCATTTTTGGTCTTCCTCAGCATGTTAATTATTAAATGTTGTGCCATGTAAATATACAAGTTTAGGGGAGGTAATGTGCCAGCCAGAAAACCTGGAAGGATTTGATGCTATCTAAAGGGTATTGGTTTGTTAAAAGCCTGGTTTGTCTGAAAAAAAACCCCCATCTTTTGAAACAGATGGGCTCTTAGGGGCTCTTTGGAAAAGGAGGAGATTGAGCAGCAGTTGTGGGATGGCTGTCTGCTGGCACTGCAGGGAAAGGCACAAACCTGGGAGCTCCTGAGCCAGATGAAAAGGACACAGCAGGGATTTAAAGCTCTTTTCTTAGGCTTTCTTTGCATAGGAAAACTTCTGAGAGTAAGCAGAAGCAGCAATAATAGTTCCAGGCTATGTCCCCAGAGGGAAAGCATTGTGGGGGCTCATGGCAGACATGCACAGTCCAGCTCTGCAATGAAATCAGCAGGTATCAAAGGAAAAAAACAGCTTTTTCTGCTTTGATCAGCTTGAATAGACCCAAAAAAAAAAAGGAGGTGGTTGCAGGTTGGGGCTGAGTCCTGATGGATGTGTCTGGAGTATTCCTTGGAGAGCTTGTAGCCCCATCCCTCATGCTCAGACCTGCAGGGATTCTGGGCACAGCCTCCTCATTGCTTCAGCTCCACAGCTGCGGAGCGAGGCAACAGCAATGGGAAAATATTTTAAATACATTTAAGGTGCTCAGATCCTACCTAGCAGCCTGGCAAAATACTTAATATCCTACTCCCACGCTTGTTTTCTGAGCTCCCTGCTGATTTCAGCATGTGTTTCCCAACGTGGCGAGGTGCAGTCAGCTGGATTAATGCGGGTATTGTGCAGAGTAACTAACAGTATTATGAATTAACCCAAGGTTTGTGTTAGCCTCTTAAGCCACTTGCGTGGCTCTTTGAACATGCACAGTGCTATAAAAACACTAACAGGGAATGAATCAGAATTTCCTCATGAACAAAGGGCCGCTGTGTTTGAAGTGGGCAGCCCAGGGTGAGGTTGAGGAGTTGTAAAATACAGAGCTACCTGCTCGTATTAATATGTTCATTACATTACTGTGGTGAATATCAAGAAATTGTTACTGAATCAGACAAATCTGATCCTGGCTGGGACTGCAAGAAGTGTGGTAACTGGTGTTTCCTTGGTGGGAATGAGCAGGAAGTGGAAGAATTTTCCTCCAACAAGCAGAAATAGATAATATATATAAAAAATATGGGTTTTGTCTCTCTCTATTTTATATATATTTATATACAGAGATCTCAGGAGCCAGCTGAGAAGGGCAGGTGCTGTTGGAGACAAAGGGTTTGAGGCAATGTGGGGAGAGAGAGGGAAGCACCACAGAAAGCAGGACCACCCTTGGGGAGGGAGGAAGCGAGACTCAGGGATTCACACTCCCAATAAGTGATGCAAAAATCTTGTGCTCTCTAAAGTGTGAGGAAGTATAAGAAAAGTGGAATCAGAAATGCAGGAATATTCAAACCAGGCCTGGACTTTGGTCCACCTCTGGCAGGTCCCAGACTGATCCCAGCTTCCCCAGGGAGGTGCTGCCCACCTGCTTGCTCCCCCTTCCTGCATGCAGTGGGCACATGGCTTGGCAGCACATGCTTCCAGTGACATTTTCCTTCTCTCGTGAAAGCTGTCACTTTGGGCACCTTGCCCACACTCCAGGCTCCTCAAGATGTCACTTTGAACACCAGCAACAGGAGGGAAGGTATGAAAGATGGGCAAAAGGAGCAGCGCTGGAGTGCCTGAAAGCATCCCAAGGAATGGGCCATGCTTCCCCTAAGGACTAAGGTACATATGCTTGCCAGAATCCCCATTTTCCTACTCTTCATAGAGATGTTTTCCAGCCTAAATTATTCTAAGATCACTGAGTCCCCCTAAAGCCAAACGCACTTTTGCCTTTTCACCCATGGGGTGTAAAGGTGGTGAATCCTTCCCACAAGGAAAAAAAGTGTTTCTTGCTCCTCAGAGAAGACCTCTGAGCTCTTCTGTTGCTGGGCAAGAGGAGACATGTGCATAAGCAATGCTGGATCTGTTCTCTCCCACTCAGCAAAAAGTGGATGAAGACAGTTTTCAGTAGATTAAAGACACTTTCCTGCTTATTCAAGGCTTGCCAGAAAACCAACACACCTTCAAGGTCTGCCTCCCATTGGCAGTATATACAAAGAGACCAAAGGAGTGTCTGATGTATAAATTAGCTTCCCCTACTGCAAGCCATTCCCATTACCTTACAAGAAGCCCTTTTTTGCCAGCCTGGCATCAGCCAACCCCTGCTCCATTAGCACTGGGTAATTAACAGTGAGCAGAATGAGCCCAGCAAAGCCAAACTGCGATTACGCATCTCATTGGAGTTTGGATGCTTCCTAAATGGCTCACACTAATCCCCACCAGTTGGTCTGGGCTCCTGCAGTTCTAATTGATTTCTTTTTTTTCTCCTTGGGCTACACGTTTAGCATAAATAATAATTAGTACCAGAAAGGCAAGGGCTGAATAGCCATGTGCATCTCAGCATCACCCTGAGCACTGTGGCTTCCTGTGTCCTCATTGCCCAGCCTCAGCCAGCCTGTAAGGACTGCTTGCCACCCCTGTAATTTCAATAATTTGTTAGCTGGGGCACTGAGACACCAGTGCAGATCCTTTCTGGCTGATGGGGAGCTGACACTTCTCGGAAACAGGGTTGAAAAAAAGCCCCCTCAGTGCCCAAAGAAGATTTGTTTTCTTGAGGGGAAGACATCTCCCAACTCCCTACACACACAACCACAGCAAGACAAGAGCTGTTTTTAAAACAAAACTCTTTCATCCTGATAAAGTCCAGATGCTCACTCAAAGCTGCGGTGGCCACAAAAATAGCCAAGGAACTGCCTCCTGCCAAGTCCAGAGCTCCTGAGCTGTCCAAAGGTTTAACTAAACTAAGAAAACAACAATCCACCTGGTTTAAAACTAAATTTCTTTTCAAAAGCAAACCCCACATTTAATAACAATCCTCAGAGAATGAAAAGAAGAAGTAATCCACTATTTCTAATTACCTGGAAAAGACATCACAGTTGAATAAATTCATCTCTACAACCCACACCCAGAGAAGAGAGCTCTGCCTTCTCAAGCAACTTTTGGCACAATGGTAGAAAGAAAACAACCCATGTTACTCACCACAGCTCAGCTGATCCCTCCAGAAGCCCTCCTTGCCCTCATTTGCTTCCATCTGCCACTAAAGGTGCTGATGGACCCCTCCACCTACCAGCTGCTTCCCATCACTTCCATCGTTGGGACACCTTGGACACCTGTGGGGTGGCTGCACCTGCTCTGCGTGGGCAGAGCAAGGGGCTGGGGTTGCTTAGGCCAAAGCAAATGTGTCCAGCATGTGGCCTGCAACCTGCCAGCTTGTGCTCTGGGACATGGGGACAGAAAGGTCTAAGGAGGCTGGACAATGCCAGGTGTGGCTCTCATTACCCCAAATACCCTCCCTCCTGGTTTGCCCTGTGTCCCACAGAGCTGCTGTGTAATGATGTGTCCATCTGTATCCTCCCCTCCACACCAGAAAACAGTAGCAGGGACTGTTTTCCCATCTGGCTCTCTTCAAAAGAGAGAAAAAAACCTCACCCCACCCCAATGTGGTTCTTTGTACAACTCTTGCTTGAGTCCCTCCATCCCCACAGCACTCCCAGCCTGCCCACCATGCCTGGGGCATGAATGCCCCTGCATTAGTCCACCTCCAGATATTTAGATCTTTCCCAGGGCTTGTCACACAGCCATGGGAGAACCAGGCAGGTTCTGAATCAGGAGATCTGAAATTTCCAGTGAGCTTTTCCTACAATGGGTGAAGGAAATGGAGTAAAAGCCTGTAATCACACCTTTGCAGGCTCAGGGTGACACTATCCATGCAGCTCTACAGCTGGGTGTAGGTGCAAAGGGCACTTGAAGACCAGCCACGCCAAAGACATGACCCTGGACCACAGAGGAGATGTTAAATTCCCTCCCAGGGGTTGATGCTGGAAGTGTAGAGAAGTTTGATCCCAGAATCAGGGCTGGAGCATGTGTCAGGTACAAAAAGGATGTTTTTCTAGCTGTCACGGTGCTGCCAGAATACAGCAGAATCACCAGAAATACCCCCAAATATTTTTCACCCTGAGTACAGGCATGAGACACATTCTCAGTTTCTGGCCAGAGACCCTCATCCACCAAAGCTGAGTAGGGAACCTCATCATGACAGTCTCCAAATTGGCCAAACAGGACAAAACAGTCCCAAAGCTCTACCTGCCATCCCCTTGTGGGGACATCTCTTCATCAGACCGTGCTGACAGTTGTCCCATTGGAGCCCCCTGATGCCACCCCACCGTTTGCAGCACCATCCTTGATGTTCTTCTCTGAGGCTGAGATGGGTTTCTGTCTCTTTTGCCTGGTGATGGCTGTTTCAATGCCCCTGAGACACAACTGCACGTCCTCCCTAAAGGAAGGGGTGTAGAGTCCATAAATGATAGGGTCGGTGCAGGTGTGCAGCAAGCCAAAGAGGAAGAAGCTGTGGTTGACATACTCAGGCATCTTCTGGATCATGGCTGGCTGGAACCAGTACCACAAGCCTAGGAGATAATAAGGGGTCCAGCAGATGATGAAGGTGGCAACAATCACTATGGTCATCTTGAGAGTCTTCATACGTGCCTTGGAGATGTGGTCATTTTGATTTCTTGTCAAACCTGCCGAGGAGAGTAAAAAGGATAGTTGAAGACTGGGGGAAAACCAAGACAACATAACCACCCATGACTCTGCTTCTGCAAGAGGGGGAAGACCATCTCATAATCTGGTCCATGTCCCACAGGAAGTAGAAGACAGCAAGGACTGGGGTCAATAAGTTTGTGTGAAACCTCTTTAAAAAAGAGGTGCAAAACTTATTAGCTTTCAAAGAATGTTGTGACAGACCCAATAACAATTCCAGGATGGAGAAGTTCAGTCATGGAGGACATTAAAGGGCTGGGATTTACTTACCTTTATTGACCTTTAGCTGCTTACTGATCTCCCAAAGGATCCGGACGTAGCAAATGATCATGACGCTCAGGGGGGTGATGTAGAGGGTGGTGAAGGTGAACATGTTGTAGACAGTTTCCTCCCAGTGCGCTCGGAAGCTCCCGTGAGTAACACACTGGGTGAAATTTCCTCCTGGGATTGTGTTCAGGTGGAAGAGGAAAAGCTGAAAAGGAGAACCAAAGAGTAACTCAGAGAGGGTTTGGAACAAGGCACCACATCCGGGAAATGCTGCTGGCTGTGCATGGAGAGCACCTCCCTGCTGCTGTTGGACTGGGAGACGGATTCTGCGCACCTAACTCATGGCTTATTCTGGTGTTCATGGAGTCCATGGATTGGGATGGACTGGTTGGGGATGTTTGGATGGAGAAGCCCTTCTCCAAAACCACTCCAGCCTAGGCAAACTCCGTGGGGAGGGCACTGAACTTTACCTGGGGCAAAGCCAGGAGCACACTGCCAGCCCAGGCAGCACGGAGCAGCATGCCATTGCGGCGGTGAGCACGGGAGAAGGGATGGAGGATGGCTGCGTGCCGGTCCAGGCTGATGACCACCAACACCAGGGCAGCCGCGTACATAGCAAAGAGCTTGAGGAAGTTGAGGATCTTGCAGGAGATGTCCCCTCCGTACCACTGCACTGTCACGTTCCACGCCGCATCCAGGGGCATCACCATCACTGTCACCAGCAGGTCGGCCAGCGCCAGGCTGAGGATCAGTGGCTGCACGTGGGATTTCCTCCTCTTCCTCAGCAGGCTGCCCAGCACCGCCGCGTTGCTGCCCGCTGCCAGCAGGAAGAAGACAGCTGTGATGGCCACACGGACCTTTGCTGCTTGAGTGAACCGGGGCTCCACCCAGTACTGAGGGTACGCAGAGGCCGAGACATTGGTGTCCTCCTGCACGGTGGGGCAGTGGGGAGATGCAGGGAGCTGCTCCTCACTCATCCCCTGCTGAAACACAAGCAGCAAAGTGAACCCCTTCTTAAGGGCTGTGCAGTTTCAACATACGGACAAGTGGGGAGATGGTGGGATTTGCACTGGAGGTGCCAGCAGCAGTCTGTCCCATCATCTCTTGTCCCAACCTGTCCCCTCTGTGTTGCCCATTTTGCGAAGCCACTGTGTTCCCCCCACCATGGTGACCCAGAAAGGCCGCCCTCTCTGACTCACCCCTGCTGTAGCTACAGTGACCGCTCACACAGACATATATTTTTAGCTCTTTGTGAGGTGGCTGAGCAGCTGGGAAAGCAGGAGTGGTGGCCAGGACCATGCAATCAGTCACTGTCTGCCAGCATCCTGCTGGGAATGGGTCATACCAGAGCTGGCTGAGCCTGTACCGGGACAGCTGTGCTCAGTTCAAGGACTTGTCCTTCCAAAGCGGGTTTGTAAGCTCAGCTTTTTAGAAACCCCATTGCCCTTCCCATTAGTGTGTTAAACCTTCATGGTCCACCTCCATCTCCAGTGCCAGATGTGGGGTCGTGGGCAGGAGCAGCTGGGGGTGACCAGGCAGGGAGAAGGGGCATCCCACACTGTCCAGAGTCTGACAGTGTCTCCTGGGAGAGGATCACAGTGGCATTTAGGAGCCTGGACCTTCCCAGGACCCAAGCTGCAGCAGCACAACACCTCTGTCCTTTTCCTTTCTGGAGGTAAAACAGGAGGAGGAAGGGAAGGTAGAACCCTAGAACCCTCCCTAAACCAGGGGTGGCTGGAGAGTGATGAGCAGTGTGGTTGTCCCCCACACTTGATTGCCCTTTTTACCTGAGCAGAACTCACGTTTTAAGGGCAAATACTTCCAACTCCTATGGCCACGGGCTGTTTACAGTTCCAGCTGCAGGTACAGCACATCTCCTACTGTTTCAAGCACCTTCCTGTTTGCTGATTCCAAAATAAAGCATTCCTTACCTTTGTACAAATAACAGGAACAGCAGAGATCAAATCTGTCTCCCCAGCTCTGCAGGATGGAAATGCCAACACCTTGCAGCAATGCGCCCTCCTCCAGCCCCACCATCCGCACCCAGAGCCCCCTTCCCCTTGCTGCCGTCACCCCTCCCTCTCCAAAGACCAACCCAACAAACAAGCAGCAAAAGAAAGAACAGCTAAAAAGCACCAAGTTGCTTGTCTGGAAGAAATGAGAAATCCGTGTCCGGGTCAGAATTTATCCCAGCTGATGGGAACATACCTGGCATATGCATGCCCTGATGCTGAGAGAAGATGCTCCGTGTCTCTCCCACAGGTCCCCCACCGCTGCGGTGCTGAGTCAGGATGCTTCAACGTTTCCTTGCATCAGATCCCTGCAACAAACCTTGAAGCAGTAAAATTTCCCCTTGCCAGCAGCCAAGCTGGGAGCGACGCTGCTGTTAGCACAGGCATATGCAGGCATCTGGAGACGGGAATGCTGCTGCAAACACTCCCTGCACTGGCAAACCAGGAGCGGGGCACACCGAGGCAGGCACCCATGGGCAGCCTGGTTCAGGCAGCCACCATCACCCCTGCCCTTGTTAGCTTAATGAGCTGCCCACTTAATGAGCAGGCAGCGGGGATGATGACAAAGCCGCCGTAATGCAAGAAATGGCCAAAATTCAAAACATTGTGGCCAAATGTGGCTTCGTCAGGGAAAAGTGCCAACACTCCCTGTACTGGTTTGCTATAAATACAGGAAAATGAGTTAATTGTCCTGGGAGTTAGTGATGAACGTCCCGTTGCTCAGACAACCGAGAAACTCGCAGACAAGCGCAGACACACACCTCAGAGATGCTCCTGGACCACACGGGTCCATGGAAGCATCACAGGTACATGCCTGGACTGGAAATGCTGTAAGGAGGGAATTAGTAAGGGGAAATGTGGTTCATTTTGCCACTTTAATGAATACACTTCTTTTCCTGCAGTCTATCAGTTCCCATCTTGTTCTTTCTGTATTTCTTGCAGCATAACACAGTGAGAGGGAAGGACAAAGAGGGACAAAGAGCTCACAAGAGCTTAAAAAATATGACTTGCAATGAGAGGACAGGGAGGGAAACTGAGGACATCCTGCTCTTCTGGCCAGCAAAGGAGCTGTGGGGGTGAAGAGGGACAGCCCCAAGCCCTGCTGGGGCCAGCCCTGGCAAACACACTCCCAGGGGCTTTGCTGGGACTTTAACGACATGCAGATAGACCTTCATATTTTCCAGACTATTAAATTAAAGAGTATGTGGTATACAGGTCCCTGCAGATCCCAGGCTGGCAGTGGTGGCTCTGCATTGTTCCCCAAGAGGAGGAGATTCTTTCTGCAAAAGGTTTTCCATCATTAAAACTACTTCCACTTATTTTAAGAAGAAATGCCTGAGCTCTGAGGGTGGTTGCACCATCTCTGAGGCTGCTGTGCTGGCAGGAGTGCTCCTGGGCACAAGCAGAAAAAAAAAATTAAACCTTTGTGGGTTTAAGAGTCAAACTGTGTGGCAGAAGGACCAGCTCCTGAGACCCAGGAGATGCTGCAGGCATTGGACTATGTTTGCCCTGGCATCCCCTAAACTCTCCATCACTTCTGCATGGACTTGCCAAAAGGGATCAGGATGGAAACTCTCTGCTCAGAGACAAAGAGGGCAAGTCCTGCACCTGAAGTGCTTTTCATATGGGGCAAAGAGGAAAGCAGACCCTGCTGGCACTGTCAGCAAGCACCAGCCAGCCCTGCCACATGGGATGGGCTTGTCTCCATCATCTCCTTACCTGACAGGGGCATCACCCGCCAGCGCCTTGGGAACAAGCCTGGCCCTTTGGGGGAAAAATAGCACAAAATCTGCATAGAAGTTGGGTGGAAGCCTGTTTGTCCCAGCAACCACCTCATCCCAACATTAGGTTCATGCTTAAAGCTGAGATTAATTTGGTCCCACACACTCACCCTTATTTTTCCTTTCATTTAGCCCCTTTGCACCTGCATGAAAGCAATTAAATAGCAAGTCAGGAATGTATTCCCTGTTTGTCCTTTGTCCTGGCTAATGGTCTTTTTGTCTAGAAATGTCCTCTCCATCCCTGGCTGTATGATGCAAGAGAGGGACAGGATTTTTCTTGGGAACTGTAAGCCTTTCTCATGCCACAACAAAGCCTTTAGTCCCTGTTCGGAGAGGATTTTTTTAGCATACCATCACACAGAAATGTCCTGGGCATGCATTAGCAATAAGTCTTATTTTAAGGGTGGGGTCCCTTATTGAAATTACTGCTTTTCTCCAGTGTTTGCACAGTAACCCCCTTGTGTTTTCTCTTTTTTTTTTTTGCTCATCTCCTCAAAGGTCAGTTTGGATGTTGTCTGCATGGCAGCCTTCAGCCGAATCTCTGAACACTGGTTTAACGATCAGAGGGTTTTGGTGTCCAGGATTAGGAAACAGTGCTGGCAGGCAGGGCTTGTTTCCATACATCCCAGCTTGGCTCTTCCCGAAATCTCCTCCTCTTGGGATGCTGCCCCAGTACATCCCCAGAGCTGCAGTCCAGCACTGGGTCATGAGGGGACAGAGCATCCCCCAGCGTCCCCAAATAGGACTGATCTCTCCAAATCCATGTGGATCATCCTGGGATGCTGGAGAAAACAGAAATCAGGAACCACACTGGGTAATACAGTCCCAGTGGCAATTTCTGCACTAGTAGACGTCGAATAAAAATGCAAGTGCTGTGTTTTTCCATTGGACACCCTGTATATATTGGGATCTCATCCAGGGAGAGCAGTGTGGGATATAATTTCCATTAACCTATTGCAAACACAGGGCAGGGAACCTGCTGCTGTTTATCCTGATAAATCACTGCCGGGGGCTTGGCTTCCCAAAGAGAAAAACTTGTGTTTTCCTCTCTGAGAGAAACTCCAGCTGCTGGTTGTTGTGGGGTAAGGATGGGTGATCCTTCTGCTGGACTCATCGCCTGCACCCTCCCCCAGGCAGGTGCTTCTGCCAGGCTGGCTGCCCAAAAACTTCCCTTTATTCAGAAAAACCTCATGATTTCAGAGTGTTTTTAATGCTGATTCTTTTTCCTCCCCTGCAATTCTTCTCCTCCTTCTCCAAACCTTGAATTGTCTTAGGAGCAGCTCATCCAAGGAAATTTTTGTCTCATACTGGACTCGAAACAGAAAGTCTAGTCAGGGACATCTGACATGCAATGTTTTTGTGAGTAAATACCAGCGTCCATGAAGTCATTTCCCGGGGTTAGAAATGAGCTCACCTCTGGAACAGCTTCTCTTCTTACCCAAAGTTCACAAGTCAAGCGATTGGGAAGCTCCCAGCTTTCAGCCTTTTCATTAAATAACAGCATCATAAAAATTAGCACGGTGCCACTGTGCTGTAAGTTACAAACAGATCTGAAACAGGGCATCACCCAAAATTCCCCAAAATCTCTGCAGCAAAAGACAGAGACACAAAGCCCAGTGATCACCGGGGATAAAGCAGCACCTCATTCTGCCTGCTCAGCCGTCCCTCGCCGCTCTGCTGAACCTGCCAAGGAGGGATGGTAATTGCTGCCCCTCCTGGGGATAATCTGGGTCACCACCTTCCCCTCCTAAAAACCCGTGTTCAAAGCAGAGGGAGGGATCTGTCCTGCCTTCGGGGCTCAATTACTTGGTAAACTGTGCCTTTAGACCATTTCTTGGTGAGACAATGCTCTGTTTCTGATTCAGCTTTGTATATCAAAACCTCACTGATAAAAACCCTTCTCCGGGGGGTATCACACCATCAGACCGGGTACTGGGGAAAACACGCTCAAACCTGCTGTAGTTCCCACCTTTTAATACCCCAGGCTGGTGCTTCTGATGCTGCTGAGCTCAGATGTCCAGAGTATCATTCTCAGAGGTTCTCCAAATTTACATCTTCCCGTGCAGAGCAGCAACTCTCAGAGTCTTTCCTCCCTCTTTCACCAGGATGCCAACTAGAGCAACATCCTCCTCATCATCTCTAAACTGGAAAAGAAAGAGGAGGGAATTTATCACCCCAGACCAAATCCAGAGGTCAAGCCCCAAGAAATGTGGTGGGATCTGGTGCTGAACCCCATCTTCTCACCACCAAGCAATAAAACCTGGTGTTATGTGTACATCACTACTCCACTCAGCTGAGCTTCCCCACAGCAGCTTTACTTACCTGCCCAGGCTGCAATTTATTTTGGGGGGGAAATTATTTGGGAACTTTCACCTGGCACCCTAGCCCCTAGTAAAGCAAGAAAATCATCCACAGGTCAGAGGAGGGGCCATAGGTCCCCTTCAGTTTCAGCACACACTGACCCAGTCAGGGCCCTCACTGCCCTAATGGGGTATTTTTCTTGAGCTGGAAGAAATTATGAAATGCCAATGTTTTCGTTGTGACTAACCATGGAAGTGAACAATTTTGCCCTTGTTTTTGGACAGGGTTTAGTTGCTCTCCTTGCCTTTGCCTTCTGTGCCCTCTTTTATCCTCTGCTTTTTTTATTCCCCATGGGTCCTGTCCATCGTGTTGCTCCAAATCTCCTCCTCCCCCCAAGCTCTCAAACAAGATTGCATGTCCCAAGGCCATATTTTGGTATTCCTTTTGGATGCTTTCCCAAACATTGTCAAGATTCAAGGGCTGCTCTCCTTTGTTGCTCCAAGGGAGAGGTGAGATGTGGGGAAAGCTGACATCCCTGTGGGACCCTTGGCAGAGTTACACAGGGCTTGCAGGAGCAAAAAGCAGGGAACATCTCCCCTGACACCTCTTTCCCATAAGCTTCATACCTCCAAGCAGTTTTCAAAGCTTAAAGATACTCCTGGGTGAACTTTATACAGGCACTTGATCCTTCTCTATGCTTTTAGGAAAGGATCAGTGTCTTGGTGGAGACTGATATCATCAGTGCTGAATTTAATGATACAGAGGGATATAATTTCTGCTCCCCAACCCTGCTTTTACCCTCCTGCAAAAAATCTGCTCTGAGCCAAGCTATGGGGCTGCAGGAACCCAGTGACTATCCCTTAGGATGAGCATCAGTGCTGACATCTCCCCCTATCCAGATTTGGCCTCCCAGGGAGGTGTTTCTGGGAGCCAGCATTCAATTTGCTCCTGCTGTTTCTCTGCAGAAGTGCTCATCTCCCACTCTGCCTTCACAATCTGCTCCCAGCAGTTTTTGTCTCAGATGGGACAAGGTGCTCACACCAGGAACTTCCAGGCCTTCCTCCAGCAGCTCTTGGCCTTACCAAACCCTCTGGTGTGCTCCCGGCAAACACACATTTACCCTCCAGCGAAAGCTGATCTGGCCACGTATTCCAGGGGGAATCCCAGCAGTGCTGGAATTAGCTCAGCAGAGACCGGCTTTTCCAAGCATGTCCTTGGCATAATGCATGAGGTCGTGAGATATTTTACATCTCCGCTCGCCCCCGTGACCACAGGCACTCCAGGAAGGGGAGGCATTTCCATGCTCTCTTTTGCCAGTGGGGATGCTGGCAAATTCTTTCAGAGCTGAAACCTGGGGGTGGATCAACCCCGATTACCCCGGCCCAGGCACAGCTCCACACTGCTCAGTGCAATAATTAACTTGACAAAAATTCCTGCATGGTTAAACGAGGAGTGCCCACTACCCTCATGGCTCCATCTCTCACACCTTTTTGTCCATTCCAAATAGAAGCTCATCCGACACTAAAAAACACTTTTTAACTCCAAGCTCTGCTTTCACTGCCATCACTGTTGCCTCTGGTCTGACTTACACGGCCTACATCTCTCCAATGTGCTGCCAGTGCAATCCCTGCAAAACAGGAGAAAGACAAACTGGAAGAACCAAGCCCTCCCCTGCACACTCATGGATCAGGCAGGATTTTGCTGGATTTTAGGAAAAACTGGTTGACGTTTTGCTGGTGTATATCACTGCAAATCTGCCCACTTCAGCTTGGTTTAGCAAGAATATGGAAGAAAAGGTACAAATGAGACCAGGGATCACCATCCCATGTGTAGGAGGCTGCTCCCTGTGCCAGCACGGGTGCACAGTCTGGAGGGCATGCCAGCCCAAAGCCAATACCCATAAACAGGAGCAATAAACCAAGGATTTCTTCAGGAGCAATTAATTACCCAAATCAACATGGACTTTGACACAGGATGGTCTTTGTCCATCCAACCCTGTCCAGAGCTAAAGCAAACAGCCGGTGGACTGTGGGTTGGAGCTCTGCTCCTGCCCTTCCTTTGCATGTAAATGTCCCCATTGAGGTGCTGTCCTGACTTGGACCTGGCCACATTCTCATCACGTCTGTTCCCATCCTGTGACCACTTTTACATCATTGATCAGAGGTTGTGCAATAGCTCAGGCCCTGCCACATCTGTGGACAGGATGTTCCCCACACCATGATACTGCCCTGCAAGAGTCCCTGAGTAGTTATTGCTCCAGGGAGAGGCTGGGATATGCATTATTCATGTACAGCTTGAAAATAATGGCCTTCTCCATCTCGAATAGAGTTTCTAAATGAGTCAGAATTCTTATCTTAATTTCCCCAGCTCAGACATGTAATTAAAAAGAGATTTGCTATTGAGGCACTTCTGATGCTCTCACAGCATCATGGTTTCTTCCCCTCCAAGCTCTGATGGGGAAGGAGAGACAGCAGATACGGCCATGGCATCTAGGTGGGAAATTTCTGCAGTCCAGGATATCCAGTGGGACCTTTCTGCAGCCCAGGATATCCCAGTGACCAGTGAATCCCTCCCCAGGGCATGTGGGTCTATATGTGTGGAGCAGGGTGGAAGGTGACAGTCCCTGGGCACTCCAATAGCAAACATGCCCTGCAAAAGCACTAGAAAAAGCCCTTTTCCTTTACAGATGGAATCATGGAACAGAGAGCACCCTCTTTTACATATCAGGAGTCAGTTGTGTTGTGACACAGACATTTGAGCGCTCACCCTGTGGACCCCACAGACACTTACTGTCTCCTCACTCCCAGCTCTTTTGCCACTCTAGAAAAAGCCTTCCTGAGCTCCAGAGCTAAAATCAGTCTTTCCCTGGATCCTGGCTCTCCTGGTGTCCCCACTGTGTGCTGCTTTTTGTATCTGTTCCACAAATGATGTTTATGGAGCTGAGCCCTAGTAGAAGCTGTAGCTCCCAAGCAAATCATTCCAGAGGGGAAAAAGGTCCACTCACTCCTTTTCTCCCAGTAACAGCCTGTAAATCCTCATCTGCACAATGAAAACAAACTCCAGTAATTCATTTTTTTGGCTCTTTTCCCAAGATTTTAGGCAGCTGGAGTGTGATTTTGTGCTGATGAAGTGGTGGAGGAGGGCTGAAGTGAAACAATATTGTGGTAGCTGCGAAGTTTGATGGTGTTTCAGAGCTCAGAGGGGCCTGCCACATCTCCAAGTTCTCCTACAAACCATGGAAATCGCCACTCCAGCTCCTGGAATAGCAAAACAGGATTTAAAAAACAACATTAGCCACCCCTGGAGCATGGCTGGAGAAGTGCCGGGAGCCAAGTGCTTAATGAAATCCCAGCTCCCAACTCTCCCTTCTAAACCACGCAAACTTCCCCAAAGTGTTTGGGATGGAACAAAGTCATCAATCAGTTATTTTAACTCCCATCTCCGTAAACAGAAGCAAGCCCAGAAACATGCGGCAGGGGAAAATAACCGTCAGCTCCCTTTGGCGGAGTGGAGAGGGCACAGGGAGGGAGGACAAGGGCAGCCTGCAGGGAATTAGGCTCGGCCTTGGCCCAAAAGGGGATTTATGGGTCCCACAGAGCATTTCACAGACCCCACAGCCTGCAAATTCCACAGTCCTGAGAACAGCCCCTCCAACCCTGCTACCCTCCTGGCATGGTGCAGTTGGCTTTTGGAGATGGTCACTCAGCCCATGCTGTACTAGAAATGGTGGGAGGCACGAAGACCCAAGATGAGCATTACTAACCAGTTTTTCCCTGGATTTATCGCATGAGCACAAGAAAAGTTATGGATATAACCACAAAGGAGTGTGGGGAGGGAGATGCTGTTTGCACCATCTGCTGTCACACTCCTCTGACACTGCCCCAGCCTCAGCACTGGTCAGAGGGAGCATTAAGCATGGCAGCATTCACATAAATACCTTATGGCTTTATAATTACACATCAGTGATGAAACCATGGAAAAAACCCATGAGATTTGGGTAGGTTCCCCAGCATTAATCCAGGAGGGGAACGAGTCCAAGAGGCTGTGGATCAGCTGCTTTCTGATGGGAAGCAGCAGCCTTAGGCAGCTGAAGCCACTGGTGATGGGCAGAAAGATGGGAGCAGTTTGGTCTGGGATGCATCCTTGTCACTGGCCATATGTACTACAGCCCTGCAGACTACTCCAGGCATTGGGCAGCCCCTGACTTGTCCTCTCCACCCCATGGGTTGGGGCATTGTTCCCCTCCAGGCAGATGGAAAGCATCTCCCAGAGCTGGTGGTGCTCTGAGGCTATTCTCATGCTGTTCCCTCCAAAGTCAGCCACATGTCAGAACTGCAGCACGGGATGGTCAAACCAAGAGAGACTGTGCAAATGAACTCTTCTAGAGACTTGGGGTTTGCAAGAACTCACATGTCCCAAACCTGCTCCTGAAACCACACATGCATCTCCAGGGCTTGTCTTGAAGGAGACATGCTAGAGAGAAAACAGCCATGCTAAGGAGGCTACAAAATCCCCTGAAGATATGCCTGCACCTGCACTGGGTTAGACCTATCATGCCATTTCCATAATGTAAGGAATAACATTTTATTCCTTTTGTAGAACAGCACTTTTCCTTACCCAGCAGTGTGACCCATAGAAATCGATGCCAGGATGTGGGCAAGCAGCTGGTGGGACTGGGGATGTCTTGCCAAGGCATCAGTGCTGTGCTTAGTGTGGGTCAGCCGCTGTGGGAGGTAGGTTCCATGTGGGGAAGATGAATTCCTTGCTCTCTGCCTCAGAACCTTTTCCACATCTCATCCTCATCACAGAGGAGAAACAGAGATATCGCCGTGTTTATGTCAGAGATGTGGAGCTTCCAGGTCACTGGGCACTCCCTGCCCACCAGATAAACATTCTGCTGCTTTTTGGCACATCTCAGGTGTTTTTTCCTTTTCTCTCATAAACATAAACAGGAGCTGGTGTAGGTCACCGCTGATTATTTTTTATGTGACATATTGATCTGTGTTCCTCCTGCACCACTCCCTCTGGCATCAAGGCTGACAAGGATTACTAGGAGGCAGCTTGGGACACCACCGGCTGCCACTGGCTGCCCCAACACCCATCCCCTTCTTTTGGGGGTTGCTCCTGACACATAAAGCACCTGCTTTCACACCACATTCCTGCAGCAACCATCTGCACAGTCCAGTGGCTCCAGGGCTGCATGCATGGGTGGCAGTCACTTGCACAAGGCCACATGCTTTGTCAATACCCAGGAGCCCTGTGTCCACGGACCAGTTGCCACAAGTTACATGAGAAAAATGTGGCTGCAGAGGGAAGAAAAGCCTGGAAGTCTGAAACTCTGGTTAGGGGTCATTGCTGGATCGCCCCATGGCTTGAGATGCAATCACATTTATTTACAAGGATGGTCCTGCCTCTGCAGCTCTGTGCTACCCCAGGTGTTGAAACCAATCCCGCTGGCTTTGTCCCACATCCTCACATCCCCACAGCTTCTTCATTTGACCCCTGCCAAAGCCAGCACAGGGGCAGAGGTGGGCAGGCAGTGCAGGGAATGGTGCATCACACCTGCAAAACGGGGCAAATCCACGTGCACTGCTGGGTGGGCACCACGTTTGCGCCAGATCGGGTAAAGCCAAAAAAGCATCCCCAAAACGCATCGCCTGCTCGCTCTATCTCCACCTTCAACACTCAGCAGCGTCTGTGTCAGATGCAGACCCCGGGTGAAACCCTGACAGTGACGGGTGCTGTGCTGGGATGCGGTGCCCACACAGGGACGTGGTACCCACACCGTGCCCTGTCCCACCAGCAGCAGCAGCCGCCACTCCGTGGCATCGCCACCGGTTTCTGTTTACCATCACCTTATTAAGGGATTATTCAGGCTGCGGTTTCCTCGCGCGTCCGATCTGTTTGTGCTCGCGGCCGGTGGCTCGCTGCCATCCCCTAAGCTACACGCCGGGCTATATAAGCGGCCTCGCCGCCTCGGCGGCGGGAGGCTCGCACACAGCCCGGCTCCGCTCGGCGCACGGGAAGTTTCGGTGAGCTGCAGCTCTCTCTTCCCGACCGTCAAATCCCTGAACCCGCAGCTGACAAGCCCTCGTCTCGCCCGCGGATCTCAGCTCGGCTGGCGGCTCCGCGGCGAGAAGACGGAACTCTCCTTAAGTGGGGTTTTTATGGCTTTTTAGGTAAGAGAAAAAAACCCAACTCAATCCTGCTGTTTTCCCTTCTGTGGCAGATAGTGGTTACAGGCTTCTGTTGTGTTAAGGCGGTGTAATTAAGAGCGGCTGTGACTGAAAGCGAGGTGGAAATTAATTAATGGGCAGATGACGGCACAGAGGCTGAAAAACATCGATGGGAATGCAGTTCCCTGCGTCCCGCTCCTCCTTTCCTCGTCCCAGTTATAATGGGCTTGGGAAAGAGTTACGGGCGGCTGGAGGGGGGTTTGGGGGGCTTTGCTCACGTGGGGCTGTTTGATCTCCCGCGGCTCTGTCCCGCGCTGGCTCCCAGAGCCCCCTGCCAAACAGGGGACACGGGCAGTTCCAAACCTTCCCTGCTGCCGAGATCCAGCTGCTTGAACCCCCACCTTTTCGAGCATCGCATGTCTGGGTACAGAGGGATGTATCCCAGTCCTAAACCCAGCGCTGAACAAGTTGCAGTCAGCTCCAAAAATAGTCGCCAAGTGGGAAACAGGATTAATTTTTCCCTGGTTATTGTCTGGCTGAGAGTTCACGACCCCACCGTAAGCCCACAAAACACAGCTCATGTGTTGCTTGTTATTTTTGCTTGACTGGGATTTGCTGAGCCATAATCAAAGTATTTCCTAGTCCCACATTCCCCAGTCTCAGAGGGGATGGTTAGTACCACTTACAAATAACAGTGCGTTCTTGCTACTGGCTGCTCTTCGTCAGCCCCATTTTATGGGTAAACTGAGGTGCAAAAAGGCTGGGGCAATATTCTTTCCTCCTCATGGTTCATTAATTTTGGGTGCATAAAATAAAGCACCTGGAATTCCAGCTGGTGTCACTAGGGATAGCACCAGCTCCATAGCTACATTCAGAAATTAAGTATTCAAATGCTTGATGCTCTAGGGCAAAGGGACTCACTGAAAACAAAATCTGAAGTGGCTAGGCTGGTGAAGAGTGACACAAAGCCTCAGTCTCACATCTGTGCCTGTGGGAAAAGGAAAATATTGAGCTTCTTGCTGCATTTGCAGGAAAGATTTGGCTTGTGCATAGGGCTTTGGCTTTCAGATGTGCTCAGGAACCTTCCCTCTCCGTACACTCTGGGATGTACTGGGATAAGATGCTATCCTCACAATATGCCCAGTTTGCAGGCAGAGGGATGGAGGCATGGGGCTGTCCCTGCTCCTGTGGGGAGCAGATCTGGGTGCCAGGGGGCCTGCGGAACTGTGTGGGCTGGGAGAGATCCCTGCAGAAGTATTTAAGCTGCTCCAAGGCATGTTAAGGAGATGCTGTTACAAAGTAGTGCTCTGCAGAATAGATTTGGGCTCAGATGTGATGGTGAGAAGCAGGGGGAATGCGAGCACAGATGTGGAACCCCTCCTGTTCCCCACTGGGGGAGCAAATGAAGAGCTGCTGGGGGTGGGTGAGCAGGAGGTATAAGCGGCCCTGTGGCATGTTCTGGAGTGGTTCAGCCTGGGAGAAGCTCCCCAAAAGCGGCAGGACCTGGGTGAGCTTCGACACAATCAGGCTTGTCTCTGCAGGACTGGGGAAGGCGTGGGACGGCTGCGGAAACTCCAGGAAGCCCCTGGTCACCTCTGGAGACAACGATGGTCACCGTGAAAGGCTGGATCCTCCTCCTCCTCTTGGGAGCCACATCTGTTTTAGGTGAAGGTTAAACGTTTCCATTCCAGTCACTGTGCTGTCCCCTGCCCACGCCAGCACAGGCACGTCTGCCGGCAGCCGCTGAGCCAGCAGACACAGCCCGACATCAGAGCTGGGCGCTGCTCTGGGCCACTGCGGCGTTTGCCCGGCCAGACAACTTCCACACAAGGACTGGCTCCCATCCAGCCCCCAGAGTTCGAGCAAAGCCTGTCTGCCCGTCAGTGAACCTCTGGCTGATCAGGGATGAGCTCCCCAACCCACTGGCCACGCTGGGACCATCCCTGCCTGCTGTCTCTGAGACCCCAGAGTGGCCAGTCTGCACCCAGAGGGGAGAGCTGGTGCTGGGGCGCAGCTGCCCAGTTTGTATGGGGCCAGTCCCAGCAAGCACCCCAGGAACCAGCCTCCCTCGGGCACACAGGTGGATACCAAGTTCAGAAACCATCCCCATAGAAACAACCAGCATTATCTATCTTGGATTAATTTCTTCTTGTGCATGGAGAGGCAGGAGATATTTTATCTCTCCAGCTATAAAAAGATGAATCAATCTGAGCTGTTCCAACACAGGAAGGACAAAAAACATTTTTCTTGGGTGCTAAAGGAAATAGAAAATTTGTATCATACCTGAACTGTAGTGATGAGACATCTCCATTACATCCTTGGCATCTCCTGTGCCGCATCCTACAGGAGCTATAAGCGGCCACAGTCTAATGGGAAAGCTGTAATATTGAGCCTAAGGACGCCCAATTCCTTGAATCTAACTTATTCTTTCGTTTATTGACCCTTAGGACAAAGGATTCTGAAACCAGCCCTCAGCAGGGTCCAGATAGGACAGAGAACCTTCAGCCCGCTGGTAATGCTCAGCTTGGAGAGTAAGTTAATTCCCACCTTGGGTGGATTTTCCTTGTTGGACAACTTTCCCAACAATTTACAACTAACCAATATTATTTGAGTAGAAGAGGACATTTAGGGTTAGAATCATTCTATGATTCTACAATTTAGGCAATGGAATAAATGTTAATCATCTACGACCTCCTGTAGGGTTTTGGCTATCACTGACACATGCTGTTGGCTCCTCTCCTGGAAAAGGGAAGGTCAATGTGTGACCACAGCCCCAGCTCCTGTGGGAGGCACGCGCAGGCTGGGAGGGTGAGAAGAGCCCAGGGATGGGCCAGCACATGCTCTGACCTGCCTTTACCCTGCCCCGCCTGTCCCCACACCCTGGGCGGTTTGTGACACCATTCCTTTAGAATCAAAGCCTGCAGGGGATTAATTACCTGCAGAGCCCACTCTGCTCATTAACGACCAGGAGATGCCCCGACCTCTCATCTTTACTGTACAGGGCTCAGAATTTAAATTCCAGCAAGCTCTGAAAGGGCTAGCCATGCCGAAGGATTTGGGGATTTTCCCAGCCTTTTGCCCAGCTCCCAGCAGCT
This sequence comes from Polioptila caerulea, assembly GCA_013397295.1. Taxonomy (NCBI): domain Eukaryota; kingdom Metazoa; phylum Chordata; class Aves; order Passeriformes; family Certhiidae; genus Polioptila; species Polioptila caerulea. The sequence continues at coordinate 267,124 of VYXF01004973.1, forward strand.
CTCTTAGCCACTGGGAAGAATCAAAGCACCAAAATCACGGATGCTGAGAGGTCCCTTCCACTTGCTGAGAGGTATTTTTTAGGAAAACTACCGGTAAAATAGTTTTCCCCTCAAAGTGGATGGCACAAGGCAGCGATGCTGGGGCTGACTCCCTGGCTGGCAGACCCTGCCTGAATCCCCCCTCTGCCCACAGGTACGAGGAGCAGCTCTCGCCGGGGAGACCCAACCTTCACCTACGTCAGACGCAGTACGTTCCTGCTGGCCAGAGCCATGGGCAGCCCTGTCCCTTCCCATGTCCCCACCAGTGCTTGACCCGTCAGCTTCTCCCTCATCCTCCACTTTCTGCTTTTCCTGCTGTTAAAATGCTACCCAAAGCCATATAATGCCATTTTCCTCCACAGGATTCCCCTGCTCATTTCCTATCAATACCAGCCCTGCAGATTAAAGCAGCTGATCCCAAACAAGCTTAGGATCTTGCTGAGATCCCACTTTAATCTGTTGCACATTCAGTTTTTGCCTGGGGCATGCACAAATAGGCATTTATCCACACGATGTGACCTTGTCCCCAAGTCCACCTCCTCCTGCATGTCTCAAATTGCTAAATATTAAGTCAGGGATCCCACTGCTTGGGATGCTGAACTAGAGATGCCGACGTGCCAACAGATTAAAACCTTGCCCATTTAAACCAAGCACTCACTCCAAGCCAGACATGATGTTCCCATATCTGCTCCCACTTAAAAGGCCTTTTCCACCCACCTGCTTTTATAAGCCAGGATTGTTTTCAACCACCCATTCACAATTTGAACAATCCAGCCCTGTGCCTGTCAGCCTTTCTAGGAAACAAATCAACCTGCTCTATTACAAATTGGGTGGAAGGATAGGTATGGGAGATGACATAGCACATGTCTCCAAGAAGCTTCATTTTTAGAATCTTTAGTCACTAGCACATCCTCGTAAACATTTTTAAAACACTGTCATTTTTAAAAAAGCCCAAACCACAGACTTGGAGTGGATCTCATCCATCCAAAGTAGCTTAAATTAATAACATCTCATAGCCCAGTTAAAGAAATTTCTTTAAAAATATAACCTCATATTAAACTCTTAATATGTTTTGCAAATTTTCTCTGTTTTACCGATCAGATGGCTCCTGACATGCTCAGTCTGCTCAGTAGCATCTTAAGCTTCTGGTTTGCACTCAGTAAAAGTGGTGCTCACATGCTGCCCCTATAGAAAACATATGTTGAAATATCGTTAAAAGACATTCAACATGATCATACAAACAATTTTACCCTTTCTTTGTAACTATTTAACCGTTTTACCTTTTTTTTAAACTATTCAACCACATTTGAACAGACCAGTGTTTCCCCTCAAACAACATTTAAAGGAGAATGTGTGTTTGATTTCCTTAAGCCAAAGTAGTTCAACACTAAGCATGAGCTGCCTGCACTTTGCTCCCCTTGGGTTTATCTTAATCATCCTGAATTTGGTAGCTTGTGGGGAATTAAGTCAGAAGCCTTCAGATGCCTTCTCATGCTTTAATTCCCAGCTCCCTGAACACGCTTTGAGTTTGTTTAATCCATGTGGTGTGTAATGTCCAAATGTATAGTCTGAGCTCTATAGAAGCTGCTAAAACCCAACTGCCGGTTTTTGGGCAGCTGTATGTGTAATGTGCATCTCAGTAACACAGCACTGATGTTATTCAAGGTCCACTGGTGCAAGATTCAAAAAGGTTTTTGTCTCCATGGTCGAAATGGAGCGAGTGCTCGGCAAAGTGTGGCCAAACCGGGGTGCAGAAGCGTACCAGATCCTGCCTAGCTGAGCGCTTCTGGGGCGTGCACTGTAATGAAGCAACTGAGGAAGGGCGGCTCTGCATTGGACATGTTTGCTCAGGTGCTCCTATAAACTCGCTTATGGGCAGGGGAGGATGTCCTGGTCTCACCTCTGCACAGGTGTTGTACTCCCTTTGCTGTCATTCTACCATCTTTCTCTCCTTTGACAGGATTTAGTGATTCCCTAGCAGGGATGGAGAGTACAAAGAGCAGAGCAGGGGAAGTTTATAACCAAACAGAAAGATAACAGGGACTCACAATATCTTGGGGATATAGAAAAAATCTCATTAATCTTGTTATAACAGCAGCTCTGCATGTGGAGTCAGTGACTGCAGACAGCTGCCTCCATGCAACCTAAAGGAAAGAGATGATTTGGGAATACCAAATTGCCACAGTCCCTGCTGAAGTGGCTTGTAATTAATTAAATTATTCTTATAGTCCCCTTTTAACCAAATAATTCTGAAAAGTTTTGAAAACATGTTTTGTGCAGAAAAGTTGTTTCAGGTTTTCCCTGATTTCCTACATTTATTTCCATCTTTGAAATATCAGATAGCTCCTGTACAGGGATGCTCTGTGATTGTAAAAGGAATTGACCTGAGCCTTGGGAAAAGACAGGTTATTATTTAGGATTAAATCACTATAGGTAAATGAGAACAGAATAATATTTGTGAGCCCAAATGTTAAACCCATTGGGTAATGCTCACTTGGCAATTATCCCACATCCTGACAAAGCCAGGATACCATCGAATAAGGGGAGACAGCTTTTGGGATAGACCAAAATCCCAACTTCTGGGCATGCACTGGTAACAGAAACCTAGAAAGTTTATGACATTGAATTTGTAATTTTGCCAGGGCTGAACTAAGAGCTCACATGCTGATCTGGATTCAAATTTCCCTGAAATTCAGCCCTTTGGGGAAGGTAAATAACAGTTCCTAGCTGTAATTATATCCACGTGGCTGCTTTCTACTAATTGTCAGGTTCAAAATGACATGTCCCTGCCTTTCTGATGCACAGCTGTGGATAATCAGGAAAAATATGTTTTGGATACAATTTACTCCTTATGCAGTACTTGCCTTATTGCATCTAAATTAAAAGCAGATGCGAGAACGAACGTGCTGTGAGTTTTGTGGGGACTTGGGGCTGTTTTTTGACCTGTCTGCTTCTCCTCCAGCCTGCAACATCACCTGCCCCATGGGCCATGTCAACGCTGACTGTGACACCTGCATGTGTGAGGATGCCACCCTGCATGGGAAGGTGTCACTCGAGGATGGGTCACCTGCTGCCGATGCCCGGGTCTACCTGCAAGCCAAGAAACTCAAGCTGTTGACAATGGCCGATAACAGAGGCATGTTTAGGATCCCAGGGGTTTGTCCTGATGGGAAAAACACCATTAAAATAAAGAAAGCCAAATATGCAACAGCGACTGTCACCGTGCCTGAGAGCAACAGGAGAAACCTGGCAATCCAAGTGCAGCTGCACCGATCAGGTAGCCCCAAAGAGGGGGGGATGCAGGAAGCTTTATGCAGGCATCAGAAATAAACTGTGGTTTTATGAGAGGAAGAGTAATGAGATGGCCTTTTCCTTCTCCTGCAGGCAAACCCTACGTTTTCAGGAGCCCTGAGGACAAAGCCAGGAGAGTGGGACAGAGCGTGTCACTCTGCTGTGAAGCCCGAGGGAGCCCAGCCCCTGACCGCTACCTCTGGTAAGGAGCTTGAATTTGATCTGCCACAAGTCTTAGCTGTCCCATGGATGCCAGTTTTATCTCTTTACCATCTCCATTAATGGGGAGGTTTAGGTATAAACCAGTTAAATGCACTGAGAACTTACAGCTGCAAGTTATGGCTTCCTCATGATGGCACAGCAATGTCATCTGCTGAGGAATTCACTGGAAAAACACAAAAAGAAAGAGTTTTAAAACCTCATCAGACACAACTGGCAGCTCTGCCTTCCTGCCAGCTGTCCAGCAGCCACATCGCAGTACTGCCAGGAGTAGGGGAAAAAAATTTAGGTGATGCCACCTAGCCAAACTAAAACCTCAGGGAAACTGAGGCAGGAAATCTGGCAAAATCCACACAGTAGGATGCAGGATTAGGTCACTGCTGTACTCCAGCCAGATGGTCAGTCTCTGTCCCCTGAACTATTCCTGGCAGGTACCACAATGGCTCACTGCTGGATCCTTCCTCGTACAAATATAAAAACAACCTGATTCTGAAGAACCTGAAGAGAGAACAGTCAGGAGAGTATTTCTGCAAGGCCAGCAGTGCCGGGGGGTCAGCAAAGTCCCAAGTTGCCAAGCTGGCTGTTATAGGTAAGAGGAAATGTGCCTGATGTCCTCCATGCAGCTGGGGAGGTGTTGGTGTGCAGGAACCAGAAACTGTGATACATCTGGTAAAGAAAAATCACAGAAAAAATACTTGAGGTTTATATCACTCATCTGTTTGCAGATAAGCTTGAGTGAGCTGGTTATGAACCAGATGCTCCCTATAAACCAGAGCTCTGGATTGCAGGTGGCCTACCAACCTCAACCTGCTGCTGTCAGGAGATTTCTCACTGTACTTGCTGCTTTACATGGGAATATTTCTGCTTTTTTAGGGTTATTTTAAAGTCTTGTGACATATTCTAATCTTGCCATAGTCAAAAAGCCAGGCAGCAGCAGAGTATCTAGCTGAGGATGGGCTGGATGACCATAGTGGATAAGCAGGAGCAGGGAGGATCCTGCAAACAGCTCTTAATCAGGGTCCTAAAGCTAAAGCTGAGCTACTTGCTTCACTGAAATGAGTTAACCAGCTCACCAAAATCCTGCAAAAACCTCACTGCTTTTAGCAGTAATGTTTAGCTCTGAGGTTTCAGACGACATAGCAATAACTGTAGAGTTATTTCATGTTGCTCATTAAGAAATCTTATTCAACAGGAAGACAAGAGGCAGCCTGTGACTCCCAACCCCAAAGCCACCTCATCCGACTTCCTCACGATTGCTTTCAAAAAGCAACAAACTCCTTCTATTACGACGTGGGCAAGTGCCCAGCAAAGACCTGTGTGGGGAAGCTGGATAAGGGACTTCGGTGTAAGGACAATGTCTCCTACTGCTGTGGGGTATCCAAGATGGAAACCAGAGACATCTCCTGTGATGGCTACACGCTCCCCACTAAAGTCATCGTCGAATGTGGTTGCAAAATATGCACTGAGACCAAAATAATGGTTCGAGGCAGAGCCACAGCAGCAGATAATGGTGAGCCACTGAGGTTTGGCCACATCTACATGGGGAACAAGAGAGTGAGTATGACTGGCTACAAGGGAACCTTCTCCATCCACGTCCCAGCAGATATGGAGAGACTTGTTCTAACTTTCGTGGACCGGCTGCAGAAGTTTGTGAACACAACAAAAGTTCTGCCCTTCAAGGAAAATGGAGGTGCTGTATTTCATGAGATCAAGCTACTAAGAAAGAAAGCCCCTGTCACATTGGAATCCACTGAAACCAACATGATTTCTTTGGGGGAAATGGAAGAAGATGATCCAATTGCTGAGTTAGAAATTCCTCCCAATGCATTTTATAGGAAAAATGGAGAGGTATACAGTGGCAAAGTGAAAGCCAGTGTGACATTTCTGGATCCAAGAAACATCTCCACAGCTCCTGTGACACAAAGTGACCTGAACTTTGTAGACGAGGAAGGAGACGTGTTCCCGCTCCGCACGTACGGCATGTTTTCTGTGGACTTTACGGATGAACGGGGCACTGAGTCCCTCAATGCAGAAAAGGTGAAGGTTCATTTGGATGCTGCTCAGGTCAAGATGCCAGAGCATGTGCAAGAGATGAAGCTTTGGTCCCTGAACCCAGAGACAGGGTTATGGGAGGAAGAAGGAGACTTCAACATCGAGAAAAGCACACGACGAAAAAGGGAGCAAAGAACCTTTTTGGTTGGGAACATGGAGATCAAAGAGAGGCGTCTTTTTAACCTGGATGTCCCTGAAAGCAGACGGTGCTACGTCAAAGTCCGAGCCTACAGAAGTGAGAGATTTCTGCAAAGCGAGCAGATCCAAGGGGTTGTGATTTCCATTATAAACATGGAGCCAGAACCAGGCTTCTCCTCCAACCCCAGAGCATGGGGCCGTTTCGACAGTGTAGTCACTGGTCCCAACGGCGCCTGTGTGCCTGCCTTCTGTGATGAGCAAAACCCTGAAGCCTACGGAGCTTATATCTTGGCAAGCATGGGGGGTGAAGAGCTTGAGGCTGTGCCCTCTGCTCCCAAACTCAACCCTGCTGCTATTGGGGTCCCACAGCCATACCTCAACAAGCTCAACTACAGGAGGACAGACCATGAGGACTCCAACATCAAGAAAACAGCATTCAGCATTAACATGGCCAAGCCAAGCCCTAATTCCCCAGAAGAGAACAATGGTCCTATTTATGCCTATGAAAACCTCAGTGAATGTGAGGAAGCTCCACACAGTGCTGCTCACTTCAGGTTTTACAGGATAGAAGGAGACCGCTACGACTTCAACACTGTTCCCTTCAGTGAAGATGACCTCATGAGCTGGACCGATGACTACCTGGCATGGTGGCCCAAACCCATGGAATTCAGAGCCTGCTACATTAAAGTAAAAATAAATGGGCCCCAGGAAGTGAATGTAAGATCTCGTAACATGGGTGGGACACACCCGCGCACCATCGGCAAGCTCTATGGCATCAGGGACGTGCGCAGCATCCGTGATCCCCAGCAGCGGGACGTGTCGGCAGCCTGCCTGGAGTTCAAGTGCAGTGGAATGCTCTTCGACCAGGACCGCGTGGACCGCACGCTCGTCAAAGTGGTCCCACAAGGCAACTGCCGCCGAGTGAGCGTCAACAGCATGCTCCACGAGTACCTGGTGAACCACCTCCCCATGGCCACCAACAACGACACCAGCGAGTACACAATGCTGGCACCTCTTGACCCGCTGGGACACAACTACGGCATCTACACAGTCACTGATCAAGACCCGAGGATCGCCAAGGAAATCGCCCTGGGCAGGTGTTTCGATGGCACATCTGATGGCACGTCCAGAATCATGAAGAGCGATGTGGGCGTTGGGTTGACTTTCACCTGTTCGGAGAGGAGCACGACAGAGCAAAGCATCTTCCAGTCTCAGAGGAACTTGGGCCAGCAGTCTCCGAGGGACTTGGTCCAGCAGCCTCCAAGGGACTCGGGCCAGCAGCCTCCAAGGGACTTGGGCCAGCAGTCCATCCTGGTTCTGCCAGGGCAGAGCCCCGTGTACCGGAAGCCGCCCGCAAGCCGTCGAAACAACCAAGCCAGGATCCCGATGAGAGGTCAACGCCCCACCTACTAGAGCTGTGTAAGAGCATTGGTAAAGTCACTCATGCTCAACTAAATATAATTTGAAAGTAACATCAACCCGCTAAATAATGTAATTGAAAGCTGGTAGGTGTCATTATTTATGAGAAATAATTAAGGTGCCATTTTTTTTTCCCCACCAGAAATGAAAGACTTAAGGCGAGAATTGGGGGCCAGCAGAGGTAGTGAGTTTGTGTCTTATTAAATGCATCCATAAAAATCTTCTTTCTGCCTGACATTAAACAGCTTCACATGATAGCCTAAAGGGAAGACTAAACACATGATTCAATTAAGTCATGTACATAAAACATTCTTCTGTTCTGCATCTGCAGACTTTGCCAGCCCAAGTACCTGTACAGTAGTTGGTAACATGAAAAGGAATAAACTGATTTCCTCATACTGAATTCAACTGCAAGGTTTCGTACTTGAAATGTAAGTATTTTATTTATTTCTAGCTTGTTTTAGAATGACTGTATTCAAGCTAAACTACTGGCAGCTGCATTTCTAATAACTCACATGCTCAATAGCAGAGAAGCCATGTGGATTTGTAGGCTCCATGTGGATACAGCTAGAGTTTTCTCTTGCTTCTTGCATTATTTGACAAGAAAATCCATGCTGTATGATAGGGTAGGTTAATAAAAAAGTAATTTTGTAACTTTGACAATGTGTGTCCCTTTTGTTTTTTAAATGCCCAAGTAAATAAACCATATGTGGAGCTGAGCAAAGAATAACCTGGAGGATTTAATTTTTCTGTTCACAAACAGAAAGTCACAACTATACCAGTGTGAGACTGATCCTGGATATGGTTGAGGGGTTTTGTGGGTGCCTGGTTCTCCTGCAGCTCCAGGGTTTGGCCACCACATGCTGCAGCTGGGGAATCTCTCCCCAGCGTTACATGCAGAGAGTCAGCAATGGTTCTGGGAGAATCAGAGCAGCAGGTCTGGACAGGGATGAATTAAGGAGTGGCACAAGATGGAGGGAAAGGAGAATTCATGCTTTAAAGATGACAGGAAATCAAGCAGTGTAGAGCAGTGCTGGGTAGAGATAGGGAGAAGACAGGCTTCCCTCCACACTCAGCAGCAGCAAGCATAAGGAGCTGGCAAGAAGCTGCTCTTAGCTGAAGGTACAGCTGGAAACAAAAGGGGTCAGTGATCCCTCTCCAAGTGACATCTTAAATTGTCCTTTCAACTTCCCACCCTTCCTAGAGTGAAATCAACGACCTCACAACACAGAAGACATCTTGCATTTACAGGCAAACACTGGCAATAAATTTTTGGGGTGCAGACAAATCAGCAAGTCTCCAACACCAAAATACCCACTGAGAGAGATTATAAAAAGTTGGACATTGCTATTGGATGCAAACTGGAATTCAAACACATGCTCCAGCATGGATTTCCCTCTCCTACCCAATTCCCTCCTACGGATATGAAGCCAGTTCTAGGCTTATGCTGCCATACCCATTGCCCATCAAGGGCATAGGGAATCTTTCAATAGTGTTTAGCAAGCTTCAGAACAGTTTCTCAGGTCTGACACGGGGCAGGCTGAATCATGCTTTAAAATGTAAAAACACCCCTTAATAATCCATTTTTAATGCAAATTGACAGTTATCAAAGAAAAGCAGAAAAGGAAGAGCTGTGGAATACTCTGGCACATCCTCTTCATACCAATGAATTTAGACTCTGTGTGTTTTCTTTTGTGTCTAGTCTGCTACAAGGGCTTGGCAGGAGCCGGAGCCAAGGCAGCCAGTGGGGAGCATTAGCTTGGACCTTGCCACAGAGCTCTTGGCTTGCACAGAGAAATGTCTCTTCCCTCTGCTCCCCTCCTCCTCTACAGACAGACAGCCAAATCCCAAACTTAGTTTCATCACTTTGAGAGTGAAGTAACACAAATGACTTCTACAGACTAACCCAGGAGATAAATGGATGAAAGCGGGCTCAGGATCTGATCCCTGTGCTGCATGTGGGCTTGCCAGTCAAACACAGCAGACTACAGGGCTCGTCCTTCTGGGGAGAAATGTGTGTTTAACAGCACTGAAACGGTCACGGCCCTACAGCCTGGAACAGCCAGAAGCTCTCCAAGTTTCCCCAAACTGTCCCTCTCTGCAGCTTAGCACTGACTTGGAGGAACACACTAATCTGTGCACTCACTGAGTCCCTGAGCTTTCCCGGGAGGCTGCTGGCAGACTGTGCTGGACACAGAGCAAGACAGAGGCTTCAAACACGGGTGCTTAAGCACTACCAACAGAAAACAACCTTGACATAACCACCACTCAGTGCTAACACTTCACCATTACTGATGAGCCACCATCCCAAATTTATTAAGAAAAGTATATATAGGAGCAAAGCTACAGCAGGTCCTGGCATCTGCTACTCACATAAATTCTATGCTACAGTTCAATGTCAGTTCTGACTCCTCCAGCTTGTGTTTAAAGTCAGTGTATGGCAATGTCCATTCTGCAGCCTGAAACCTAACCCACACTCCCACATACCAGGGAGCATCAGCTGGAGGAATGTGGGAAGGCTGGGACTCAGCTCCTCCCTTGGCCTTAGCCTTTGGACCACCAACCTTGAGGAACAGGCTGAAGGAGACCTGGCTCCTAAACGTCAGCAGGTTTGTGGCTAATGGCAAAGCATCTCCCATTAAGGTCACTTAGTTTCCAATCCACAGAAAAATCCAGTGACCTATCCCTCCAGTTATTAAAGGAAACTACTGCTTCCCAGAAGCTATCAGGATGCTAGCAGATAGGATAAACAAAAGGAGATATATTCTTGTCTGGCCTCAACCAGCAAATTATTGGGAGATTTTGCAAAGAACTTTATAAAAAGGTTCAAGTACTTCTCTGATTAGTCACTTATACTTTTTGTTTATTTGTAATGTATTCAGAAAACAGGAATAAAGAGGTTTCCTAGGAAGCAGGGGGAGTAGTAAGGTTGCAGAACATGAAACAGATGCATCTAATTGTGAGTCACCAGCATCCTAGGAAATATCACTCCTTCTACTAACATTTATTTGAAATCTGTGATGAAATCATCCTTGTCCAACACCAGAGCCCTTCTGGTGCCCAAGTATTTTGCAGTTCTGCCAGTAATTTGGTCCCAGTGATGTTAAATTGAGCCATAGTGGACGTTGGGTCTGTGAATTCCCTCTCCTCTGAGAGGACAGCTGTTTTACTTTGCTAAGATCCTGTTCCAGTGGCCAGGGTAGCTGTACTCAACCTCATCAGTGGTACTGGGGATCGAATCACTGTGTCTGTGTTCCAGAGTCAACCCTGACATGCAATTCCACACCTCATCAGTGAATGCCCCATTTTTGTTTTGTCTGTTCTGCAAAAATAATCAGCTTTTCATTACTTACTGAGTTAAATCCCCACAGAGCCAGGTGAAAGCAAAGTTTCCAAAGAGACATTTTGGCTAATAGCTGCCTGGGGAACACCAATTCCATTTAAAACTTCTCTACCATGCCAAAAACAGCATGCCAAAGACTTTCTCCATAAAAAAATAAATTAATCTTACCTTCTTTTGCTCCATAAAATGACTTGGGTAAAGTTGTGCATATTCAGAGCTAGGACATGAAAGTAAACAACACAGAATGGTCTAATCTTTTATAACCTCTCACACAGAAAGCAAAAGAGGCCTTAAAGCAAACTCTGCACAGATCAAATGATTAATTTACAAGTACATGGGATCCTGGCTGCAATATGGTTTAGACATTATTCACTATTAAATAACTAACTGAAGGCGTTCTGTACCAGATTTTCACCATCTTCTGTCCAGCTGTCCTTGGTTTTCACCCAAAAGGGATGCAGCGAGCTCCATCTACAGGGATTCTGGGCTCATGCCACCTTGAACTTCCCAAAAACACAGGGAAACTTCCTGTTGCTTCATGCTTTAGTGAGAATCAGATAATTATTGTCTGCCAGCAATAGGTCTCACACCAGTCATGACCTAAAACTGAGGATGAAAGATACACAAAGGAGTTAAAAGAACTTTCCTCAAGTCACTGCTAGGAAGGAAGAAGCTGTTGATTTAACAGTTTGGTTACCTAAAAGCTTTTAACCTGGACTCTTGCCTGAACTTTTGACACTCTACTCTTTCTGTGGGAAACATGCCTTTGTGTTCATTTTGCTCAGGTTATAATGAACAAGAACTAATTTTCCAGGGCCTAGGGACCCAGAACATCTGAAAAATTGAATTCTGAAACTGAAATTATGGAGTCTCAGTGAATTAAAACATTTAAGTCCAAAACTCTTTATTGTTAGAGCTTAAAACTATCTCTAAGTTGGAGGGGCATGGTTGCCACACAGTGAGGTAGCAAGTCCCAGAAAACTCTCCAAACTATCCACCACCCCCACAAACACACAAAAAACTCACTGATCCACCCACCCTTCTACTGGCATCAAGCAGTTACTAACGTTTAGACTGAGGTGAACAGAATAAAAAACAAAGTGACTCCACAACTTTCACTTGCAAAAAAGTATCAGGGAGCAAAACACAAAAATACTTCATTTTCTTGGAAGCAAACTTGCCGGATTTAGAATTTCTGCAGCACAAACTGCACCGAGTCTGTGGTCAGGAATAGGAATTCTCCACAGGAGCCTGACTTCCACCTTGCTGTTGTTTCCAGTTTTTGACTCTGATTCATAGGCTTGGATTTCTTGGAGGACCATGTGTTTTGGAAAACCTGTCAGAGGCAATAAATTGATGGACTAATGGCAATAGAAGAAAAATACTGCAGCAGCTGCTTTAACAGATGCTTCTTCAGAAACATTTTAATCCTTGTGATATGACACATTTTTCTACATTTTTTGCTTTTACTTCAGTAGAACTCAGAAAAAGCAGGAAAAAGTTAGCAAATATTAGAACAGCTCCTAAGATACGGCCAGTGTTTGCTCTGCTGTTATGCTCAGTGCTACAATATTTCTTCTGAGACAAGGAAGAGTAAAAATCACAGATTTTGGGGTTCTTGACATGAAACAGTCCTTGTATATGCCATTAGGCAAAGGCAGATTGAGGAAAATCTTGGATTAGATTAACAACTCCTCATCAGGTAAAAACCTCTCCCATCAGAATGTGAACATAGAACATAAATTTTCTGGATGGAGGGCACAAAAATTTCAAATGGGACGTATCACAGGATATGAAAATAGAAAGGGGAAGGAAGAAAATCATCATGAAGAGGAGAAGATTCTCTTATGTTCCCAGCTAAGTTATTCACCTCAATGCAGGGACACAAAGAGAATTTTAGGATCCCAGAATATCAAACTAGTCAGTCTAAGTCTTGGTGAGCATTAGAAAAGCTCACTGGATTTTAGTATTTCCAGATTAAAGTCATTGTCCAAAACTTATGCCTGAAGAAAATTATACCAAAGTCCTCAAAAAAACCCCAAAAATGTTGTATAAAAATAAATTTATTTCTCAACAGTGGAAACAGGGATTTATTCAATATCTACAGCACTCATGGAGATTCTCTTCCTTAATGGGGAAAGAGCAGAAGTATCTTTAGGAACCCACCACGAAAACATGTGGATGACAATAAGATCAAACACTATGGGAAGAAATCCCTTAATTAAGTTGAATGTCATAGGTAGGCTTTAAAATATTTTATATTACTATTAACTTACAGACATTAAAAAATACATTTATTGCTTTATGTCCTGTGCCAATATTCCCCTCTCTTTCAGAGTCTTTTTTGCCGTGCTAAGTTTGAGTGTTTGAAATCTGCATTCCTGATGAACTGTTCTTGGATTCTGCTGGAACCAAGAGTGCATATATCCATTGTAGAAGTCAGCTGCTGTAAGCTTCTTCTTTAAAACGACTGTTTTGATTCCAACCCAGCCTTCCTAAAAATAAAAACAAACAAAAAAAGGCAATAAGCTTCTTCCATGTTTAAAGCTATCTTTAGCTCCCATAGGCTGGCTTACAGAATGTATTTTATTCAATGTCATTAGGGTTACAAGCAAAATTATTTTTTTTTGCTTGCAAAAGTGCAAAGCCTGTTAATAAAAATTAAAAGTTTAAGGTTATCAAATAAAACATCTGGTGCTGATGTGAACTAGTACAGAGACTAACAATGTACAATTAAGACAAAAGTTATGCACCACACAAATACTAAAAACCTCATCTTTAGAGCAGTGAGTATAAAACAAATGGGAAAAGCCTACCTTGCAGCGAGCTATCAATGTTTGGGACATTTTATGGAACAGCACTGAGCCAGGAACAGCTCCACAGTCATTCAGTGTTTGATCTAAAAGCAAAGAAAGATCATCCTGCATTTTTATGCCAACAAGTACAGAAAAGGTTTGAACCACTTCTGTTCCTTTGAAGCATGATAACCATCTTAAGTCATTATTTTGCTGAAAAATATTTTATTGTATTCTGTGTTTTATTATAACCAAATGAACAGAAACAAGCAGAACAGTCATTCTCTGGCACTACTCCGTATCTGATCCATGAACACTCACTAAGCCCTGATCAGTCACACACCTTGGCCCACACAGCACTCAGATTCCTAAAGGAAATTGTTTAAAAATTTAATAATTTAAGAGTAAATACCAGAAAAAACAGGGATATTTTCCACCTCCACAAAATCCAGGAGTTTAATAGTAGTACCCTTCCAGAGTGTCTGCAAAGGAAACTGGAAACAGAAAGAGATGACACAATGAGAATATTTTCACATTTCCAGGCAATTTTTTCCTTGGGCAAAATATCTGTGATAATAACATTAAGGGAAAATTTAGCTGTATGTCTAGATAGGAGATTTTCCTTATCAGATTTAGTTTTCCTTACCCTTCCTCAACTCAAACCATTAGCCTATGCAGAAATGAGTTAAGCAATTAGCTACAACAGCTCTGCAATGGGGCTCTTTGCACTGTTTACTGCCATGCAGAGATGTCCCTGTAGCATTCCAAACCTTATCAAATACATCAGGGAACATCTCAGAGCTAAGGAAACAACATAAAATTTTTGAGCTGATTTCACACTTGTGATCAAGTCCATGAAAATTCCCCTGCACATTAATTCCACCTCTAATGATAAAATACCAGGATTCTAGAACACATGCAGGGTTACAGAGGCTAAAATAACTAAAATTGAAGTTTAGTGATTAGTTAAAATATCTACACCAAACTCAGCCATGCTATAGGACAGAAAAGGGTTCCAAAAAATCCAGTCTCACCATACTTCCTATTGCACGATGCAGTTGAATTATTTGTGCAGCTGTTTGCTCTTCCCATTTTATACAACTCTTTGCTATAGAGATTTTAGGAGCTAGAGGGAAAAGAGAAATTAGAAAACTTATTTTGCTTTGCATCTTTTAGCAAACAGCTGTACTACTTCATCCTATTTTAAACCTCAGTTTTTCCCAACCAATAGTGGGTCTACCATCCAGTCAAGGTACCTCAGACAAAAACTGGAGAAAAGATTTTGTAAACACCTCAATCTGGATTATTTTTTATTCTCAGTTGTTCTCTTTATTTAACTATTGCATTGCAAACATGTACCATGCTTCTAAGCACAGCTGAGACCCTACTGTCTGCATTAGAACCAGAAAGAATAACAACTCGGATTTTGTGACATCAATAGCGATTGTGATATTGCACAAGTAACTGGAAAAAAAACATTACTGTAGTAAGTCTGAAGAATTCTGAAGCATTTTTCTCCTGTATGACTCTTTTAAGCCAGAGAAGGCAGTGAAGAGAGCATATTGAGAAATGAATCTAAAAAAAAATACAAGCCAGCATGGCAGGAAACTTTAACAGCTGATAAAGGAAAAAATGAACAAGTCACATTAAAAACACTGTGTACCTACCAAATGTTACTCCTTCTTTTGGCTGCTCTTTTTTATTTTTTAAACTCTCAGGCAAGTTCTTCAAAACTGCTAACAGCTGCAAAATTAAATTTTATACAGAGTATTAGTCAAGCTAAGTTTAAGCAATAATAAACAAAGTAAAACTTCATTTTTCAGCAGTGAAACTGCCCTGTGAGCTTTTAGAAATTTGGCTCAGTATATTCAGAAGATGTGTATCCTGTACACAGACACAGTAAAGACTTCCTTCCCACTGAATCACAATTAAAAAACACAAGTATTTTTTTAATGGATGATCTCTTCTCTGATATTAATCCCAGAACAGGACAAAAGCTGACTATTAAAATAAAAACACAGATATTCATTTAAATGAAAGAACCTGCACTGTTTCCACAGGCAGCATTTGGGTTCTTCACTGAACAGAAACACAACAGCAACACACAGGAGTGACACTGACCCCTGATCACAGACCACTGAGCTCTCCTCTCAGCAAGGCAAAGTGCTCACAAACACCAAGTTTCACATCATCCCCCTCCCAAAATTGGAGCCAGCTCAGAACAAGATTAGTAAGAATTCTGTTTGCACATGTCAAAAGCAAAGTACCAGTCAGGAGTGACACAGCAGGCAGGACTTTACCATGTTTGCACCCATCTTTGCCAATATCCCTTCCAGCTCCCGTGCTGTACAGCAGGGAGGAACAGCAACCTCTTCTTGCTTAATAATTGGACCTACATCAAACCTGTAAGGCAGAAAACATACAACCTTACTGGAGAAGCTGAAGATTAATTAGCAGTTCAAAAGTGTGCATTCAATACATTAGCTCAGTAACTAATTACCCTTTTTTATCCCCTCTAAAACTATTTGTCAGATGTCATTTCACATTATCAAATGTTTGGTTCATAAGACAACACAAGGAGAAGAATACCAGATCTCTCTTGACAGCAAGATTCTCCTTAGCAAGCTGAGACTGATATAAGCACATAATTTACAGTTCAGAACCTGAGATCTCAGAAGAAACAACCTGAAATACTCAGAGGAAAACTTTTTCACACTTTCCTGAGATCTATTATTAGACAAGCATCTAAGAAAGAAAAGGTAACTAGAATAATGCATTTTCACAAGCCTTTTAAGCCAGAGTTTGGGCTTAAACTACAACATACAATCTCTCTCATGCCTAGACAGGCAATTTCCTGTCTTCTGTCCACTTAGAGGACGTTACAGGTGACTCTGAAGTCTGAAAACCAGATCTTTTCTGTCCTGTATACCAAGCCCATTGATAAAGCTGTGTGACTGTTCTCTGTCTGTTCCCTGTGATGATGTTAAGAATTAGAGAACAGGCCTGGAGCGCAAATTACACACTTGTTAAAATACCGTAATTGTGGCAAATCTCCTATGGCTAGATGAACATTTTTCAAGTGTTTCAAACTTTAAAATTAACCACACACATTAAAAAAAAATTGTGTTACATAGAATGAGTTAAACGATGACTTCAGCAGTGATTATTTAAAGTCCTGAGAGGCAACAGCAACAGAGTCATCAGCAAAGCACACCAAACCCACCTTTTTGGTCTTATTTCCATAATTGTCACCCCAGTGACCTTATCACCGTGAAGCACCGTGTGGATTATGGGTGCAGGACCACGCCACCGTGGGAGACAGCTGGGATGGACATTCAGCACACCACTGGAATGAAATATTCACAAGTTAGAATAGGAATGGCACCTGAAACATACATAAATGGAGTGCAACATATATTACAGTGTAACTATTATCTGCTCATACCTTCTCATATGTTACTGGCTTAAATGTACACTTGAAGGAAAATTCAGACTATATAAACTTCAGTTTCTCAGCAAACATGGAGAGATGTTGAGGAATAAAGGCAAACATTTTCTGCTGAATATCTGCATAAATTTACACCCATGTGTCAAAGAACACTGAATTTCACAATGACAGCAACAGGGCTCAGGCTAAGCACATGAACCCAGGGAAGCTGACCTCACCCTCTGCAAGTCACCGATACTGCCCCAAAATGAGAGTGCAGCTCTGCTAACGAAGCAATGGCAGATGTCTCGGCCACACACTTACTATGGGAACTGCAGAATGAGGTCCTCGCTTAGCAGACGTCCGAAAGATGCCACCACACCCACATCAAACTGCCCCACGGGTCCCGTGTGTGGCCACTCGTGCACAGGCAGCTGGAGCTCCCTGGCACAGCTCCTCACGGGCAGATCCCCGGGCAGGGGAGAGGGCAGGGTCACCACCTCCAGCCGGGACACGAGCGAGTCCTCGCTGGGCTCCCTGGGGTGGGCAAGGTGTTAAAGGCGTTGTGTAGACAGACTGAGGCGAGGGCTGGGTCACCTCCAACCCTCTCTGTGCCCCTGTGCCAATCGCCACAGTCTCTGTGATCCTGGCCCCGGTCTCATGCTCAGGCTCCTTCCCTCTCCCTTGTCTGCCATCCTCCCCGCCGAACCCACGGTCCCTCCCGCGCGACTCCACCTCATCCCTCAA
>VYXF01004975.1:0-17404 GCA_013397295.1 Polioptila caerulea
GGGATGGGGCACAGCTTGGACTTCATGATCTTGGAAGTATTTTCCAGCCCAAATATTTCTTAGATTCTGAGGGTCCTTGCCTGCATAAGGGGTGCCCAGTTGCAGTGGGGGTTGGTTTGTGAAAATTGCCTGTGCTTGCAAGGTGTTCCCATCACATTACATTTCTGCTCTTGTGATTTCAGCAACCAGGCAGCCTGGAGAAAGGCAAATCTGGCCTGCAAAATTGCTATTGACAACTCTGAGAAAGATCAGCTGCTGCAGGGAAGAGACATCTTAAGACAAAGGTATTGGACTGTCCCACTGTACTGTGGGATTTAAGCAGAGTCTCCTATATTCACTCGTTTTAAATGAAGTGACATCATATTTTTAAGTTATTTAATTATATCGAGTGTAGCTTTTCTTTTATGAGTGCATTTTCCTTTGGTGGAGATTTGGGCTGTTCAGGGTTGGGATGAATTCAGGTTTTCTTGGCATTGGCATGTCTAAGCAGAAAAGGGGATAAATTAACCTCCCAAACTTTACTGTTGTCTCTTACATTAATTCCAGATAGGTTCTAAACCAGAACTGGATCATTATCCAGGCTGTTTTCACATACAGAACTGGATGTGAGTGTGTGCAGGCTGGGTATTGAGAGCATCAGCTGGGATACTCAGGGTAATAAAGTGGGTTTGTGTTGGTGCTCCCATAGCAGCTCATGGAGTTACACAGTCCTGGGTGAACAAGGGGTGAAATACAGGCCCCTGTGAGACTCTGGGCTGTTGTTTGGGCTCAGGACTTGCATATTTTGTGATTATTTTTTATTGTTTAGTGAAAATAATCTGAATTTCTCATGCAGTGAAAACCAGTTGTGTCTTTTGTACCCTGCAGAGATATTTAGTGCCAAGTACTGTTCTAATCTCCCAATCAGCAGCGTTTTCCCTGAGTATCCAAAACAATAATTTTACCCCTTCCTGCTTTGCTTTTTTTCCCTTTTCAGAAAGACCACAAAGGAAAGTCTGGCAGAGAGTGCAAGCAACATCACAGAGAGCCTGATGAGCATCAGCAGGATGATGTCCCAGCAGGTGCAGCAGAGTGAGGAGACTGTGCAGACCTTAGGTACAGCTGGAATTTGGGCATGGATGGGGTGGTGGGAGCACCCTGGGTCAGCTCTGTCAGCCTGGGGAGTAGGAGAATGTGCTACAATGATGATTAAAGGACTGGCCAGCAGAACTCCTCAAACAGCTGGACATAAACAGGAAATATCAGTGTACTTTGTGTGCAGTTTCTGTTTCAGGATGATGAGAAGGAAAAGGGGTCAGGATGAGGTTTGGTTTCTTGTAAATCAACGTGAGCTCACACAGTGCCCAGAGGGTGTTTGGTGTTACTCTGTGCCACAGTCCTGGCCTGGATTTGGGAATGGCAGAGCAAACAAAAGCAAGGATACAAGTCCCTGCACAGAGGAAGGGGTTCCTGCTTCCAGCCAGGCTCCAGCTGGGATGGCTGAGACACTGAGATCAAGTGCCTTGAACCCAGGGTCACTTGCTCTGTCAGCAGTGCATCAGGCACTGTGAAACCAAGATTTCACCCAGTTCCTTGGCTTTGACTCCTAAAACAATAAATCAAGGGACCTGTCAGAACTGCTGATTCATGGAGCATTTAGAAGTTGCTGCCTGGGCCTCTTCCTAGCTGTGCTTTTGGGCAGGAGGGAACTTTGAAGACAAGGATAAATCACCCAAGCCTGCCCTCCTTGCTTTCTGCCCCATCTGAGGGTGGCAGCTGGGCACAGTTTGTTGCAGCAGGAGTAGCATGTTCCTTCTCCCATTAAAAGGACAGTTTGGCAGGCACTTTTTCACCCTGTTTCTGAATGACCAGCACTTGGAATTCATCAAGGGAAAAACTACCCAAGGGAGTTTACAAAACCCAGCTGCAAATCCTGAGTTAGTAGTGGGAATTCCTGAGCATTCCCTAGGATGCAGTGAGTGTTTGAGGCTGTGGAGCAGGGAAGCTCTGCTTTGTGGTTAACTCTGGGAAACAAATTTTCTGTTCTCACTTGGATCAAAATGTCTCCTGAAATGGGATGGGATGGGAAAAAGTGTTTTGTAAAATATTGCAGACCTATTTCTGCTCTGTTTCTGTGAACCAGGCAATGCTGGATTTGACCTTTCTGTGAGCAGCCAGGGCAGTGCAGGGTGGTGCCCTGTCCTACAGGCTGTGCTTTCTGTAAAGCAGAAGAAAGGGGATTCCAGGGCTTTTGCTTTCATTTAGCAATCTGAAAGGGGCAAGGCTGAGAAGTTTGGGGCATGTGTTTGTTTTCTGACACACCTCTAGTTCATCCTTATCGTTTTTATTAGGCAAAAAATTGCAACATGGGTCAAAAATGACTTAAAAACTGTTTGAGCTGAATAATTCTGCAAGCCCATTTGAATCACACTGATTTACTGCTGGGGCTTGGGGGAACACTTCCAGTGGTGCAGTTAATACATTCAAATATTGCCCTGTCCTGCTGCTGCTCCTGATTTCTCTCTCTGGCACCATTCCTGTTTCACTCTGCTTCCAGCAGTGCTGACTGAAAGAACTGAACTACGTTTGACCTGCTAACCCAAAAATTCAAAATTCAGGAACTTTAGTAGGATCTTGAAGCTTTTCAGTGCTCTTATTTCACTTTGCACTTTTCCTCAGCACCCCTGAGCTGTGAGAACTCTGTGTCTCCCCCCCCAAGTCAGCCTAACCCAGAAGGATCCCTCAGGCACTGTCTGTGTTACCAAACCTCTCATCCTCACACACTTTGCTGTGTATTTTTGAAGCACAACCTGCTGATTGACATTTTTTTGTTTGTTTCTCTTGAATTTCAGCCAATTCTTCCCGAACCATCCTGGAAGCAAATGAGGAATTCAAGTCCATGTCTGGGACCATCCAGCTGGGGAGGAAGCTGATCACCAAGTACAACCGCCGGGAGCTGACAGACAAGCTGCTCATCTTCCTGGCCCTTGCCCTCTTCCTGGCCACAGTGCTCTACATCCTCAAAAAGAGACTCTTCCCATTTTTGTAAACTTCCAACAATCACTGAACTATTAAAAAAAAAATCAGAAAGAAATGGTTGCTAATGGTGGGGCTTTGAAATGAAATGATCAAGGGGTATTGCAGTAGCTGGAGGAGCATTAGAGTAGGCAGGAGTTTGTGCTGTCCCCACAGAGCTCGTGAGCTGCCTCAGAAGGGATTTAGAGATGATGCTGTGCAAAGAAGAAATGCCACTTTGCCTGCTGGTTTGGGGAATCAAACACCTCAGGGACTGGGCACTCAAAGGAGCCAGTCTGAAATTTCAACTCTGAACTTGAGTTTTGTCCTTGCCTTGGACTGGAAGCTGCTCTGACATCTGTGTGTGAGGTGCTGAGAGTAAGGAAGGATGGAAGAGGAAAACTCACACATTCCATTAATAAAATATTTATTGTATTCATGTCAACAGAGTTTTTAAAAACAAAATCTGATGGCTTGAAAGAGCCTTTCTGTGTAAAAATTGTGCTTTTTCTTTAGCAGCAGTGGCTGCTTATGGATTGTTTTTCTGGGAGCACAGCACAGCCTGGCTCTGTCCCTCTGGCCTTGGGAGGGCTCTGAGCAAAGCAAAAATGGGAGCCCCACTTGTTACTATGAATTCACACAATAGATAAGAGAATAAGACTGGCAATCTGTTAAAATCAAAAGCCTTTTTCCTCCTTTTCTTTGTATAGTTTCACTTCTGGCTCTATCTTTGCAAAATTGCTGCCAAGGTGTGTATTTGAGTGTTGGGGGGTTTCACTCCTGTTTTGTGGCCCTGGAGCAGGCAGACTGCACAGTGGATGCGGTTTTCCATATTGTTCATTCCTTGCATTTCAGGGCAATTTTTCCTCACAGCCTTTCCTGAGATACAGAATTGCACCAAGAACAAAATAAATCAACCATGTGGACCTTCAGAGTTTGAGTAAGAGAAATCACTGGGCTTCAAAAATCTAATCTTTGGAAATAAACCTACCTGCATGAACTGTCCATTTACAGAGACAATTAGAGACAAAGGAACCGGGGAAAAAATAGCAAGGACTCCTGAGTTTTTTGGGAGGGGGAAAGAGGAGAAATTCCAGGATGCAACAGGTTGCTCTGCAACACTTGGTGCTTGAACAATTTCCTTCCCCAGGCTGCCAGGAATCACCCAGGCTCCTGCTGGGCCGCAGGAAATAATCAGTGGAGAGGTGAGATAAATGTTATTTGTCTTTGGGGTGGGAAGGGTGATGTGGGGCAGCCCCTGGAGCAGAGCACAGCTGCTGCTGCTGCTGCCCCTGTCCCTCCTGGCACGCTGGGCTGCCCCAATCAGCCCGGAGGGTGCTCAGCTGGGGCTGGCTGGAGCTCAAACACCCTCCAGTCTCACTCCGGGGCCTGCCTGGCTCCTCGTCACAGCCTCAGCTCCTGCAGCAAAGGTAGGACTCCATTTCTCATTTTTTTGATAAGTGAGAGGGAGCAGAATTTTGGGAAGAGGAAGGTGTTGCTCCTGGCTTTTTGTTGTCTGCTCCAGGGAATGTGGAAAGTTGTGCCTGGGCAGTTTTGTCTGCAGAGGGTTTTATATTTGCACTCAGGGTGTTGTGTCTCAGGGTCTTGCTGCTGTGTGCCCGAGGTTGGGTTCTGAAGGGTAGGAACTGGTTTTGTGCTGGTTTTTTGCAAGGGAGAGGCATTTGCTTAGGGGTCTCTTGCCAAATGCAGCAGAGCCATCGGGGATGGTGAGAAGGGAATGGCCTCTGCGTTTTTGGTCTTGAGTATGACTTGGGGGCTAAGAGCTGGAGCCCTTCTGGGACCAAGGAAGTGAAAAGTGTTTGGGAAGGAAGAAAGAAACAGGAGAAGTGTTCAGGGCTGTGCTGGAGGGCTCACACCCAAGTGAAAGCAAACAGGAATGCTCCTGTCCCTCCTGGGCCATTCCCCCTCAAAAGGCAGCAGGTACCAGGTGCCCTCCCCACAAATGTGAGAGTGGCATTTACTGTCACAAAACAGTAAAAAGATTTTTCCTTTGAAGAACAACACTTCTTTAAAACAAGGAGTAAGGAACCACTAGGAGCTTAAAAAGGGCTGAGACCTTTCCGTGGAGTTGTGGGGCTGAGGCGGCTGGCAGCAATCAAGCAGCTGTGGGTTAATGAACTCCTGCTCATTAGCTGAGTGGGGTTCGTTAGCTGTGTCCTGCAGGGGCTGGGGGTGTTTGGCTCAGCAGCTGGAGCCTCTTAGGGCTGAGGACGGGGCAGCTCTGATGCCTGAGCTCGTTTAGAGGTTTAGAACTTGGAGGTTTGTGGTGAATGTAAAGTCCTGCTGTGGAGTCCATCCCACTGAGAGCAATTTGCTTTGTCTGAGCACCTGTGGAAAAAGGGGAAAACGCCTGGAAGGTGTCCCTGGGCGTGTCTGGAGCCCGGCAGTGCTGTTGGATATTTGGCTGTGGGTGTAGATCCAGCCCTGGTCTCTGTTCCCACGTGGCCATGGTGGGAAGGCTGTGGGCAGGAGCAGGGGCCTGCCAGGTGTCCATTACATCCCAGAAATCTGCAGCATGAGGGTCACTTCCAGAGCATTCATTTAGGTCTGTGTTTCCTTGGAAAGTCAACTTTCAGTGGATGCAATAAACGTGGACCTGAGGAGAATTGGAAATGTTAACATACACTGTAAATGTGCTGAGAGACTGACTTGATTTGACTCATCATTATTTTATTATTGATTGTGGTGTTATGAAATACAGAAATATTGCAGGATAACTCTGGGAAAACAAATGAAGAGGTTAATGCTGTTTATTCCTTCCTTCCCTCCAAGAATCAAGGGGTAAGGAAGATTGCATTTGAAGTTGTGCTTTTGAAATGCTTTCCACATAACTGACTTTACCAAAATGGAAAGGTGAATTCATAGCTTGGGGGTTTCTAAAAATGTCTCTGCCAAATGTGTGTGGCTGCTATCACATGCCAAGTGGCCCAGAGCAAGCCAGGCAAGTCAGGCTGGAATCTTTGGGGGCTGAGAATATCCAGGGGACATGTGCATACTTGTCTGCAAATCCGTGGGGCTCTCTTTTGGAAAAAGTAGGGGATGGAAATGAGCTTTACTATTGCTTTGCCACCCTGTTGTGACGGTGAGATTCTCACAGAAGAGAATCTGAAGCAAATTTTTTCCCCAGTTGTGGTGGCTTGGTGATTATTGCTGCAAAGCCTTTTCTGTCACTGAGTGCGTGCTTGTTGTGTTTCCTTCCCACAAAGGTGAGAGTTGCTCTCCAAACAGGCTGCAGGTGCTTTGTACCACAACCAAATGCCACATCCAGGCTCTGAAATCAAACTGGTGCTATCGAAAGCTGGTTGGGGACTTGTTCAGGCTGAGGCTGTTGAATAAACACAACTTTATTATCATCTGCTACCTTATGTGAAATGGTACAAACTCTGTGCCACAAAGGGAATGACAGTTCCACTGAGGTGAGCTGTGGTTTTCTCACAGGAACCTGTGAAAACTCCGTGCCAGTTTCTTTAGGGGATGGATTGAGAGAGCTGGTGGCTCACTGTACCTGTGCCTTGAAGTTTTGATCCTCTCCCACACGGAGAGCTGCAGTCTGAGGAAGGGATTGGGCTCTTCATTAACTAAATTGGGTTTAGACCCTGGCCCTTGTTGTGTTCACTGAGATCTCCGCTAAGCTTAGCACCTCCAGGCGTTGCCTTGGGCACTGAAATTCTGAGAGGATCCGGAGGCTCCCACAGCCTCGCAAAGCCACTGGATTCAGTCGGGCTGGGCTTGGTTGGCTCGGCTGGGCAGAGCCCGGTGCTGCGGGCTGGGCCATCTGCTCAGGAGTTGGACTGGTGATCCTCGTGGGGCCCTTCCAGCTCCGAATACTCTGTGACCCCGAGCTGAGCAGCAAATCTGGAGAATCCCGTGCAGACACTGCCCCGAGATCCATCCAGCCCTGCCTGGGCTCTGCCCTGGCTGGCCCTGCTCCGGTGCCGGGGGCTGGCAGTGACCCTGGGCAGCTGGGGGACAATGACCCTGCTCCCCTGAGCGCACAGGCTGCCGTGACACCTTGCCATGCCTCAGACCGCTTCCCTTTGGGCTTCCTTTTATTTTTAACCCGGCAACTCGAGGCTGATCAGATCCTGTCGCTCCCGACTTTTGTCCCGCGCTGCGACATCAGAGCCGACTCCCGCATCCCGCTTATCGGGGGGGGCCGGGGGCTGTCCGGGCCGGCTCTGCCCCGCTCTGGGTGTCGGGGGCGGCATGAAAGGAAAATGCCACTCGGCTGCTCCGAGCCCGGCCCGGCGATAAGGCCGCGTGTGCCCGGGGCCCGCGATAAGCGCCCGGAGGGCAGGCGGGGAGAGCGGCTCGGCGGGCATCAGCGCACACCCGGCCCCGCAGATAGAGCCGCGTATATATAGAACCACATGAAAGCTTTTCGCTTTCTCCTTTTCAACAGCGGCAGGGCTCGGTGTCACAGCCAGGGACGCTTTGGGACCTGACCCCGCCGCGCTCTGGGCTCGGTGTCCCCGCGAGTTCTTCAGGGCGCGTCGGCCCCCGACGGGATGGGGATGTGAAACCCAAACCCAAACCCACCCGCGATGTTCTGTCGGCCCGATAAAGCCTCAAAGAGCGGGCAGGGGCGGCTCGGTGTCCCTTTATCTTCGAAATGGACAGCGGGACAACATTTTCCTGTTGGGGTTATTGGCTTTTCGGAGGTGTCACCCAAGCACCGAGCGGGTTTTGCCGCTGCTGATGGCAGATAACTCTGTCAGAGGCATCTGGGTGCTGACATTGTGGCCAGCCAGCCTGAAAGGAAGATAAGATTTTTCTATATTGAGTAAGTCTATTGATCCGGTCGGCCTCCTGTCCTGTGTCTGATGATAACTTGATGTTTCCAAGAGAAACGAGCCTCCCCCTGCTCAGGATATTCAAAGAAAATAACATTTTAAAAATACATATTTTATATATATATATATGTATGTATAAACAACTCGCTATTTCGAATATAAGCAAACCTTCCCCTGCTCTGTAGGTTGATATACATATAACACACAATATATATAGCAGTGCAGTGTATTTTGGATTAAATAATGAAGGATTCCTTTCTCAGCCGTGTCCTTAAAAGATGCTGCTTTTGCTGCTAATCATTTGGATATTCCTAGCAGCATTTGCAATTTCTTCACCTTATTACTCCCATTTGTTTAAATGACAGAGATGATGTTTGCAAGTAACTACAGCAAAAATTAAAAGTTTATTGCCAGTGGCTCCTGGCTTTCACTGACTGGCTTGTGCCAATAATCTGCCTATTCAAAACCAACCAATTAGAAATAAATTTTTTAAAAGTTGAGGAAAGAGACTGGATCAAACAACCATTCTCTTTTATCTGTAGATTTGTTTAAAATAGTTTTGCCTTCGGTAGTTGCAGCCTTTGACCAGAACTTCGTTCCTGATCTTTCAGACTTAATGGCAAATAACTTCGTAAGCAATAAGTAAGGTGATGTTCATGCTGAGAGACAGAAAATGAGCATTTACATTCTCATTACTGAAAATTAATTAATTATTGTGAAGACGTGGGTTTATATTTAAGTTTCCCAAATCTCAACAAGAGCTTCCTGGTCTTATCACCTTGTCAAAAATCCGTGTCTGTCAGAGAATGCCAGTGGAGAAAGCCTCGCTCCTGCGACAACAAACCGCAAATATAGAAGGAGAAAAACCTTTTATGTTCAGCACTGAGCTGCGGATGAAAACTTTACTCCTGCCCCTGCAAGCGGGGAATGGCAGCGGAGCTATTTTGGTGGATTAAAGCCAAAAGATAGCAGCGGCTCTTGCTGCCCTCGCCCGGGGCGCTGCATTCAGTGACTTTGTCGCAGTGAGCACCCGAGTGTTGTTAATTCGCCTATCTCAGCCTCATTCCTGGGAGGTTCCCTGGCCCTGACCCCACGGGAGAAGTTCCCGTGGCCGAGCAGGGCCGGGGGTCCCTCGGATCGCGTCCGTCAGCCCCGGGCGCTGCTGGTGACAAATGACATTTTCTGTGCCTTTGTCCTCGGGGGCGCAAGATGTGACGTTTGCACCCAAGATCAATTATTTTTAACTGAAGAATGACAGCCCTGCGTCTGAATTATCTCAGGGCTTAATTCACATCAGTTAAAGCTTTTCAAAGGCTTATTAAAATTCCTTAAGTGTGTCCAGCTTATCAGCAGTTGAGTGCCGATGGCATTATACAAATGCTGCTATTGGAAATAACTGTTAAGTATTGTTTGGCCATAGAATTCTCATATATATATATTGTGCCTGGGACTATTAATACTACTTAGTACTTACACGATTCCTTTCATCTGGTGATCCCGGGGAAGCAAGGACTGCTCTCCCCTTTCTAAACAGGGAAAAGTGTCACATCCAGCAGCTGTGCCTCAGGCTTGGATTGAACATCTCCCACTGGCTGCTGTCAGGTTTTAACGGGACTCGGTTCATTTGTGCTGCTGCACCTTGTCCGGCGTGGGCAAATCCAGAGCTGCCCCTTTGCCAGGGCACCGGTGGTGCTGGAAAATCTCGGTGTGGAAATGGATCTGAGATGATCCCGAGAAATGGGGGCAGCCCCTCTGTTGTGGGGCAAAGGAAAGTGTGGGAGAGGAGCGTGGAAGGGTTTTTGGAAGGGAGGGGGATCTGTCACTCTGATGGCAGAAAATCCGAGCACAGGTCTGGATCACCCCTGGTGCTGCGGGACAGGAGGAGAGGGGCAGGGACAGCCCGTGAGTGCCACTTGCTCCAAGACCCTGTGCCAGCCCCTGGCAGTGACGAAGGTTGGAATATTGCATAAATGTAATTAATGCCTTTCCTGCCTTCTGATAGAGCTCTGGGAGGTTGGGGTGGGGCTGTTGATGTGCATAAATATCCAGTGTGAAACCTTTGGGATTAGTTTGCAAGTGTATTTTCCTTTTTTTCCTTCTTTAATTTTTTCCCCCCTTGCAATTTCACTCATTTCAGGCAGTGGTGGAAGTTTAGATTTTATTGTCATCTGTAATTACTCCACACTGAGGTTCTGCCTGGAGAAGCGTTTTGAGGAGCTGATCATTTATTGCAGAAACCACTAGGTAGCACTGTGAAATAAAGTTCTGCACTGTGTTCTGCTTCCCTGAACAAAGACCTGCCAATTCCAGCCTGGCTGGGCTCAATTTGGAATAAAGGCAGCAAGGATGGGTTTAAAACTTTCTCCAGTCTGGCGTTCACAGTCAGCTGTGGGAGAAATGAAGCTGTCAGGGGAGGTTTAGACTGGATTTTAGGAGAAAGTTCTTTGCTCACAGTAAATAAAGCCTGACCACCCTCTGGGGAAGAACCTTTTCCTAAAATCCAGCCTAGCCCTCCCCTGTCGCAGCTCCAGACATTCCCTTGAGTCGTGTCACTGCTCACCAGGGAGGAAATGCAAGGCACTGATCTGATCGTGATTAAAGGTGTTAAAGGGTTATTTTTCCAAAGGCATAGAGTCAGGCAAAAAATTGATTTTTGATCATTAACTTGTTTTCATTGAAACTACTACAGTCTTTGGTTTATGAACCCCCCAAATTTACTCAAATAAGGCAACTTGTCAGGTTTATTTTGTAACTTTTGGGCTTCAACAAGCTGGCGGGTAATCGTGCACTTTAACTCGGCTCCCCAGTGTGCAGAGCAGTCGAAGCCCATTTCTATTTCAATTCCCAGCAGCCAACAGCGACGTGTGTCCCTGCAGCAGCCCCATATCGCTGCTTTTTAAAATTAGCCCTGGCTTTGGCTGCTGGAGGGAGAGGAGACATGATAAAGGGATTGAGCATCACGCTCTGCCAGAGCTGCTGGGCTTAAACCATCCGGTTACAGGAACCCTGAGCTGGAAAGAGCTGCCTGGTCCCTGGCTCCAGGGGTCACAGCGGGGTGTGTTGGTCACTGTCAAATGCTTTGGGGGACTTCAGTGCTGCCTGAGGGGCTGGAAATTCAGAGGAGGGGATTCTTTGTACGTGTCTGCTGTGGCTGTCCCTGATGCAAGGGGTTTTTTATCTGCAAAATCAAGGGATTGGACAGGATGGTCCCTGTAGGTGCCTTCCAACTGAGTTATCCCATTCTAAAATTATTCTAGCAGGACATGGAATTGTTGGAGCAAGTCCAGAGGAGGCCACGAGGTTGATAAGGGGACTGGAGCACCTTCCCTTCGGGGACAGGCTGGGAGAGGTGGGAATGTTCAGCCTGGAGAAGAGAAGGGTGTGTGGAGACCCCACAGCACCTTCCAGGGTCTGAAAGGAAGAGGGATTCTACATTAGGAACTGGAGTGTCAGGACAAGGAGGAATGGGTTCAAATTGAAAAAGGGGACATGTAGGTCGGGTATTTGGAAGAAATCCTTCCCTGGGAGGGAGTAAGGCCCTGGCACCGGTGCCCAGAGGAGCTGTGGTTGTCCCTGGACCCCTGGAATGTTCCAGGCCAGGCTGGACAGGGCTTGGAGCAGCCTGGGCCAGTGGAAGGTGTCCCTGCAGTGGCAGGGGTGGAATGAGATGATCTTTCAGGTCCCTTCTAACCCAAACCATCCTGTGACTGTGCAGAAAAGCACTTTTGGAGGTGGGCATAATCCCCCACTGCCAGGGAAATGAGCGGAGAGTGCTGACCACAGAGGGCAGAGTGTCTGTGCTGAGCCTGCCTGCAGTCCCGGGCAAGCCAAACCATCCCAGCTGGAGCTAAAACAAAAGAACTCATTTTCCCTGACAGGGGCCTGAATCGCTTGATGTTTTCACCTTTTTATAGGTCTGGCCACCCTGGCTTAGAGCAAAACAACGTTGTGGCCTCACCTGCTGCTCGGAGGGTGTCTGTTAACACTTGCTGGGCGGCTGCTTGCCTTTATCTGACTCTTTCTGCAGCATCTGCAGGCCGGTTCTGTGGGGTTTCCATCCCCCCGAGGATTCTGGTGACCTCTCAGGGGCCTTCAGCAAAGGATCAATACGCTCCTGACACCTGTAGATCAACATAAACTTGACCCTTGGTCGTGACAGATCCATCAGCACAGGGCCCTTCCTGTGCAGGAGGGGGGTCTGGGGAGGAAGCAGCACTGGGGGCACAGCAGAGCCCCTCCACCCCAAGGTCAAAAGTCAAAATGATAAAAGAAGGCCCAGCCTGTGGTACCCAGGCAGAAAATCAGGATAATAACGAGGGAGAAGCTCAGGGAAGCTCCCTCCAGGTGCCCCGGGTCCAGCCTGGTCCCTGCAGGACGGTTCAGCCCGTGGGTGATGCCGGAGTGGAGGAAAAGCTCTGGCAAACTCCACATTCCCTGGGAGTGCTGGTCCCTCCTCGGGGTTTGTGATAAGGAGGGATCTGCTGCTTTGAAAAGCTGCTGCTTGTGCTCATCCTATCTTTAGCTCAGGGCAGCAAAAGCCTTCTCTCTTTTGAGAAGTCAGCTCCTCTCTGTGCTAAGGCTTTCCCTCCCTCACCCCATCCATTTTTCCACCCAAGCCCTCCAGAGCAGGGATTTCTGTCTTTGCTGCCTTTCCAGGCACTGCAGGGTCCCTGCTCCTCACTGGAACTCTGCCTCTGTAATGGCACACGGGAGGTGGAACAATCATCTCAATATTCCACAAATGTCAGAGCTGCAATTAAAATTGGCTTCTCAATTTCAAGACCTCAAAACTCTTGAGTTTGTCCAAAAAAAGGTAAAGCACCAAGCAGTGGATGCTGCAGCAATGGCAAGCACTCTGCAGAGATGGATTTTCCCATGGTGATTTTTATTTAAGTTTTGGGGTTTTTTTCCCTCGAGTTTTCCACAAAATATCAGTGACTCAAAGAGAAAAAAATCCAGTTACCAATTCTGTATTTAATAAAAAAATAAAAATACGGAATGGAGACCTGAAGCCCACAGTTTTTCTCTCAACTGATTTTGAACCTCCTCTGTTTTCATTCCCCTCAGAAGTGAGTAGGGTGTTGTTATCTTGGTTGATAAAGCAGGAATGATCTCCAAGAAGACTTTTTGAAAGCATTGGGCTGGGCAATTTTGAAGGCACACACCAAAACCCGCAAAAGAAGGGCTCTTATCCTAATAACAAGATGATGCAAATGGGAATTAATTGCTTCGATGGCCTCTCCATTCCCAGCCAACCTGAACCTCCCTCCTGCCTTTTACCTGAGTTCAGCTCCTGCTTCTGGAAGTTTCTTTTCCCTCGGGTGTGAAACGCTGGTCCCGTGCAGGGATGGTGATGCTCAGATAAATAACTTTGTGTGCGTGGCTTGGAAAACGGAACCTGGAGGAAGTGAGGATTAGAAACCAGGTTGGGAAACAATCGGTAACAGGAGCCAGAGCACGTCCTGGGAGGCTGCAGCCCTGGGATGCTTCCCCAGCCCAAGGACAGGGCTGTGCCCCACAGGAGGATTTTTGGGGCGCTGCCCGGAGCCATCCATCATCCCCTGCCGTGACCTTGCAGCACCTGTCTGTCCCCAGCAATTAAAACCTGGGCTAATGAAGACAGCGGGACATGAAAGGGCTTTGCAGGAGCTGATCAAAGGGGCAGAGCACGGCGTTTCCACCGGCAGAATATCGAGGCACACAGGGCTGGAAACGTGGGCAGGAAAGGGAGAAAATTGAGAGGATATTCAGGAATTAACCTACAACTGTCCCTGCTGTTCCATGTGCGGGGTGGTTCTCTCCCGTGCTCTTACTTTTGGGGTTTTTGGTAGGGAAAAATCCTGTTTATGTTCACCCTGTTACATGGGAAATAGTCTTTGTGTGAACGAAAGTGAAATGCTGTAGATAACGCTGCTACTGAGGATTCGAGGGGAAAAGTTGATTTCCAGTTTGAACGCTGATTGTACAAGAAGTTATTTAGGTTTCTGTTCTCGAGGTGAAATATTGGTGAGCTCTAAATCGGTGTCTAACCAGGCAAATGGCCGAGCTCTCAGAGGAGCCAATAATCAGCAGCTCTCTGGTTTTGTCCTGTTTTTTTTTTAATTAATTTTTCTCTGTGAGCATCTAAAAGGGGAAATTTTGATCCCAGCTGGACACGCTGGATGACTGCGAGTGTTGGGTGGCAGATTGGATTGAGAATCTCTTTTTATGGCAGCAGTTATGCTGTAATTACACTTTCATTTCTTCAGGATTTTGGTTAAATATGGCAATTTTTTTGGCGTTGCTTGGCAAGGGCTGTTCCTAAAGACAGCGATGAATTCTGTGTGTCCGTGGCTCCGGGATGGGGACTCCTGCAATCCCCGTGGATGCCCAGGCTGTGCATCATTCCCTGGGCATGGAACTGGCCGGTGTCACCCAAATAAAACCCAGAGCAAGCAGGAAAACGCCTCTAACCCTCGGAACCAGCAATAAATAGCAGGGGGACACTGGAGCCTCGGCGTGGGAGCGTGCCAGGAATGAGCAGAGTGTCAGCGTGGCTGTCTGCTCCCCTGGCCGTGTCCCTGGGGAATCTCCAGCGGGATTAGCCACGTCTGGAAAGTGAAGTGTGGGACTGCAGGGGGGATCTGGACCTGGCTCTGACAGGGGAGATTGAAGGAGTCGAGCGAGATTTAAATTTGCCTCCTTTGAAACAGCATAAATCATCCCCTAAATACCGTCAGGTCTGCTCAAGTCGAGGCAGTAGGTTCTCATCCTGGTTTTTGGGCGCTTAAAAATGTGAGGAACTTGCTTATTTGGCTGAAAGGAATATATATGTATATATATATTTTTTTTTTTTGGTGATCCGTTTTTGAATGGCTCCTCTTGCTCCCAGCCAGCACAATCCATGTCTGTGCTGCTCCTCAGCTGCTTTTCTTCTGCACAGATAATCAAGAGTACAAAAACATCCTGGGCCAGGAAGATGGGATTTGGGGACAATTTCGAGGAGTCAGAATTGTGATTTATTCCAAGCTTGTGCTGGAGGACAATGCAATCTATTTAGGAAATGTCTGCTGTGCTAAAATAAACTCTGGTGTATTCTCGTGGCAGCAGAGAGCACCAAATCCTGCTCCAAATGCACAGAACCCCCGGAGAATGTTTGAGAGCAGGTGCTTGGGAGTTACCGACTTGTTCAACAGCCAGATTTGCTGGTCCTAGGACTAAAACGCCTTTCTAAATTCCATTTGTTTCTTACTAACTAGTTTCGAGAGGAGTTACGAGAAATTGAAATATTCACCAAATCTGCCTTTTTCCCCCCGCATTTGAGCCTGTTAACTCCTGACCTTGCCCTCTCCACAGTCATTCACGCCTTCAGATTACCCATCTCCACAAGGAATAATTTAGCTCCAGGATGTCCCCCCCAGACCAATTAATCTTAACCAACCCTAAGAAATAAAATTATTTTGACCAGTTATTCCCATTTACAAGGATTTTTTTTTTTTTGGGGGGGGGGGATGTTTTGGTTTTTTGGGGTTTTTTTTTTGTTTGTTTGGGTTTTTTTATGGACAACTTATTTCTCCAGCCCTCCAAACCGAGCAGGAGTTGAGTGAACTCTGCAAGTTGTGTGGGGGAACCCCCGGGCTGCTCACAGTGGGCAGGACTGAGCTGAGCCTGCTGCAAACACGATGCCCCTCTCCCCCTGGCTTAGCCCTGTGCTTTAACCATTTGACCGTGATTCTTTCTTGACACTAAAAAATGTTATTTCAAGCAGGAATGACTGAAGAGATGTGTTAGAATTTCAGTGAGGTCACTGCTCGCACACAGAGCTGCTCTAAAACTGCTCTTCCAACGCGAATTTCTCTCTCTGGGTACTCCGTTTCTGGGAAAGGGTTTCTTTTCTGTCTCGGCACATTCATCCAGGCTCCATTGAAATAATCTGTGTTTCATTTGAAGTTCCAGCAGCTCCTTCACGCAAAGGCAGAGGAGCTCACCTGGTTTTCCTCAGCCAGGCTGTGCTGGGGAAATGTGGCTGATGGGCTGCTCGGGGTGATCTTGTCCCTAAATGAATCTTGCTGGAGTGGCAGGCTTTAAAATGACTGCAGGAGACAGGTAGAGATCTTTAGACAATGTGCTCCGCGTCACTTTGCTAAACTTGATTGATGAACTTCCACAAATGCGTTGCCAGTGCTCGATCTGCTGGGAGAAACCTCTGCTTCCCTTCTCTGCGTCAAAATGTAGCGTTAATTTCGTGTTTTAGGCAGTAACAAACCACCCAGGAATGAAAAATCGGACTCCAGCCTGAAAGCACATCCCTTTCTCGCTTTGGAGTGGCATTTTAAAGGTGTTGATTCTTCCTAATAATCCCCATTAACAAGAAATCACTTACTGCTGATACTGATCTAAACTGATGTCAGTGAGATGAATTAGGGGCTGGGCAGAGAGGGTTGTTGGTCTGTTGTTTTCCTGCAGAGCTCCTCGGGAACATTGAAACACTTAATTCCTGCCAGGACCCTATCTTGTTTTCGGGCTCCAGAGAATAACTTCCCATGTGAAAACTCCTTGAACTTAAGGAATAAAATTCTGGCACTGTAGGAAGTGGACGGGTGTTTTTTGGGGAAAACAATTACTTCAGTTCTTACAAAACTGCTGAAGGCAAGGGATTTGGTATCAGCCCCTTACAGCTGACAACTCGTTCCTGGACAAATTGTGTGAATTCCGAAGAGTTTGGGTAAACTTGCCACGTGCAGTTCGTCTCAGGAAGACTGAGCTGCTCTCACCCTGTCACCTTCGGGTTGAATTCTCCAAAAAGAGCTGGGTTTGAACAGAGCCGTCCATGCCAATGCCAGGCTGCGTAATCCCCAGGAAATCTGAGGGGCGAGCAAGATTCAATCCAAGTGGAAATCTTATTAAAAGTTTTTTTTTCCTACACCCCTTAGCACGTCCCCGGGCACTGTGGGATCTCTGATTTCGGGTTCCCTGGGGAAACACCGTGATCCTGCCCTTCCCTCTGGAACAGCCTCTCCTGGGCACGGGCTCTTTGTGCTGCTCCAGAGCTGGGAGACCCTTCAGGCTCAGACAGGAGCGGCTCCGATTTGATGCGTGCGGTTTTTCTGAGGGCTGGGCTCGGAGAAGCACAGCCCCGGTGCTTTTGGAGGTCCTGGGGGGACCTTTTTCCCCCGGCTGACCCTGTGGGCTGAGCTGGAGAGCAGGAATAGGAGAAGTGGGGTCTGTGAGCGCAGGGAGCCCCCCAGGCCGATATCAGTGCGCTGGGGTTCGTTCCTCCCGCTTCTCCCGGCACTTCCCATTAATCCCGCGAATGGAAGGAAGGTCTCTAACCACGGCTGCTGGTGCCGCTGCCAGCTGGGCTCGTGTCCTCTGCCTAAATCATTTTCGGAGACAGCTCCAAGGCTCCGGCTGCTGCTGCAAGTTCCCGTCTTACCCTGCCCTGCATCTGCTCGTGATGCAATTCCCGCAGGAGCTGGGAAGCTTGGGGAGGAGGGGAGTGTGTGAGCGGGAGCTGTGGGACATTCAGCCCTGCTGAGAATGAGCACAGAGCAGTCCTGGAAATCAGACCCAAAGCTGGTGCCCAGAGCAGCCACTGCTGGGAAAATCCCACCGGA